>CM037016.1:6618217-6686772 GCA_020875875.1 Dioscorea alata
GCCTCGGCCTCTGCCCCTGCCTTTGTGTCCACTGGTGGTGGCTCTAAAGCTGCCTGTGAGCCCTCGGCCTGCTCTGTCTGGGGAATGGTCCATGTATATACTCCTGGCCCTGTCCTGCGGATCATCCCCATCATCCTCAATGTATCTGTGCCCAGAGGGATCGGTATACTGGTCTTCTCTGCCCCTCGTACTCCGTCTCTGAGACTCATCCCTATCAGGAGTCTCGAAATGTAGGGTCCTGCGAAGATCACTCCAACCCCAGGGTACTGGCCCTGATGGCGCAAATACTCTGCTAAGATGTGCCCTAAGTGGAGTGGTACCCTCTGAGCCATCGAATATAGATAAAGAAGCTCCTGGCGACTCAGAACCCCAGTGCTATCACCTCGGCCACTCACTGATCTACTAAGAATGGCATGTAAGTATCTGTAGGCAGGGCGAGACGAGCACGTGGCCTTTGAGATCCCTGGCTCATACTGGCCTTCTCCGCACAAATCTCTGTATGCCCTCTGCGGGGTAAGACTGCCCGGGTAGTCTGTAGGAAGATCCCTGTACTCCTCGGTCTGTGTATAGGCCTCATCGTATAGTCCCAGATGGATCGAAAACTGGGTCAAGCTGAAGCTGAAATGCTGGCCTAATACCCTGAACTGAATGGTATCAGGAGTGGAAAAATCCCTGTATGATCTGTCAAACTCAAATGAAGCCAGGAACTCCAGTGTCACCCCTCGAATGGCTGGGTCTCTAATCCTCAATAATCTCCTCCAGCCACCCACCAAGAGTAGCTCCTCAACCTCCTCGGCAATACCGTCACCCCCCTGGATCTCTCTGATAATGCTCAGGTCGGGGTATCGTGACTGTCCGAAACGGAGTGTGGATAATCTATCAAACCTGGTCTGGTGCTCAGGTATACGGAACTCTGTCTCCTCTGGAGGGGGTGTGGGCTCACGGGGTCGCTTCCCAGCCGACTTCTTGGACCTGGAAGTCATATCTGCGAGATTGAAAAGAGAATTGATCAAAAACATTAAAATATAACAATCTGCAGAAATCCACACGCCCGTGTGGATCATCGGGCGGACAGAGCATAACGGCCGCGGGGCCAAAATTCCAAAATTAACAATCTAATTCGTTCCAATTCATTCCTAAGCATACTCGCATACTCATTAATCATTCAATATAGGCGAAATCATCAAAAGGAACGAATTACATTGAGAATTGACGAAGAAAAAGGCTTTGAAGTCCTTACCGACGGAGTGGATGAAGAAATATTAAGAACCGGCCGGAAAACTCCAATAAAAGCCTCAAAAATCCTCTGAGATGGTTGGGGAACTAGTGGAGAGAGTAGAAGGAGAGTTTAGAATGAAAATGGAAGAGGCACGAGTGAAAACCAAAAGAAATCGCTGCCGGGGATCACGCCGAGAATACTAGGAAAACTTTTGGATCATTGCTCTAGTTATTTCGCTTCCATTTGTAATTATCCATCTTTTATTATTTTCATTTCCATCGCTTGTATATATTCACTAATATCTCCTTTTGCCTTTTTGTTTTCTCAGGCGTTCTGTGCATGACTCGTGCAAACCCCACTGGGTTTGTAGAGCCAAACGAAGAAATCGAACGTGTCATACACTAACGGTTGAAGGAAGCTCAAGTGGGTTCCTCCTCTGGATCAGTTGCCGCACCTGAATCAATTCCTATTGCTATGGCCGAAGAGAGAAGAACGTTGTCGGACTATGAGAGGCCACAGTTTACCGGGGGAGGGTTTAGTGTGCAAGCACCGGCCGTCAGTGCAGGAAATTTTGATTTGGCCAGACCAATCGGCATGATACAGAACACAGTACAGTTTGACGGTTTGGCCGATGAGGACCCGAATGAACACCTATCCCGTTTCCTCCAAATGTGCTCGACATTCAAAGTTAATGGCCTATCTGATGATGCAGCTAGACTCCGTCTTTTCCCATTCAGTTTGCGGGGCGCCGCTTACAGGTGGCTAACATCACTCGCCTCGGGATCCATCAAGACATTGGAGGAAATGGTGAACAAATTTATGGGCCGATACTTCCCCCCGAGCAAAGCTGCAAGGTTACGGCAAGAGATCTCCGCCTTTAGTCAAAGAGACAACGAAACCCTCTTTGAAGCCCATGAGAGATTTAAGGATCTCTTACGAAAATGTCCATATCATGGTTTCAAAGCTTGGATGCGAGTGCAGATACTGTATAATGGTTTGAGCTACCAGAATCGTCAACTCATTGATGCGCAGCCGGTGGATCCTTGAGTGGTAAGTACCCCGAAGATGTCGAAGAATTAATTGAGAACATGGCACGAAATGAATCACATTGGGGTTCGAGGGCGAAAATGACTCAAGCTCGAGGAGTTCATGAAATAGACAGTAAGACCGCTCAGGATGCGAAGCTCGATGCACTTGCGAAGCAAGTGAGTTTGCTTATGTCCGAAAGAACCGAGCGTTCGAGCACAAGTGTCAAGCAAGTAATGAACTGTGGAACTTGTGGGGGGGGGCATGATGTTTCTAGTTGCCCCATCGCAGTCCCTGATGCCGTCCCGATTGAACATGTTGATTATGTGAATCAGGGGCAAAAATTTCAAGGAAACCCTTATGGTGGGACATACAACCCCGGGTGGAGAAATCACCCAAATTTCAATTGGGGAAATCAAGGCCAACAGAAATTTTCACAACCGCCAGGGTTTCAGGCACAGTCCTCACAGGCACCTCCAACGGAAAGGAAATTCACTACTGAGGATGTCCTAGCTAAATACATGCAAATCACCGATGCAAGGTTGAACACACTTGAAACGACAGTGAGGAACATGCAAGCTTCAATCCAGGGCATCGAAAAACACATGGGATAGATTGCGGCATCCTTGGCAGATAGAACACCGGGTAGTCTCCCTAGCAACACTGAGACTAACCCACGGGAACATGTACAAGCTATCACTTTGAGGAGTGGTAGAGAGGTTGAGGTTCGGCCGGTTCCTAGGCCAACTGAGAACAAGGAAAAGAAAATGGTGAGAGGCAATTCCTCCGTGAGTGGGGATGAAGCTAATGACAGCCATGACAGTTCGATTGAACCTCCAAGCAAAGAGAAAAAATTGCTAGAGCACCAACCAAAGGTCCCCTATCCGGCAAGACTCAATCGGGATAAGGAGGACACTCAATTCAAAAAATTTTTGGAGATGGTCAAGCAACTTCACATTAACCTCCCACTTGTCGAGGCCTTCGATCAAATGCCAAAATATGCCAAGTTTATGAAGGAGTTGCTTACAAATAGGAAGAAACTCGAAGAAGCATCTACGGTGTCTCTTGGTGAGAGTTGTTCGGCAATTATCCAAAGCAAATTGCCCGAGAAAATCAAAGACCCGGGTGGTTTAATTGTGGAGTGTCACTTTGGGGACTCGCTTGTAGAGAAAGCCCTCGCCGATTCCGGTGCAAGCATAAATGTTATGCCCTACAAGCTTTTCTTAAAACTGGGCCTTCAAAACTTAGAGCCGACACGGATCACCATACAACTTGCGGACCGGACTGTTAGAAGCCCGCGTGGTGTTGTGAGCGATGTGATTGTGAAAGTTGGTAGTCTCGTCTTTCCAGCTGATTTTGTCATCCTCGATGTTGATGACGCTACTGAGGTCCCCATCATACTTGGCCGGCCTTTCCTTGCCACATCCCGTGCCCTGCTGGATATCCAAGATGGGAAAATGACCTTGCGAGCAGGGAATGAGGAAGCCACTTTTAAAATTCCCGAGGCAATGAAACACTCCAAGGAGTTTAATGACACTTCCTATGCACTAGATGATACAGAGCTACAAGTCGAAGAGTGTGTGCATGAAGTCCTTTTGATGGACCCCCTTGATGAATTATTACATGATGTTGATATTGAGGAGGAGGAGGCACCTGAGAAGGCACAAGAAGACCCTCCTCATATATATCCAGGCAAGGTTCAAGGGAGAAGTAGGCTTTTGGAGTTCTGGGAATTCACACGGCCGTGTGCCAATGCCACACGGCCGTGTGCCTCTGAAATTAGGGTTCACAGGGGCCAACACACGCCCCTGTGTGCATTCTGTTTACTCTCTGGCTACCCTACACGGCCGTGTGGAAATTCCACACAGCAGTGTGCCTTCACAAGGATATCCACAGGGGCTGGTACACGGTCCTGTGGCTTCTCGGGGAAACACAGAAGCTCTCTGAAAAATATCACACGGCCGTGTGTTAATTCCACACGGCCGTGTGCCCAACCTGGCCAAGAACACAAGGCCGGTCACAGGGGCCAACACACGCCCCTGTGGCCTCTCTGATTTGCCCGAAAAATCTAACTGTTTCACACGGCCGTGTGTTAATTCCACACGGCCGTGTGCCAATCACAAGCTCTTCCAAAAGGGCTGTCACACGCCCCTGTGTTTTCTCGGGAAGAAGGGATTTTTTCTGCAGAGTTTTCACACGGCCGTGTGTTAATTCCACATGGCCGTGTGCCTTAGCACAGTGGCACTCACAGGGGCACCCACACGCCCCTGTGAACTCTCTGGAAAAGAGTTGAAGTTCTGCGAAAATTCACACGGCCGTGTGTTAATTCCACACGGCCGTGTGCCCCTTCTGAAGTTTTCACAGGGGCAAAGTCACGCCCCTGTGTCTTCTCTGGTTGAGCTCTAATTGGTAACACACGGCTGTGTGTTAATTCCACACAGCCGTGTGTTTTCTCTGGTTTACTTAGAAAATTTTACAGACTCTCAGAAAAATTCAGAAACTCTTTAAAAATACTTAGAGCCTGTAAAAACCATAAAATTACGACCAGAAACCAAAGAAAACACACTCAACCAACCTAAACTTCATCAATTATCGTTAAGGCACACGAAATTCATCAAAAACCCACAAGAAAATCGTAGTGTAAGCACATGAAAAATTCAGGACACAAAAACTAAGACTTTTTATTCAATCTAAAGCTAACTAGGTCCTAAAAAAAAAACTGTAAAGCCTTGGGTTGCCTCCCAAGAAGCGCTTGTTTAACGTCACTAAGCTTGACGTACCTGGCTTACCTTACGGAGGTTCATGAATGGAAGTTGCCCTCTTCCCTACAACCTGGAAGCATGCATTACATAACCTTTGTAGAGTAGAGGGGGAGTTGTCGAGTTTGTTACCACAAAAGGGTGAATCACCCTTACTCCTTGAATGTTCATTTCCCTTGTTGTTAGGGTTCTTCTTGTGGTGTCTTTTCGACCTTTTCATCCTCCGAAGCATTTTCTTCATACGCTCCGTTTCTTGCTTGAAATCATCCTTGATTAGACCAATGGAGATCACTTCTTCTTCAATCTCCAAGTCTTGGTCCGGCCACCCTTCATATGGATCCGGGTTCATCATTTCCTGCACATAATCATCTATTAGTTCATCGGTGGTGTCAAGGAAATATAAAGTGTCATCAAAATCGAGAGAGTGTCTCATGGCTTCAGCGAGTCGGTATGTGAGCTTGTCTTCTACTACTCGCAATGTGAGCTCCCCGCCGTCCATGTCGATCAAGGCCTTGGAAGTACGCAAGAATGGCCTTCCAAGGATCAATGGAACCTCGACATCCTCATCGACATCCAACACTATGAAGTCAACAGGAAATATGTATTTGTCGACTTTCACCAACACATCTTCCACAATCCCTCTCGGATGCCTCACTGATCGGTCCACGAGTTGAAGTGTCATCCGAGTGGGTCTTGGCTCGCCCAAGCCTAGCTTTTGGAAGAACGTGTAAGGCATGACATTGATGCTTGCCCCTGAGTCGGCCAATGCCATCTCTTCACCCATGTTGCCAATGTTACATGGTATTATGAAACTCCCGGGATCTTTTCTTTTGCTAGGCATGTTCTTTTGCAATACGGCCGAGCAATTGGCATCGAGTATCACAGATGCACTCTCCTCCAATTTCCTCTTGTTGGTTAGGAGGTCTTTCAAGAACTTCACGTACTTAGGCATTTGGGCTAATGCTTCCGCGAATGGTATGTTGATGTGCAACTGTTTGAAAATTCCCAGAAATTTCTTGTATTGTTCATTGTCTTGGTCATTCTTTAATCGTGAAGGATAGGGGATCCTTGGCTTGTAGGGTGGGGATGCCACCTCTTTTTCCTTAGTTACTCCTTCCTCTACCTCCACTACTTCGGGTGTCTCTTGGGCCTTCTCTAGAGGGAGATTTCTCTCGACCTCTTTCCCACTCCTCAAGGTGATTGCTTTCAATTGTTCCCTTGGATTTGTCTCCGTATTACTAGGCAAACTCCTTTGAGGCCTTTCCGCTAATGTCTTCGCAATTTGCCCTACTTGATTCTCCAAATTATTTAAGGAGGCGGTATGATTGCGAAGTGTAGCTTCCACCGACTGGAATCTAGCATCTGATGAAGAAACAAACCGTGTGAGAGCTCTTTCTAGATCAGTCATCTTTCCTTCTATCCCTGTCACTCGGCTTTCTAAATTCGGTGCTTGTTGGTTCTGAAATCCTGGTGGTGTGTTATTCTTTTGTTGTGACTGTCCTTGGTTGCTCCATGAGAAATTTGGGTGATTCCTCCACCCTGGATTGTAAGTGCCACTATACGGGTTGCCTTGGCCTTGTCCTCTGTAGTTATTTCCCACAAAATCAGCCTGCTCCACCGTACTAGCGCCCCCAATAGCAATCGGACAATCACTTGAAGCATGACCTCCCCCACAACCGTTGCATGTAGTGATGGCCGCAACTCTTGGTGAAGTTAGAGCGTCCAACTTCTTACTCAATGATTCTACTTGTGCCACCAAAGATGTAACTGCACCAACATCATGAATTCCGGCTACCTTCCTTCTGTCCCTTGTGTTCCATTGATAGCTATTCATCGCCATCTCTTCAATAAGGTGCCGGGCTTCATCGGGGGTCTTGCCTCCCAGAGTCCCTCCTGCCGCTGCATCTAAAAGTTGCTTAGTGCTTGGATTCAACCCATTATAAAAAGTATGAATGATCATCCACTCGGGGAATCCATGTTGCGGGCACTTCCGGAGGAGCTCCTTGAACCTATCCCATGTCTCGAATAGAGACTCCAATTCCACTTGCATGAAGGATGAGATATCATTTCGGAGCCTTGCTGATTTTCCCGGCGGGAAATACCTAGCCAAGAATGCCTCGGCCATCTCTTCCCATGTAGTGATAGATGCTCTCGGTAATGAATGTAACCAATGTCTTGCTTTCCCCTTCAATGAAAATGGGAAGGCTCTCAATCTGATTGCGTCGTCCGTTACCCCATTGATCTTCAACATGTCACACACTTCAAGGAAATTCTCTAGATGGTTGTTGGGATCTTCATCGGCCAACCCATTAAACTGTGCGGACTGTTGCAACATTTGAATGAACGACGGCTTCAACTCAAAGTTATTTGCGGTAATTGGGGGCCTCACAATGCTTGATTGGGTCCCCATTACCGCGGGTCTAGCAAAATCAGCCAATGTCCTTTGTTGTTCGTTCTGTTCTGCCATAGCTTCCGACCCTTCTGAATCTATACTGGCTTGCTCGGATTTTTCTTCCACAGGCTCTTTCCCTTTACGGTGTATTCTCCTTCCAATGTTCGGGTCTCCTTCAACAAGAATCGAAGGGTTCCCGCGGGTCATAACCTGAAGCCAACACAAAGAAAAGAAAAATAAGAACGATGATAGTTAAAGAAAGTATGAAATAGTCAACGAAGTGAATGACTAAAATAGCAAAAACAAGTATCAAAAATACGCCTATTCCCCGGCAACGGCGCCAAAAACTTGACACGACCTTTTGCGTGCGTACCGCAAGTGCACGGCCTTGTCGAAGTAATAAAAGTTACCCCGGTGAGTGGGTAGTCGAATCCACAGGGAATAGAGATTTAAAATATGAGAAGTTGCTATTGAGTCGTGTGATGTACGAAAAGAAACAATGATCGGAGTGATGAGTGAATTTATGGGAACTAGAGTAGATGCAAAGCAAATAAATCGAAAGATGAAAGAGAGAAAAGTGCAAGCAACGAGTAAAAAGAGAGGGACTAGTAATAAGTGAAAATAGGGTATCCGGACAAGTTACCTCTAGAACTTATGCTTCTAGTGCAAGACTATGCTATTATACCTTCCTATTGATGTTAATTGAGTCGAGGAAAATCCTGAAACACACGGTCCCAAATCTAAGGTCAACCGTGGCTAACCTCAACACTATGTCCCGGCAATAGGATTCACGTCAACCCTTCACTCTGTTGATTGCTCAACTAAACCCCAGGGGAGTATCTCTACCTAAGCCTAACACTACGTGAGATTGCTTTAAGCTCTAGGGACTCCTAGTGATAAAACCTGTTCCTATGTGTGATAGTTCTAACCCTTGGGTCCAGGAGGAAGAACCATTGTCTAAATTAAGCCCCAGTGCGTAGGATTCACGTCACCCCAAAACCTTGGGGGAGTTGGTCTACCTAGCACTTCACTCTATTTCGACCTCTAATGACTCAAGGAATCGGAGATAGGGAGAAATCACAACGGAAGGGAAAGGGGTACGGTGCTACCTCACAACTCTCCCTCTCAACCCTCTTCAATTTTAAGTAGTCTAATCCTATAGGAGTTGTCACACCTCCAAAGGATAACCTAGATTGTTCTCAATCCTTAGTGTCACGGCTAAGAGAAAACAATAGCACAAGAAATCTAAAATTGAAACTCGAATTTATTCATCAATTAATGGAAAAGCATAATAACAATGTCAAAGAAACATAATTATCCTAGAGTTTTACAAGTCCGAATACCCACGAGGGGTTTAGCTCCTCATGGAGCTATACATGTTCATCAATTTATGAAAGAAAGAACAAACTAAAGACATCAATGAAAACCCCCTCACGTATGGTGTGGCCGTGGTCTTGTGCGGCCGTCGAACGTCGGTGACGATGCCGATGACGTGCTCCAATCCTCCACAAAGTCCTCTCCGAAACCCTAGCCTCCCTCTCCAGAAGTTGGGGAGAAAGATAGGTCAAAAAGATTCTTCAAAAAGTCTCCAAATCGGCTTTAAATAGGCTGAGTGCGGCTTTAAATTTGAAGTTATCGGGAATTCACACGGCCGTGTGGAATTTCCACACGCCCGTGTGAAGTTTCTGTCTTTCCTGAAAATTACTTCACACGGCCATGTGTTAATTCCACACGCCCGTGTGAAGTTTCTGGCTTGCTGGAAAATGTTGTTTCTTCATCGAGGCCATTGAATTGGGCACACAATCAATGGTAGATCATGCCTATTGCTTCGAGTCTCCTTCTTGGTGAAGTTTTCCTAAGCTACACGAGTTAGACTTGTTGTGAATGTGACTGCCTTTGTGCCCCTCCAAAGGAGGTTGGCACACACTCACAAGTCTAACCTCGTGCCTTGTTCCTTGCTTGGTCTGAAAACCTCCCAACAACGGCGAACACGACCTAACTTCGTTCTTCTTTTCCAACTTAGCTCCACGAAACCTACAATGCTCAAGAATACACAAATGCACACTATTTAGTGATAAAATCTGATAAAAGTATGTTCATTTGTAAGATAATAACGCTTCGCGTTACTACAACACAAGCACTTATCAATCACAAACAAAACCGGAACCCTATGTTTTGTTTTCTCAATGTCTCCTTTTTACCAATTTTGAATCAAAAACATAACCTATGTTTCTTTTTCGGAACGCCTCATATTTTTCAAATGAAAACCAAATCCTTTCTTTACTTTTAGGAGTGCCAAGTGTCTTTGAATGAAGATCCTAATCCCTTGTTTTTCTTTTTGTAATGTCTCATTTTTCGAAAAATAACACTAACGCTTTGCTTTCTGAGTAAAAATGCGTAATCCTATGCTTTCTTTCCATCAAAACCCTAATGCTTTGCCTTCTTTTCGGAATGTCTCCTATATTTCAGTCAACACCCGAATCCATTATTTTCTTTTATTAATATCTCCAATCTATCGGTTTTTAATCAAAACCCCAATCATAATTTTTCTTCTTGTAATGTCTCCTATTTTTCAATTTTGGGTAAAACCCTAATCTTTGTTTTCATTTCAGTATGCCTCCTGTTCTTTTATTAACACGTCTAACCCTTTTCTTTGTTTTTTTATTCCCGCAATGTCTGCTACTTTTGAATCAAAACACTAATCCTCAGTTTTCTTACGGTGATGTCTTCTGTTTTCCAATCAAAACCGTTATCCTATGTTTTCCTTTCGTAATGCCTAATATATTTGAATCAAAAACCTAATCCTTTATTTTCGTTTCAGAATTTCTTCTATTTTTGAATGAAAACCCTAATCCTATGTTTTCTTTTAGTAATCTGCGATGTTTTCCAATTTCGAGTGAAAACCCTAATCCTTTGTTTTCTTCTTTTTGAAATGCCTCATTTTTCTTTAAACGAAAGCCCCTAGTCTTATGTTTTATTTTCGGAAAGATAATATCAGTGTTTCTCATTCATAGCCCTACTTTTTAATGTCGACATTAGTATAAGAAAACATAGGATTAGTGTTCTCAATCAAAACCGTAACCCAATGTTTTCCTGAAGTAATGTCTCATTTTTCTCAAAGAAAACGTCAATCGTATGTTCTCTTGAAGTAATGCCAACAATATTTGAATCAAACGCCTAATCCGATGTTTTCTTTCCGGGGTGTCTCCTGTTTTTCAATAAAAACCTCAGTACCATGTTTTCCTCTCGGAACGCTCACCATATTTGAATCAAACCGTATTTTTTCGGTTTAGCATCAAAACCCTAATCCTAGGTCTTATTTCCGTAATGTATCATATTTCTTGATCATAACGCTAATCCTACGTTCTCTTATAGTAATGTCTCCTATTTTTCAATCGAAACTTTAATCGTACGCTTTCTTCTCGTAATGCGTCCAATGTTTCAGTTTCGAATCAAAACCGCAGTCCTTTGTTTTTTCTTTTCTGAATGTCGGATATTTTTAAATCAAACCCTAATCCTTCGCTTTTTCCCCCATAGTGTCTCCTGATCGCAAACAAAACCGGAACCCTATGTTTTGTTTTCTCAATGTCTCCTTTTTACCAGTTTTGAATCAAAACCATAACCTATGTTTGTTTTTCGGAACGCCTCATATTTTTCAAACGAAAACCAAATCCTTTCTTTACTTTTAGGAGTGCCAAGTGTCTTTGAATGAAGACCCTAATCCCTTGTTTTTCTTTTTGTAATGTCTCATTTTTCAAAAAATAACACTAATGCTTTGCTTTCTGAGTAAAAATGCCTAATCCTATGCTTTCTTTCCATCAAAACCCTACTGCTTTGCCTTTTTTTCGGAATGTCTCGTTTTATATTTAATCTAAACACTGACCCTGTGTTTCAAAACCATAATTCTCTTTTTTCCTTTCGTAAAGTCTCCTATATTTCAGTCAAAACCCGAATCCAATATTTTCTTTTATTAATATCTCCTATCTATCAGTTTTTAATCAAAATCCCAATCGTACGTTTTCTTCTTGTAATGTTTCCTATTTTTCACTTTTGGTAAAACCCTAATCTTTGTTGTCATTTCAGTATGCCTCCTATTTTTTAATCAAGACCTCTAACCCTTTTCTTTGTTTTTTTTCCAACAATGTCTGCTACTTTTGAATCAAAACACTAATCCTCAGTTTTCTTACGGTGAGTTCTTCTGTTTTCCAGTCAAAACCGTTATCCTATGTTTTCCTTTCGTAATGCCTAATATATTTGAATCAAAAACCTAATCCTTTATTTTTGTTTCAGAATGTCTTCTATTTTTGAATGAAAGCCCTAATCCTATGTTTTCTTTTAGTAATGTGCGATGTTTTCCAATTTCGAGTGAAAACCCTAATCCTTTGTTTTCTTCTTTTTGAAATGCCTCATTTTTCTTTAAACGAAAGCCCCTAGTCGTATGTTTTATTTTCGGAAAGATAATATCAGTGTTTCTGATTCACAGCCCTACTTTTTAATGTCGACATTAGTATGAGAAAACATAGGATTAGTATTCTCAATCAAAACCGTAACCCAATGTTTTCCTGAAGTAATGTCTCATTTTTCTCAATGAAAACATCAATCGTATGTTCTCTTGAAGTAATGCCAACAATATTTGAATCAAACGCCTAATCCGATGTTTTCTTTCCGGGGTGTCTCCTGTTTTTCAATATAAATCTCAGTACCATGTTTTCCTCTCGAAACGCTCACCATATTTGAATCAAACCGTAATTTTTTTGTTTCGGGCGAGTATTTTAGCAAAACACTGTAATAAGTTACTGTTCACTTTCGGCCGAAATTCAGAATTCCAGAGAATTCACATGGCCGTGTGAATTAATTTTTCAATAAACAGAAACTTCACACGCCCATGTGTTAATTCCACACGGCCGTGTGAAGCCCCCGATAAGTCGAATTTTAAAGCCGCGATTCAACATTATAAAAGGCAATTTTGGAGACCTTTTGGGATATCTTTTGAGCTATCTTTCTCTTCAACTTGGGGAGTGCGGCTAGGGTTTCGGAGAGGATTTCGTGGAGGTTTAGCGCGCGTCATCGGCATCGTCACCGACATTCGACGGCCGCACAAGACCACGGCCACACCATACGCAAGGGGTTTTTCATTGATGTCCTTATTTTGTGCTTTCTTTCATACATTGATGAACATGTATAGCTCCATGAGGAGCTAAACCCCTTAATGGTATTCGGACTTGTAAACTCTAGGGTTATTATGTTTCTTTGACATTGTTATTATGTTTTTCCATTATTGATGAATAAAATTGAGTTTCAATCTTAATTTCATCTTGCTAATGATTTCTCTTAGATGTGACACTAGGATTGAGAAGAATTTAGGTTTCCTTTTGGAGGTGTGACAACTCCTTAGGGTTAGGCTACTTAAGATTGAAGAGGGTTGAGAGGGAGAGTTGTGAGGTAGCGATGTACCCCTTTCCCCTCCGACGTGGTTTCTCCCTACCTCCGTTTCCTTGATTTCATAGCGGTCGAAATAGAGTGAAGTTCTAGGCAGATAAACTCCCCTGGGGCTTAGTTACGCAAGTAACAGAGTGAAGGGTTGAAGTGAATCCTATGCACTGGGGCTTAATCTAGACTAGAGTTCTTCCACCTGGACCAAAGGGTTAGAACTACACATAGGAATAGGTTTTACCACTAGGAATCCCTAAAGCTCAAAGCAATCCCACGTAATGTGAAGTTTAGGTAGATATACTCCCCTGGGGCTTAGTCGTGCGAGCGATAGAGTAAAGGGTGACGTGAATCATAATACCGGGGCATAGTGTTGGGGTTAGTCACGGTTGTCCTTAGGTTTGGGACCGTGAGTCTTAGGATATCCTCGACTCGATTAAACATCAATAGGAAAGTATAATAGCATAGTCCTGCACTAGAAGCATAAACCCTAGAGGTAGCTTGTACGGATGCCCTATTTCATTCATTACTAGTCCTCTCTATTCTTTTTTACTTGCACTCTCCCATCTTCCATCTTTCTATTTAATTTCTTGTCTTTCATTCTACTTTATTCTATATTCACTCATTGATCCCACTATTGCTTTTCCGTACTCCGCATAGCTTAATTAGTGAAATCTCCTATTCTAATTCCCTATTCCCTGTGGATTCGACTACCCACTCACCAGGGTAAATTTATTACTTCGACAAACCCGTGCACTTGCGGCCTGCAGAATTAGCACACGGCCATGTGAACAACCCACACGGCCGTGTGTCTTAGCACTGGATTTCTCACAGGTTTTGAAGAGTTCCAGACCGTATTTGAAAATCTTTCCGATTTGTTCATCATTGGTAAAAATCTCAAGCATTTTTCACTTCGTTAATCTGATTTTATGAGTTCAATCAAGTTGCTTTCACAAGTTTTATTTGCGAAATCACGATTTGGATAGGTTACTACCCATATCGAGGCATTTGAGAATGTTTTGCATGAGATTTTTGACATCACGGTCGAGTGTCCTTAGTACCCCGATGATCCACACGCCCGTGTGGATTTTCCACACGGCCGTGTGGATTACTACACAATGAATATTCAGCAATGACTTGATCTGTTTCTACTTCTTATGCAGGAAAAACATCGAGATAGAAGATGGTGACTGGTAAAAGGCCCCTCGAGCCCTCGGTAGAACAATTGTCCTTCGCCACAAGTGAGCATCGGATTAGATACAAAAGATTAGAGAAACTCAAATTTGGACAATCGATATATATTGATTTAAGCGATTTAAGGATAGCCGAATGGGGAAAAGAAATGGCAGATGAGATTGAGGAACTTATAGCCGTGGGAAGTTGGAAGAACTTACTATCTATTAGGGATCCGGCTAACCGTTCACTCGCCTTGGAGGTACTTGCATCTTTTGAGTTCGACAAATCACACGCAAGGGGTCGTGTCAAGTTTTTGGCGCCGTTGCCGGGGAATAGGCGTTTTAGATATTTGTTTTCACTATTTTAGCTATCCACTTCGCATTCTATTTCATATTTTCTTTATCTACCATTGTTCTTATTTTTCTTTTCTTGGTTTTCGGTTACAGGTTATGACCCGTGGGAACCCTCCGATTCTTGTTGAAGGAGACTCGGACATTGGACGAAGAACACATTGTAAAGGGAAGGAACCTGTGCAAGAAGCTTCAAATCAAGCCGATTTTGAGACAAAAGGGTCAGAAATAATGGCAGAACAGAATGAACAACAATGGTCATTGTCCGATTTTGCTAAACCCGCAGTCATGGGGACCCAATCGAGCATTGTGAGGCCCCCAATCACGGCAATGAATTTTGAGTTGAAGCCGTCGTTCATACAGATGTTGCAACAGTCCACACAATTCAATGGGCTGGTCGATGAAGATCCCAACAGTCATATAGAGAATTTCCTTGAAGTGTGTGACAGGTTGAAGATTAATGGAGTAACGGACGACGCAATTCGTTTGAGAGCCTTCCCATTTTCATTGAAGGGAAAAGCAAGACATGGGATAGGTTCAAGGAGCTCCTTCTCAAGTGCCCGCAACATGGATTTCCCGAGTGGATGATCATTCAAACCTTCTACAACGTGTTAAATCCGAGTACCAAGCAACTCTTAGATGCGGCGGCCGGAGGGACTCTAGGAAGCAAGACTCCCGGTGAAGCCCGGCACCTTGTAGAGGAGATGGCTATGAATAGCTATCAATGGAACTCAAGGGATAGGAAAAAGGTTGCCGGAATTCATGAGGTTGACGCGGTTACATCATTGGCGGCACAAGTAGAGTCACTAAGTAGGAAGCTTGATGCTTTAGCTTCACCAAGAGTTGCGGCCATCACTACATGTAACGGTTGTGGGGGAGGTTACGCTTTGAGTGATTGTCCGATTGCTATTGGAGGTACTAGTGCGGTGGAGCAGGCTGATTTTGTTGGTAATGCTTATAAAGGACAAGGCCAAGGCAACCCGTACAATGGAACATACAAACCGGGGTGGAAGAACCACCCAAATTTCTCTTGCAGCAATCAAGGGCAGTCACAACAGAAAATAATGCACCACCCGGATTTCAAGGCCAACAAGCTCCGAACTTAGAAAGCCGAGTGACAGGGTTAGAAGGGAAGATGATCGATCTCGAGAGAGCCCTTACACGGTTTGTTTCTTTATCGGATGCTAGATTTCAGTCGGTGGAGGCTACTCTTCACAATCACACCGCTTCCCTACACAATTCTGAAAATCAAGTAGGGCAAATTGCGAAGGCATTGGCGGAAAGACCTCAAGGTAGCTTGCCTAGTAATACGGAGACCAATCCAAGGGAGTAACTAAAGGCGATCACCTTGAGGAGTGGGAAAGAGGTTGAGAGAAATCTCCCTCTAGAGAAGACGAAAGAATCACCCGAGGTTGTGGAGGTAGAGGATGAAGCACCAAAAGAAAAAGAGGTGGCACCCCCACCTTACAAGCCAAGAATTCCCTATCCTTTTCAATTGAAGAGTGACCAAGATAACAAGTAATACAAGAAATTTCTGGGTATCTTCAAACAATTGCACATCAACATCCCATTCGCGGAGGCGTTGGCCCAAATTCCTAAGTACGCGAAGTTCTTGAAGGACCTCTTGACCAACAAGAGGAAATTGAAGGAGAGTGCATCCGTGATTCTCGATGCTAATTGCTCGGCCGTGTTGCAAAAGAATATGCCAAGCAAGAAGAAAGACCCCGGGAGTTTCATAATACCATGCAACATTGGCAACTTGGGTGAAGAGATGGCATTGGCCGATTCCGGGGCAAGTATCAACGTCATACCCTACACATTCTTCCAAAAGCTAGGTTTGGGCGAGCCTAGACCGACTCGGATGACACTTTACGGATCGATCGGTGAGGCATCCGAGGGGTATTGTGGAAGATGTGTTGGTGAAGGTAGACAAGTACATCTTCCCGATGGACTTTGTTGTGCTTGATGTGGACGAGGATGTCGAGGTGCCGCTGATTCTTGGGAGACCGTTCTTGCGCACTTCCAAGGCTTTGATAGACATGGACGGTGGAGAGCTCACACTCAGAGTCGGAGATGACAAGCTCACATATCGCCTCGCCGAAGCCATGAGACATTCTCTTGACTTTGATGACACTATTTATTATCTTGATGTTACTGATGATTGCATTGATGAATATGTGCAGGAAATGTTAAACCCGAATCCATATGAAGGATGGCCAAACCAAGACATGGAGATACAAGAAGAGGAAGTACTTGCACTTGGTCCAGTCAAGATAGACATCAAGATGGAGAAGGAGCGTATGAAGAAGATGCTTTGGAGGATGAAGATGTCGAAAAGACGCCACAAGAAGAACCCCAACAAGAAAAGGGATGAGCATTCACGGAGTAAGGGTGTTATACCCTCTTGTGGTAACAGATTCGACAACTCTCCCTCTACTCTACAAAAACTATGTAATGCATGTTTTCAGGTTGTAGGGAAGAGGGCAACTTTCATTCATGAACCTCCGTAAGGTAAGATCAGGTACGTCAAGCTTAGTGACGTTAAACAAGCGCTACTTGGGAGGCAACCCAAGGTTTTACAGTTTTCTAGGAGTTAGTTTCATTTTAGTCTGAATAAAAGTCTTAGTTTTGGTGTCCTAATTTTCATGTGCTTAGGCTGTGATTTCCATTGTGGATTATTAACGTTTTCGTGTGCCTTAATGTTAATTGACGAAGTTTAAGTCGGTTGAGTTTGTTTTCCATGGTATCTGGTCATGTTTTGATGGTTTTCACAGGCTCCAAACATCGTATTTGTGTTTCTGAATTTTTGGGAGAGCCTGTGAATTTTTTCTAAGTAACCTAGATAAAACACACAGCAGTGTGGAAATTCCACATGGGTGTGTGTTACCAATTAGAGCTCAACCAGTGAGGGCACAGGGGCGTGTCTATGCCCCTGTGAACAACCTCAGAAGGGGCACACGGCCGTGTGGAAATTCCACACGGCCGTACGGAAATTCGCAGAACTTAAACTCTTTTCCAGAGAGTCCACAGGGCCGTGTGAGTGCTCCTGTGAGTGTTACTGTGCCAAGACACACGGCCGTGTGAAACTCTGCAGAGAAAAACCCCTTCTTCCCGAGAATACACAGGGGCGTGTGGGTGCCCCTGTGGGGGAGCTTGTGAAAGGCACACGCCGTGTGAAATACTTAGCGTTTTCGGGCAAGTCAGAGAGACCATAGGGGCATGTGTTGGCCCCTGTGGGCGGCCTTGTGTTCTTGGCCAGGTTGGGTACACGGCCGTGTGAAAATTTTCAGAGACCTTCTGTGTTTTCTCGTGAATCCACAGGGCCGTGTACCAGCCCCTGTAGATACACCGGTGAAGGCAGACAGCCGTGTGGATGTTTCACACGGCCGTGTGGGGTGGTTCAGAGAGTGACCAGAGTGCACACAAGGGCATGTGCTGGCCCCCGTGAACCCTAAATGTATAGGTACACGGCCATGTGGTATTAACACACGGCCGTGTGAATTCCCAGAACTTCAAAAGCTGCGCGTTTTCGTTTGAAATTCATTCGTATCTTTTGATTTTTCCACTCTAAACCACTCTCCAACCCTCTCCGTAGAATTCCCAATCATCTCTGAGTTTTATGGAGGTTTATTTGGTGTTTTTCCGGCCGATTTGTACAATTTCTTCATCCACACCGTCGGTAAGAACTCCAAGCCCTAGAACTTTATCAATTCTTGATTTAATTCGTTTTTCTTGATTATTTCGCTTGTATGGAATGATTAAAATATATTCGAACATGCTTAGAAGAAATCTAGAAAGAATTAGAGTGTAAATCGAAATTTTTAGCTTCCACGGCCGTGAGGCTCTGTCCGCCCGATGATCCACACGGCCGTGTGGAATTAACACGCGGTCGTGTGGATTTCTGCAGAATGAGTTTCTGAACTGATTTTTAAAATTTTCGTTTGCAATTTTGCAGATATGGCTTCTAGGTCTAAGAAATCGGCCAGTAAGTGTCCTCGCGAGCCTACACCCCTTCCAGAGGAGACTGATTTTAGTATACCTGAGCACCAGACCAGGTTGGAGCGGTTATCTACACTGCGGTTTGGCCAGTCATGATACCCCGACTTGAGCATTGTTAGAGGGATTTAGGGGGGTGACAGCATTGCCGACGAGGTTAAGGAGCTACTCTCGGCGGGTAGTTGGAAGAGATTACTGAGGATCAGATATCCAGCCATTCGAGGAGTGACACTTGAGTTCTTGGCCTCGTTCGAGTTCGACAGATCATACAGAGACTTCTCTACTCCTGATGTGATTCAATTCAGGGTATTAGGACAGCATTTTAGCCCCAGCATGACCCAATTTTCGATCCATATGGGGTTATATGATAAGGCCTATACACAGACAGAGAAGTATGAGGGTCTTCCTACCGACTACCCGGGCAATCTTACTCCGTAGAGGGCCTACAAGGATTTGTGCAGAGATGGCCGGTATGAGCCAGGAGTCTCGAAGGCCACGTGCTTATCCCGCCCGGCCTACAGATACGTACATGCCATTCTGAGTAGATCAGTGAGTGGCCGAGGTGATAGCACTGGAGTTTTGAGCTAGTAGGAGCTTCTCTATCTATACTCTATGGCTCAGAGGGTATCACTCCACCTAGGGCACATCCTAGCAGAGTATTTGCGCCATCAGGGCCAGTACCCTAGGGTTGGAGTTATCTTCGCATGTCCCTACATTTCGAGACTTCTGATCGGGACGAGTCTCAGAGACGAAGTGCGAGGGACAGAGAAGACTAGTGTACCAGCTCCTCTAGGCGCAGATACACTGAGGATGATGGGGTTGATCCGCAGAGCAGGATCGGGGACATATACATGGATCATTCCCCAGACAGATCAGGCCGAGGGGTCACAGGTAGCGTTAGAGCCACCCCCGACAGATACAAAGACACAGGCACCATCCACCGCGACGGAGCCACCTCCGGTGCGCATGTTCTCGCCCTCTCGGAGCCAGGATAGGTTGGAGCGCCTAGAGAGCGCAATGGTCGTGCTACACGCAGAGCAGGCCGAGATCAGGGCCGCAAAGGTTGCACAACACGCAGAGACTATGGCACGGCTTGACACCATACATATACTTCTAGAGCAGGCCGTGTCAATACCATCTGTGGCCTGACCCAAAGACCCCACTCCTCCACCACCATCTCCTCCAGCATCAGTAGATCCACCTACATCTCCAGAGGCTCCAGCAGCACCAGAGGCCACTATCCAGGACACCGACGCCGAGGCGTCTTAGTTTTAGTTTTTATTGCTTTTGATTTTCATTTTTGTACTCTTTATTTTATTTTGGACTTGTAGTACTCAGAAAGGATTATCTTTCTGAGTTTATCTTTTATTTTGCTTTTCTTTTATCTCGAGTTGTATTCATTGCTTCACATTTTATATACTCGAGTTTTATTGAGCTATACTGAACCCTTGTGTATGTGTATGCAGATGGTCTTGGATGTAAAGATTTTGAGGAACAGTCATTGGCATGGTCATAGGACCTTGTGTGCTCCACAAACCATTGAGACTCAACTCTCAATGACCTAGCTCCATCAAACGCAACACTTGGAGTTCAGGGGAGTAATGTTTTAATTACCCACTCCCACACTATTTGTTTTTATTTGCTACTTATAATTGTGCTTGCAAGCGTACATTGGGGACAATGTACATCTTAAGTGTGGGGGAGAGTTCACATTGCACACACCTTTACTTGTGCGTTCAATTGCTCATGCTCATGTAGCCTATGGCGGTTCACCTTAGTTGCAACGGTTGTATTCTTATAGTTTAGGAGAATTTTTAACATTGTATCTTATCATGCTCTAGTTTCAACTTGAATTTTTAGGAAAATTTTGCTCGATTATCTTATATTGCACAACTTACTCTTGGAATTTTTTGGAAACTCACTCTTGATGCTTTTAAGGACAAGTTTATTATCGTTCTTAGTTTTACTTTGGAAAATGCATATATAAAAAAATTGAAAAAGATGAAAAAAAAATGAAAAAAAAAATATGGAAAAGAGAAAAAGAAAAAAAAATATATGAGTTTTTGAATAGTTGCTTTGTTTTATGTATGCATTTGGGGTGGAAAGAGCTACCACCTATGAAGTATGTAGCTACTCTCATAAGTCGGATACAAGTTATGCCCTAATGAGAGAAAGAGCTATCTCATGGGATGCGTGAAAGTTACTACCCCGGTAGAAAGAGCTACCTCCTCGAAAGTGTGAAAGCCACCTTTGGCGGTCGCCTAGGAAAGGGCTACCTTCAAGGATGTGTGAAGCTACTACTTCCTTCTCTCTTTAGTTTTGTTTTGTATATAAATAAGTCCTTTCTAACAAAAGTTTGAGGAGTACTCGTTGCTTCTCTTGAGTGAAATCGCACACACTAACACATTTTCGAATTTTTATCCTTTTTGATTCGAGTTTTTAGCTAGAGCAATGATAACCTTATGCATTGTTTTGATTTCCCCTTACTTGTAGAATACTTCTTTTGCATATTTTTGGTGAAGCTAAGGCCGAGCACTTTCAATTGTTCTTCCCAAGTACTTCACGTTCGATTTTGCTTGAGGACAAGAAAAAGCTTAACTGTGTGGGGATTTGATAAGTGCTTATATTATAGTACCGCGAAGCGTTATTATCTTACATTGAGCATATCTTTTATTAGTTTTTATCACTAAATGGAGTACATTTGTGTATTCTTGTGCATTGAAGGTTTGTAGAGCTAAATTGGAGAAGAAGAACGAAATTAGGTCGTGTTCGGCGATGTTGGGAAGTTTTCGGACCAAGCACGGACCAAGCACGGACCAAACACAGAATGTCGGATATTTTTAAATCAAACCCTAATCCTTCGCTTTTTCCCCCATAGTGTATCCTGATCGCAAACAAAACCGGAACCCTATGTTTTGTTTTCTCAATGTCTCCTTTTTACCAGTTTTGAAACAAAACCATAACCTATGTTTGTTTTTTGGAACGCCTCATATTTTTCAAACGAAAACCAAATCCTTTCTTTACTTTTAGGAGTGCCAAGTGTCTTTGAATGAAGACCCTAATCCCTTGTTTTTCTTTTTCTAATGTCTCATTTTTCGGAAAATAACACTAATGCTTTGCTTTCTGAGTAAAAATGCCTAATCCTATGCTTTCTTTCCATCAAAACCCTAATGCTTGGCCTTCTTTTCGGAATGTCTCGTTTTGTTTTTAATCAAAACACTGACCCTGTGTTTCAAAACCATAATCCTCTGTTTTCCTTTCGTAAAGTCTCCTATATTTCAGTCAAAACCCGAATCCAATATTTTCTTTTGTTAATATCTCCTATTTATCGGTTTTTAATCAAAACCCCAATCGTACGTTTTCTTCATTTAATGTCTCCTATTTTTCAATTTTTGGTAAAACCCTAATCTTTGTTGTCATTTCAGTATACCTCCTATTTTTTAATCAAGACCTCTAACGCTTTTCCTTGTTTTTTTTTTGTCCCGCAATGTCTGCTACTTTTGAATCAAAACACTAATCCTTGGTTTCTTACGGTGATGTCTTATGTTTTCCAATCAAAACCGTTATCCTATGTTTTTCTTTCATAATGCCTAATATATTTGAATAAAAAACCTAATCCTTTTTTTTTCGTTTCAGAATGTCTTCTATTTTTGAATGAAAACACTAATCCTATGTTTTTTTTTAGTAATCTGCGATGTTATCCAATTTCGAGTGAAAACCCTAATCCTTTGTTTTCTTCTTTTTGAAATGCCTCATTTTTCTTTAAACGAAAGCCCCTAATCGTATGTTTTATTTTCGGAAAGATGATATCAGTGTTTCTCATTCACAGCCCTACTTTTTAATGTCGACATTAGTATAAGAAAACATAGGATTAGTGCTCTCAATCAAAACCGTAACCCATTGTTTTCCTGAAGTAATGTCTCATTTTTCTCAATGAAAACATCAATCGTATGTTCTCTTGAAGTAATGCCAACAATATTTGAATCAAACGCCTAATCCAATGTTTTCTTTCCGGGGTGTCTCCTGTTTTTCAATAAAAACCGCAGTACCATGTTTTCCTCTCGGAACGCTCACCATATTTGAATCAAACTGTATTTTTTTGGTTTCGCATCAAAACCCTAATCCTATGTCTTATTTCCGTAATGTCTCATATTTCTTGATCATAACGCTAATCCTACGCTCTCTTATAGTAATGTCTCCTATTTTTGAATCGTAACTTTAATCCTACGTTTTCTTCTCGGAATGCGTCCAATTTTTCAGTTTCGAATCGAAACCCCAGTCCTTTGTTTTTTCTTTTCTGAATGTCGGATATTTTTAAATCAAACCCTAATCCTTCGCTTTTTTCCCCCATAGTGTCTCCTGATCGCAAACAAAACCAGAACCCTATGTTTTGTTTTCTCAATGTCTCCTTTTTACCAGTTTTGAATCAAAACCATAACCTATGTTTGTTTTTCGGAACGCCTCATATTTTTCAAACGAAAACCAAATCCTTTCTTTACTTTTAGGAGTGCCAAGTGTCTTTGAATGAAGACCCTAATCCCTTGTTTTTCTTTTTGTAATGTCTCATTTTTCGGAAAATAACACTAATGCTTTGCTTTCTGAGTAAAAATGCCTAATCCTATGCTTTCATTCCATCAAAACCCTAATGCTTTGCCTTCTTTTCGGAATGTCTCGTTTTGTTTTTAATCAAAACACTGACCCTGTGTTTCAAAACCATAATCCTCTGTTTTCCTTTCGTAAAGTCCTATATTTCAGTCAAAACCCGAATCCAATATTTTCTTTTATTAATATCTCCTATCTATCGGTTTTTAATCAAAACCCCAATCGTACATTTTCTTCTTGTAATGTCTCCTATTTTTCAATTTTTGGTAAAACCCTAATTTTTGTTGTCATTTCAGTATGCCTCTTATTTTTTAATCAAGACCTCTAACACTTTTATTTATTTTTTTTCCCCGCAATGTCTGCTACTTTTGAATCAAAACACTAATACTCGGTTTTCTTACGGTGATGTCTTCTGTTTTCCAATCAAAACCGTTATCCTATGTTTTCCTTTCGTAATGCCTAATATATTTGAATAAAAAACCGAATCCTTTATTTTCATTTCAGAATGTCTTCTATTTTTGAGTGAAAACCGTAATCTTATGTTTTCTTTTACTAATCTGCGATGTTTTCCAATTTCGAGTGAAAATCCTAATCGTTTGTTTTCTTCTTTTTGAAATGCCTCATTTTTCTTTAAACGAAAGCCCCTAATCGTATGTTTTTTTTTGGAAAGATAATATCATTGTTTCTCATTCACAGCCCTACTTTTTAATGTCGACATTAGTATAAGAAAACATAGGATTAGTGTTATCAATCAAAACTGTAACCCAATGTTTTCCTGAAGTAATGTCTCATTTTTCTCCATTAAAACATCAATCGTATGTTCTCTTGAAGTAATGCCAACAATATTTGAATCAAATGCCTAATCCGATGTTTTCTTTCCGGGGTGTCTCCTGTTTTTCAATAAAAACCTGAGTATCATGTTTTCCTCTCGTAACGCTCACCATATTTGAATCAAACCGTATTTTTTCGGTTTGCCATCAAAACCCTAATCCTTTGTCTTATTTCCGTAATGTCTCATATTTCTTGATCATAACGCTAATCCTACGCTCTCTTATAGTAATGCCTCCTATTTTTGAATTGAAACCTTAATCCTATGTTTTCTTCTCGGAATGCGTCCAATTTTTCAGTTTCAAATCGAAACCCCAGTCCTTTGTTTTTTCCTATCGGAATGTCGGATATTTTTAAATCAAACCCTAATCCTTCGCTTTTTTCCCCCATAGTGTCTCCTGATCGCAAACAAAACCGGAACCCTATGTTTTGTTTTCTCAATGTCTCCTTTTTACCAGTTTTGAATCAAAACCATAACCTATGTTTGTTTTTCGGAACGCCTCATATTTTTCAAACGAAAACCAAATCCTTTCTTTACTTTTAGGAGTGCCAAGTGTCTTTGAATGAAGAACCTAATCCCTTGTTTTTCTTTTTGTAATGTCTCATTTTTCGGAAAATAACACTAATGCTTTGCTTTCTGAGTAAAAATGCCTAATCCTATGCTTTCATTCCATCAAAACCCTAATGCTTTGCCTTCTTTTCGGAATGTCTCGTTTTGTTTTTAATCAAAACACTGACCCTGTGTTTCAATACCATAATCCTCTGTTTTCCTTTCGTAAAGTCTCCTATATTTCAGTCAAAACCCGAATCCAATATTTTCTTTTATTAATATCTCCTATCTATCGGTTTTTAATCAAAACCCCAATCGTACATTTTCTTCTTGTAATGTCTCCTATTTTTCAATTTTTGGTAAAACCCTAATCTTTGTTGTCATTTCAGTATGCCTCCTATTTTTTAATCAAGACCTCTAACACTTTTCTTTATGTTTTTTTCCCCGCAATGTCTGCTACTTTTGAATCAAAACACTAATACTCGGTTTTCTTACGGTGATGTCTTCTGTTTTCCAATCAAAACAGTTATCCTATGTTTTCCTTTCGTAATGCCTAATATATTTGAATAAAAAACCTAATCCTTTATTTTGATTTCAGAATGTCTTCTATTTTTGAGTGAAAACCGTAATCCTATGTTTTCTTTTACTAATCTGCGATGTTTTCCAATTTTGAGTGAAAATCCTAATCCTTTGTTTTCTTCTTTTTGAAATGCCTCATTTTTCTTTAAACGAAAGCCCCTAATCGTATGTTTTATTTTTGGAAAGATAATATCATTGTCTCTCATTCACAGCCCTACTTTTTAATGTCGACATTAGTATAAGAAAACATAGGATTAGTGTTATCAATCAAAACTATAACCAAATGTTTTCCTGAAGTAATGTCTCATTTTTCTCCATTAAAACATCAATCGTATGTTCTCTTGAAGTATTGCCAACAATATTTGAATCAAATGCCTAATCCGATGTTTTCTTTCCGGGGTGTCTCCTGTTTTTCAATAAAAACCTTAGTATCATGTTTTCCTCTCGTAACGCTCACCATATTTGAATCAAACCGTATTTTTTCGGTTTGCCATCAAAACCCTAATCCTTTGTCTTATTTCCGTAATGTCTCATATTTCTTGATCATAACGCTAATCCTATGCTCTCTTATAGTAATGCCTCCTGTTTTTTAATTGAAACCTTAATCCTACGTTTTCTTCTCGGAATGCGTCCAATTTTTCAGTTTCAAATCGAAACCCCAGTCCTTTGTTTTTTCCTATTGGAATGTCGGATATTTTTAAATCAAACCCTAATCCTTCCCTTTTATCCACCATAGTGTCTCTTGATCGCAAACAAAACCGGAACCCTATGTTTTGTTTTCTCAATGTCTCCTTTTTACCAGTTTTGAATCAAAACCATAACCTATGTTTGTTTCTCGGAACGCCTCATATTTTTCAAACGAAAACCAAATCCTTTCTTTACTTTTAGGAGTGCCAAGTGTCTTTGAATGAAGACCCTAATCCCTTGTTTTTCTTTTTGTAATGTCTCATTTTTCAAAAAATAACACTAGTGCTTTGCTTTCTGAGTAAAAATGCCTAATCCTATGCTTTCTTTCAATCAAAAACCTAATGCTTTGCCTTCTTTTCGGAATGTCTCATTTTGTTTTTAATCAAAACACTGACCCTGTGTTTCAAAACCATAATCCACTGTTTTCCTTTCGTAAAGTCTCCTATATTTCAGTCAAAAGCCGAATCCAATATTTTCTTTTATTTATATCTCCTATCTATCGGTTTTTAATCAAAACCCCAATCGTACATTTTCTTCTTGTAATGTCTCATATTTTTCAATTTTTGGTAAAACCCTAATCTTTGTTGTCATTTCAGTACGCCTCCTATTTTTTAATCAAGACTCTAACCCTTTTCTTTGTTTTTTTTTTCCCTGCAATGTTTGCTACTTTTGAATCAAAACACTAATCCTCAGTTTTCTTACGATGATGTCTTCTGTTTTCTAATCAAAACCGTTATCCTATGTTTTCCTTTCATAATGCCTAATATATTTGAATCAAAAACCTAATCCTTTATTTTCGTTTCAGAATGTCTTCTATTTTTTAATGAAAACCCTAATGTTATGTTTTCTTTTACTAATCTGTGATGGTTTCTAATTTCGAGTGAAAACCCTAATCCTTTGTTTTCTTCTTTTTGAAATGCCTCATTTTTCTTTAAACGAAAGCCCCTAATCGTATGTTTTATTTACGGAAAGATAATATCAGTGTTTCTCATTCACAGCCCTACTTTTTAATGTCGACATTAGTATAAGAAAACGTAGGATTAGTGTTCTCAATCAAAACCGTAACCCAATGTTTTCCTGAAGTAATGTCTCACTTTTCTCAATCAAAACATCAATCGTATGTTCTCTTGAAGTAAGGCCAACAATATTTGAATCAAACGCCTAATCTGATGTTTTCTTTCCGGGGTGTCTCCTGTTTTTCAATAAAAACCTTAGTACCATGTTTTCCTCTTAGAACGCTCACCATATTTGAAACAAACCGTATTTTTTCGGTTTCGCATCAAAACCCTAATCCTATGTCTTATTTCCGTAATGTCTTATATTTCTTGATCATAATGCAAATCCTACGCTCTGTTATAGTAATGTCTCCTATTTTGGAATCGAAACCTTAATCCTACGTTTTCTCTCGAAATGCGTCCAATTTTTCAATTTCGAATCGAAAACCCAGTCTTTTGTTTTTTCTTTTCGGAATGTCGGAAATTTTTAAATCAAACCCTAATCCTTCGCTTTTTCCCCCATAGTGTCTCCTGACCGCAAACAAAACCGGAACCCTATGTTTTGTTTTCTCAATGTCTCCTTTTTACCAGTTTTGAATCAAAACCATAACCTATGTTTCTTTTTCGGAACGCCTCATATTTTTCAAACGAAAACCAAATCCTTTCTTTACTTTTAGGAGTGCCGAGTGTCTTTGAATGAAGACTCTAATCCCTTGTTTTTCTTTTTGTAATGTCTCATTTTTCGAAAAATAACACTAATGCTTTTACTTTCTGAGTAAAAATGCCTAATCCTATGCTTTCTTTCCATCAAAACCCTAATGCTTTGCCTTCTTTTCGGAATGTCTCATTTTGTTACTAATCAAAACATTGACCCTATGTTTCAAAACCATAATCCTCTTTTTTGCTTTCGTAAAGTCTCCTATATTTCAGCCAAAACCGGAATCCAATATTTTCTTTTATTAATATATCCTATCTTTCGGTTTTTAATCAAAACCCCAATCGTAGGTTTTCTTCTTGTAATTTCTCCTATTTTTCAATTTTGGGTAAAATCCTAATCTTTGTTGTCATTTCAGTATGCCTCCTATTTTTTAATCAAGACCTCTAACACTTTTCTTTGTTTTTATTTTCCGCAATGTCTACTGCTTCTGAATCAAAACACTAATCCTCGGTTTTCTTACGGTGATGTCTTCTGCTTTAAAATCAAAACCGTTATCCTATGTTTTCCTTTCGTAATGCCTAATATATTTGAATCAAAAACCTAATCCTTTATTTTCATTTCAGAATGTCTTCTATTTTTAAATGAAAACCCTAATCCTATGTTTTCATTTACTAATCTGCGATGTTTTCCAATTTTGAGTGAAACCCCTAATCCTTTGTTTTATTCTTTTTGAAATGCCCCATTTTTCTTTAAACGAAAGCCCTAATCGTATGTTTTATTTTCGGAAAGATAATATCAGTGTTTCTCATTCACATTCCTACTTTTTAATGTCGACATTAGTATAAGAAAACGTAGGATTAGTGTTCTCAATCAAATCCGTAACCCAATGTTTTCCTGAAGTAATGTCTCATTTTTCTCCATCAAAACATCAATCGTATGTTTTCTTGAAGTAATGCCAACAATATTTGAATCAAACGCGTAATCCTATGTTTTTTTTACGGGGTGTCTCCTGTTTTTCAATAAAAACCTTAGCACCATGTTTTCCTCTCGGAACGATCACCATATTTGAATCAAACCGTATTTTTTCGGTTTCGCATCAAAACCTTAATTCTATGTCTTATTTCCGTAATGTCTCATATTTCTTGATCATAACGCTAATCCTACGCTCTCTTATAGTAATGTCTCCTATTTTTGAATCGAAACCTTAATCCTCCGTTTTCTTCTCGGAATGCGTCCAATTTTTCAGTTTCGAATCGATACCCCAGTCCTTTGTTTTTTCTTTTCGGAATGTCGGATATTTTTAAATCAAACCCTAATCCTTCTCTTTTTTTCCCCCATAGTGTCTCCTGATCGCAAACAAAACCAGAACCCTATGTTTTGTTTTCTCAATGTCTCTTTTTTACCAGTTTTGAATCAAAACCATAACCTATGTTTCTTTTTCGGAACGCCTCATATTTTTCAAACGAAAACCAAATCCTTTCTTTACTATTAGGAGTGCCAAGTGTCTTTGAATGAAGACCCTAATCCCTTGTTTTTCTTTTTGTAATGTCTCATTTTTCAAAAAATAATACTAATGCTTTGCTTTCTGAGTAAAAATGCCTAATCCTATGCTTTCTTTCCATCAAAACTCTAATGATTTGCCTTCTTTTCGGAATTTCTCATTTTGTTTTTAATCAAAACACTGACCCTGTGTTTCAAAACCATAATCCTCTGTTTTCCTTTCGTAATGTATCCTATATTTCAGCCAAAACCAGAATAAAATATTTTCTTTTATTAATATCTCCTATCTATCTTTTTTAAATCAAAACCCCAATCGTACGTTTTCTTCTTGTAATGTCTCTAATTTTTCAATTTGGGGTAAAACCCTAATCCTTGTTGTCATTTCAGTATTCCTCCTATTTTTTAAACACTAATCCTCGTTTTGCTTACGGTGATGTCTTCTGTTTTCCAATCAAAACCGTTATCCTATGTTTTCCTTTCGTAATGCCTAATATATTTGAATCAAAAACCTAATCCTTTATTTTTGTTTCAGAATGTCTTCTATTTTTAAATGAAAGCCCTAATCATCTGCTTTCTTTTACTAATCTGTGATGTTTTCCAATTTCGAGTGAAAACCCTAATCCTTTGTTTTCTTCTTTTTGAAATGCCTCATTTTTCTTTAAACAAAAGCCCCTAATCACATGTTTTATTTTTGGAAAGATAATTTCAGTGTTTCTCATTCAAAGCCCTACTTTTTAATGTCGACATTGGTATAAGAAAACATAGGATTAGTGTTCTCAATCAAAACAGTAACCCAATGTTTTCCTGATGTAATGTCTTATTTTTCTCAATCAAAACATCAATCGTATGTTCTCTTGAAGTAATGCCAACAATATTTGAATCAAACGCCTACTCCGATGTTTTCTTTCAAGGGTCTCTCCTGTTTTTCAATAAAAACCTTAGTACCATGTTTTCCTTTCGGAACGCTCTCCATATTTTAATCAAACTGTATTTTTTTGGTTTCGCATAAAAGCCTTAATCCTATATCTTATTTCCGTAATGTGTCATATTTCTTGATCATAACGCGAATCCTACGCTGTCTTATATTAATGTCTCCTATTTTTTAATCGAAACATTAATCCTACGTTTTCTTCTCGGAATGCGTCCAATTTTTCAGTTTCGAATCGAAACCCCAGTCCTTTGTTTTTTCTTTTCGGAATGTCGGATATTTTTAAATCAAACCCTAATCCTTCGCTTTTTTCCCCCATAGTTTCTCATGATCGCAAACAAAACAGGAACCCTATGTTTTGTTTTCTCAATGACTCCTTTTTACCAGTTTTTAATGAAAACCATAACCTATGTTTCTTTTTCGGAACGCCTCATATTTTTCAAACGAAAACCTAGTCCTTTCTTTACTTTTAAGAGTGCCAAGTGTCTTTGAGTGAAGATCCTAATCCCTTGTTTTTCTTTTTGTAATGTCTCATTTTTCGAGAAATAACACTAATGCTTTGCTTTCTGAGTAAAAATGCCTAATCCTATGCTTTCTTTCCATCAAAACCCTAATGCTTTGCCTTCTTTTCAGAATGTCTCGTTTTGTTTTTAATCAAAACACTAACCCTGTGTTTCAAAACCATAATCCTCTGTTTTCCTTTCGTAAAGTCTCCTATATTTCAGCCAAAACCTGAATCCAATATTTTCTTTTATTAATATCTCCTATCTATCGGTTTTTAATCAAAACCCCCATCGTACGTTTCCTTCTTGTAATGTCTCCTACTTTTCAATTTTTGGTAAAATCCTAATCTTTGTTATCATTTCAGTATGCCTCCTATTTTTTAATCAAGACATCTAACACTTTTCTTTGTTTTTCTTTTCCGCAACGTCTGCTACTTTTGAATCAAAAAACTAATCCTCGGTTTTCTTACGGTGATGTCTTCTGTTTTCCAATCAAAACCTTTATCCTATGTTTTCCTTTCGTAATGCCTAATATATTTGAATCAAAAACCTAATCCTTCATTTTCGTTTCAGAATGTCTTCTATTTTTGAATGAAAACCCTAATCATATGTTTTCTTTTACTAATCTGCCATGTTTTCCAATTTCGAGTGAAAACCCTAATCCTTTGTTTTATTCTTTTTGAAATGCCTCACTTTTTTCTTTAAATGGAAGCCCCTAATCATTTGTTTTATTTTCGGAAAGATAATATCAGTGTTTCACATTCACAGCCCTACTTTTTAATGTCGACATTCGTATAAGAAAACATAGGACTAGTGTTCTCAATCAAAACCGTAACCCAATGTTTTCCTGAAGTAATGTCTCATTTTTCTCAATCAAAACATCAATCGTATGTTCTCTTGAAGTAACACCAACAATATTTGAATCAAGCGCGTAATCCGATGTTTTCTTTCCGGGGTGTCTCCTGTTTTTCACTAAAAACCTTAGTACCATGTTTTCCTCTCGTAACGCTCACCATATTTCAATCAAACCGTATTTTTTCGGTTTCGCAACAAAACCCTAATCCTATGTCTTATTTCCGTAATGTCTCATATTTCTTGATCATAACGCTAATCCTACGCTTTCTTATAGTAATGTCTCCTATTTTTGAATCGAAACCTTAATCCTACGTTTTCTTCTCGGAATGCGTCCAATTTTTCAGTTTCGAATCGAAACCCCAATCCTTTGTTTTTTCCTTTCGGAATGTCTTATATTTTTAAATCAAACCCTAATCCTTCGCTTTTTGCACCCACAGTGTCTCCTGATCTCAAACAAAACTGGAACACTATGTTTTGTTTTCTCAATGTCTCATTTTTACCAGTTTTGAATCAAAATTATAGCCTATGTTTCTTTTGTGGAATGCTTCATCTTTTTCAAACGAAAACCAAATCCTTTCTTTACTTTTAGGAGTGCCAAGTGTCTTTGAATGAACCCCCTAATCCCTTGTTTTTCTTTTTGTAATGTCTCATTTTTGAAAAATAACACTAATGCTTTGCTTTCTGAGTCAAAAGGCCTAATCCTATGCTTTGTTTCCGTCGAAACCCTAATTCTTTCCCTTCTTTTCGGAATGTCTCGTTTTGTTTTTAATCAAAACACTGACCCTGTGTTTCAAAACCATAATCCTCTGTTTTCCTTTCGTAAAGTCTCCTATATTTTAGTCAAAACCAGAATCCAATATTTTCTTTTATTAATATCTCCTATCTATCGGTTTTTAATCAAAACCCCAATCGTACGTTTTGTTATTGTAATGCCTCCTATTTTTCAATTTTGGGTAAAACCCAAATCTTTGTTATTGTTTCAGTATGCCTCCTACTTTTTAATCAAGACCTCTAACCCTTTTCTTTGTTTTTTTTCCCCGCAATGTCTACTACTTTTGAATCAAAACACTAATCCTCGGTTTTCTTAAGGTGATGTCTTATGTTTTCCAATCAAAACCGTTATCCTCTGTTTTGCTTTCGTAGTGCCAAATATATTTGAATCAAAAACCTAGTCCTTTATTTTCGTTTCAGAATGTCTTCTATTTTTTAATGAAAACCCTAATCCTATGTTTTCTTTTAGTAATGTTCGATGTTTTCCAATATCGAGTGAAAACCCTAATCCTTTGTTTTCTTCTTTTTGAAATGCCTCATTTTTCTTTAAACGAAAGCCCCTAATCGTATGTTTTATTTTCGGAACGATAATATCAGTGTTTCTCATTCATAGCCCTACTTTTTAATGTCGACATTAGTATAAGAAAACATAGGATTAGTGTTCTCAATCAAAACTATTACCCAGTGTATTTTTGAAGTAATGTCTCATTTTTCTCAATCAAAACATCAATCGTATGTTTTCTTGAAGTAATGCCAACAATATTTGAATCAAACGCCTAATCCGACGTTTTCTTTCCGGGGTGTCTCATGTTTTTCAATAAAAACCTTAGTAATATGTTTTCCTTTTGGAACAATCACCATATTTGAATCAAACCGTATTTTTTCGGTTTCGCATCAAAACCCTAATCCTATGTATTATTTCCGTAATGTCTCATATTTCTTGATCATAACGCTAATCCTATGCTCTCTTATAGTAATGTCTGCTATTTTTTAATCGAAACCTTAATCCTACGTTTTCTTCTCGGAATGCGTCCAATTTTTCAGTTTTGAATCGAAACCCCAGTCCTTTGTTTTTTCTTTTCGGAATGTCGGATATTTTTAAATCAAACCCTAATCCTTCGTTTTTTCCCCCACAGTGTCTCCTGATCGCAAACAAAACCGGAACCCTATGTTTTCTTTTCTCAATGTCTCCTTTTTACCTGTTTTGAATCAAAAGCATAACCTATGTTTCTTTTTCGGAACGCCTCATATTTTTCAAATGAAAACCAAATCCTTTCTTTACTTTTAGGAGTGCCAAGTGTCTCTGAATGAAGCCCCTAATCCCTTGTTTTTCTTTTATTAATATCTCCTATCTATCGGTTTTTAATCAAAACCCCAATCGTAGCTTTTCTTATTGTAATGTCTCCTAGTTTTCAAGTTTGGGCAAAACCCCTAATCTTTGTTGTCATTTCAGTATGCCTCCTATTTTTTAATCAAGATCTCTAACCCTTTTATTTGTTTTTTTTTCCCGGAATGTCTACTACTTTTGAATCAAAACACTAATCCTCGGTTTTCTTACGGTGATGTCTTATATTTTCCAATCAAAACCGTTATTCTATGTTTTCCTTTCGAAGTGCCTAATATATTTGAATCAAAAACCTAATCCTTTATTTTCGTTTCAGAATGTCTTCTATTTTTCAACGAAAACCCTAATCCTTTGTTTTCTTTTAGTAATGTGCGATGTTTTCCAATTTCGAGTGAAAACCCTAATCCTTTGTTTTCTTCTTTATGAAATGATTCATTTTTCTTGAAATGAAAGCCCCTAATCGTATGTTTTATTTTCGGAAAGATAATATCAGTGTTTCTCATTCACAGCCCTACTTTTTAATGTCGACATTAGTATAAGAAAACATAGGATTAGTGTTCTCAATCAAAACCATAACCCAATGTTTTCTTGAAGTAATGTCTCATTTTTCTCAATCAAAACATCAATCGTATGTTTTCTTGAAGTAATGCCAACAATATTTGAATCAAACCCCTAATCCGACGTTTTCTTTCCAGGGTGTCTCCTGTTTTTCAATAAAAACCTTAGTACTATGTTTTCCTTTCGGGACGCTCACCATATTTGAATCAAACTGTATTTTTTTTGGTTTCACATCAAAACCTTAATCCTATGTCTTATTTCCATAATGTCTCATATTTCTTGATCATAACGCTAATCCTACGCTCTCTTATAGTAATTTCTCCTATTTTTTAATCGAAACCTTAATCCTACGTTTTCTTCTCGGAATGCGTCCAATTTTTCAGTTTCGAATCGAAACCCCAGTCCTTTGTTTTTTCTTTTCGGAATGTCGGATATTTTTAAATCAAACCCTAATCCTTCGCTTTTTTCCCCCACAGTGTCTCCTGATCGCAAACAAAACCGGAACCCTATGTTTTTTGTTTTCTCAATGTCTCCTTTTTACCAGTTTTGAATCAAAAGCATAACCTATGTTTCTTTTTCGGAACGCTCATATTTTTTAAACGAAAACCAAATCCTTTCGTTACTTTTAGGAGTGCCAAGTGTCTTTGAATGAAGCCCCTAATCCCTAGTTTTTCTTTTTGTAATGTCTCATTTTTCGAAAAATAACACTAATGCTTTGCTTTCTGAGTCAAAAGGATTAATCCTATGCTTTGTTTCCGTCAAAAACGTCATACTTTGCCTTCTTTTCGGAATGTCTCGTTTTGTTTTTAATCAAAACACTGACCCTGTGTTTCAAAACCATAATCCTCTGTTTTCCTTTCGTAAAGTCTCCTATATTTCAGTCAAAAGCCGAATCCAATATTTTCTTTTATTAATATCTCCTATCTATCGGTTTTTAATCAAAACCTGAATCGTACCTTTTCTTATTGTAATGTGTCCTATTTTTCAATTTTGGGTAAAACCCAAATCTTTGTTGTCATTTGAGTATGCCTCCTATTTTTTAATCAAGACCTCTAACACTTTTCTTTGTTTTTTTTTCCCGCAATGTCTACTACTTTTGAATCAAAACCCTAATCCTCGGTTTTTTCTTACGGTGATGTCTTATGTTCTCCCATCAAAACCGTTATCCTATGTTTTCCTTTCGTAGTGCCTAATATATTTGAATCAAAAACCTAATCGTTTATTTTCGTTTCAGAATGTCTTCTATTTTTAAATGAAAACCCTAATATTATGTTTTCTTTTAGTAATGTGCAATGTTTTCCAATTTTGAGTAAAAACCCTAATCCTTTGTTTTCTTCTTTTTGAAATGCCTCATTTTTCTTTAAACGAAAGCCCCTAATCATATGCTTTATTTTCGGAACGATAATATCTGTGTTTCTCATTCACAGCCCTACTTTTTAATGTCGACATTAGTATAAGAAAACATAGGATTAGTGTTCTCAATCAAAACCGTAACCCAATGTTTTCTTGAAGTAATGTCTCTTTTTTCTCAATCAAAACATCGATCGTATGTTTTCTTGAAGTAATGCCAACAATATTTGAATCAAACGCCTATTCCGACATTTTTTTCCGGGGTGTCTCCTGTTTTTCAATAAAAACCTTAGTACTATGTTTTCGTTTCGGAACGCTCACCATATTTGAGTCAAACCATATTTTTTCGGTTTCAGATCAAAAGCCTAATCCTATGTCTTATTTCAGTAATGTCTCATATTTCTTGATCATAACGCTAATCCTACGCTCTCTTATAGTAATTTGTCCTATTTTTTAATCAAAACCTTAATCCTACGTTTTCTTCTCGGAATGCGTCCTATTTTTAAGTTTCGAATCGAAACCCCAGTCCTTTGTTTTTTCTTTTTGGAATGTCGGATATTTTTAAATCAAACACTAATCCTTCGATTTTTTTCCACCACAGTGTCTCCTGATCGCTTTGCTTTCTGAGTCAAAAGGCCTAAACCTATGCTTTCTTTCCGTCAAAACCCTAATGCTTAGCCTTTTTTTCTGAATGTCTCGTTTTGTTTTTAATCAAAACATTGACCCTATGTTTCAAAACCATAATCCTCTGTTTTGCTTTCGTAAAGTCTCCTATATTTCAGTCAAAACCCGAATCCAATATTTTCTTTTATTAATATCTCCTATCTATCGGTTTTTAATCAAAACCCCAATCGTACCTTTTCTTATTGTAATGTCTCCTATTTTTCAATTTTGTTTAAACCCCTAATCTTTATTGTCATTTCAGTATGCCTCCTATTTTTTAATCAAGATCTCTAACCATTTTCTTTGATTTTTTTTACCGCAATGTCTACTACTTTTGAATCAAAACACTAATCCTCGGTTTTCTTAAGTTGATGTCTTATGTTTTTCAATCAAAACCGTTATCCTATGTTTTTTTTCGTAATGCCTAATATATTTGAATAAAAAACCTAATCCTTTATTTTCATTTTAGAATGTCTTCTATTTTTGAATGACAACCCTAACCCTATGTTTTCTTTTAGTAATGTCCGATGTTTTCCAATTTCGAGTGAAAACCCTAATCCTTAGTTTTCTTCTTTTTGAAATGCCTCATTTTTCTTTAAACGAAAGCCCCTAATCGTATGTTTTATTTTCAGAATGATAATATCAGTGTTTCTCATTCACAGCCCTACTTTTTAATGTCGACATTAGTATAAGAAAACATTGGATTAGTGTTCTCAATCAAAATCGTAACCCAATGTTTTCTTGAAGTAATGTCTCATTTTTCTCAATCAAAACATCAATCGTATGTTTTATTGAAGTAATGAAAACAATATTTGAATCAAACGCCAAATCCGACGTTTTCTTTCCGGGGTGTCTTCTGTTTTTCAATTAAAACCTTAGTACTATGTTTTCATTTCGGAAAGCTCACCATATTTGAATCAAACCGTATTTTTTCGGTTTCGCATCAAAACCCTAATCTTATGTCTTATTTCCGTAATGTCTCATATTTCTTGATCATAACGCTAATCCTACGCTCTCATTTAGGAATGTGTCCTATTTTTTAATCGAAACCTTAATCCTACGTTTTCTTCTCGGAATGCGTCCAACTTTTCAGTTACGAAGCGAAACCCCAGTCCTTTGTTTTTTCATTTTGGAATGTCGGATATTTTTAAATCAAACACTAATCCTTCACCTTTTCCCCCACAGTGTCTCCTGATCGCAGACAAAACCGGAACTCTTTGTTTTGTTTTCTCAATGTCTCCTTTTTAACAGTTTTGAATCAAAACCATAACCTATGTTTCTTTTTCGGAACGACTCATATTTTTCAAACGAAAACCAAATCCTTTCTTTACTTTTAGGAGTGCCAAGTGTCTTTGAATGAAGACCCTAATCCCTTGTTTTTCTTTTTGTAATGTCTCATTTTTTGAAAAATAACACTAATACTTTGCTTTCTGAGTCAGAAGGCCTAATCCTATGCTTTGTTTCCGTCAAAACCTTAATGCTTAGCCTTCTTTTCGTAATGTCTCGTTTTGTTTTTAACCAAAACACTGATCCTGTGTTTCAAGAACTTAATCCTCTGTTTTCCTTTCGTAAAGTCTCCTATATTTCAGTCAAAACCATAATCCAATATTTTCTTTTATTAATATCTCCTATCTATCGGTTTTTAAACAAAACCCCAATCGTACGTTTTATTATTGTAATGTCTACTATTTTTCAATTTTGGGTAAAACCCTAAACTTTGTTGTCATTTCAGTATGCCTCCTATTTTTTAATCAAGACCTCTAACCCTTTTCTTTGTTTTTTTCCGCAATGTCTGCTACTTTTGAATCAAAACACTAATCCTCGGTTTTCTTACGGTGAAGTCTTCTGTTTTCCAATCAAAACCGTTATCCTATGTTTTCCTTTCGTAATGCCTAATATATTTGAATCAAAAACCTAATCCTTTATTTTCGTTTCAGAATGTCTTCTATTTTTGAATGAAAACCCTAATTCTATGTTTTCTTTTAGTAATCTGCGATGTTTTCCAATTCGAGTGAAAAACATAATCCTTTGTTTTCTTCTTTTTGAAACGCCGCATTTTTCTTTAGACGAAAGCCCCTAATCATATGTTTGATTTCCGGAATGATAATATCAGCGTTTCTCATTCATAGCCCTACTTTTTAATGTCGACATTAGTATAAGAAAACATAGGATTAGTGTTCTCAATCAAAACCGTAACCCAATGTTTTCTTGAAGTAATGTCTCATTTTTCTCAATCAAAATATCAATCGTATGTTTTCTTGAAGTAATGGCAACAATATTTGAATCAAACGCCTACTTCGACGTTTTCTTTCCGGGGTGTCTCCTGTTTTTCAATAAAAACCTTAGTACTATGTTTTCCTTTCGGAATACTCACCACATTTGAATCAAACCGTATTTTTTTGATTTCGCATCAAAACCCTAATCCTATGTCTTATTTCGTAATGTCTCATATTTCTTGATCATAAGGCTAATCCTACGCTCTCTTATAGTAATGCCTCCTATTTTTGAATTGAAACCTTAATCCTACGTTTTCTTCTCGGAATGCGTCCAATTTTTCAGTTTCGAATCGAAACCCCAATCCTTTGTTTTTTCTTTTCGTAATGTCGGATATTTTTAAATCAAACCCTAATCCTTCGCTTTTTTCCCTCACAGTGTCTCATGATCGCAAACAAAACCGGAACCGTATGTTTTGTTTTCTCAATATCTCCTTTTTACCAATTTTGAATCAAAACCATAACCTACGTTTCTTTTTCGAAACGCCTCATATTTTTCAAACAAAAACCAAATCCTTTCTTTACTTTTAGGAGTGCCAAGTGTCTTTGAATGAAGACCCTAATCCCTTGTTTTTCTTTTTGTAATTTCTAATTTTTTGAAAAATAACACTAATGCTTTGCTTTCTGAGTCAAAAGGCCTAATCCTAATGCTTTGTTTTCTTAGTGAAAAGGCCTAAGCCTATGTTTTATTTCCATCAAAACCCTAATGCTTTGCCTTCTTTTCTGAATGTCTCGTTTTGTTTTTAATCAAAAAACTGACCCTGTGTTTCAAAACCATAATCCTCTGTTTTCCTCTCGTAAAGTCTCCTATATTTCAGTCAAAACCCGAATCCAATATTTTCTTTTATTAATATCTCCTATCTATCGGTTTTTAATCAAAACCCCAATCGTACGTTTTATTATTGTAATGTCTACTATTTTTCAATTTTGGGTAAAACCCTAAACTTTGTTGTCATTTCAGTATGCCTCCTATTTTTTAATCAAGACCTCTAACCCTTTTCTTTGTTTTTTTCCGCAATGTCTGCTACTTTTGAATCAAAACACTAATCCTCGGTTTTCTTACGGTGAAGTCTTCTGTTTTCCAATCAAAACCGTTATCCTATGTTTTCCTTTCGTAATGCCTAATATATTTGAATCAAAAACCTAATCCTTTATTTTCGTTTCAGAATGTCTTCTATTTTGAATGAATATCTTAATCCTATTGTTTCTTTTAGTAATCTGCGATGTTTTCCAATTTCGAGTGAAAAACATAATCCTTTGTTTTCTTCTTTTTGAAATGCCACATTTTTCTTTAAACGAAAGCCCCCAATCGTATGTTTTTTTTCCGGAAAGATAATATCAGTGGTTCTCATTCACAGCCCTACTTTTTAATGTCGACATTAGTATAAGAAAACATAAGATTAGTCTTCTCAATCAAAACCGTAACCCAATGTTTTCTTGAAGTAATGTCTCATTTTTCTCAATCAAAATATCAATCGTATGTTTTCTTGAAGTAATGCCAACAATATTTGAATCAAACATCTACTCCGACGTTTTCTTTCCGGGGTGTCTCCTGTTTTTCAATAAAAACCTTAGTACTATGTTTTCCTTTCAGAACGCTCACCATATTTTAATCAAAGCGTATTTTTTAGGTTTCGTATCAAAACTCTAATCCTATGTCTTATTTCCGTAATGTCTCGTATTTCTTGATCATAACGCTAATCCTACGCTTTCTTATAGTATTGTCTCCTATTTTTGAATCGAAACCTTAATCCTACGTTTTCTGCTCGGAATGCGTCCAATTTTTCAGTTTTGAATAGAAATCCCAGTCATTTGTTTTTTCTTTTCGTAATGTCGGATATTTTTAAATCAAACCCTAATCCTTCGCTTTTTCCCCCCACAGTGTCTCCGATCGCAAACAAAACCGGAACCCTATGTTTTGTTTTCTCAATGTCTCCTTTTTACCAGTTTTTAATCAAAACCATAACCTATGTTTCTTTTTCGGAATGCCTCATATTTTTCAAACGAAAACCAAATCCTTTCTTTACTTTTAGGAGTGCCAAGTATCTTTGAATGAATACTCTAATCCCTTGTTTTTCTTTTTGTAATGTCTCATTTTTCGAAAAATAAAACTAATGCTTTGCTTTCTGAGTCAAAAGGCCTAATCCTATGCTTTATTTCCTTCAAAACCCTAATGCTTTGCCTTCTTTTCGGAATGTCTCATTTTGTTTTTAATCAAAACTATGTCCCTGTGTTTCAAAACCATAATCCTCTGTTTTCTTTTCGTAAAATCTCCAATATTTCAGTCAAAACCCGAATCCAATATTTTCTTTTATTAATATCTCCTATCTATCGGTTTTTAATCAAAACCCCAATCGTACGTTTTCTTATTGTAATGTCTCCTATTTTTCAATTTTGGGTAAAACCATAATCTTTGTTGTCATTTCAGTATGCCTCCTATTTTTTAATCAAGACCTCTAACCCTTTTCTTTGTTTTTTTTTCCACGCAATGTCTACTACTTTTGAATCAAAACACTAATCCTCGGTTTTCTTACGGTGATGTCTTATGTTTTCCAATCAAAACCGTTATCCTTTGTTTTCCTTTCGTAATGCATAATATATTTGAGTCAAAAACCTAATCCTTTATTTTCGTTGCAGAATGTCTAATATTTTTGAATGAAAACCCTAATCCTATGTTTTCTTTTAATAATGTGCGATGTTTTTTAATTTCGAGTGAAAACCTTAATCCTTTGTTTTCTTATTTTTGAAATACCTCATTTTTCTTTAAACTAAAAGCCCCTAATCGTATATTTTATTTTCAGAAAGATAATATCACTGTTTCTCATTCACAGCCCTACTTTTTAATGTTGACATTAGTATAAGAAAACATAGGATTAGTGTTCTCAATCAAAATCGTAACCCAATGTTTTCTTGAAGTAATGTCTTATTTTTCTCAATCAAAACAACAATCGCAAGTTTTCTTGAAGTAATGGCAACAATATTTGAATCAAACGCCTAATCCGACGTTTTCTTTCCGGGTTGTCTCCTATTTTTCAATAAAAACCTTAGTACTATGTTTTCGTTTCGGAACACTCACCATATTTGAATCAAACCGTATTTTTTCGGTTTCGCATCAAAGCCCTAATCCTATGCCTTATTTGCGTAATATCTCATATTTCTTGATCATAACGATTATCCTACGCTATCTTATAGTAATGTCTCCTACTTTTGAATCGAAACCATAATCCAATGTTTTCTTCTCGGAATGCGTCCAGTTTTTTAGTTTCGAATCGAAACCCCAGTCCTTTGTTTTTTGTTTTAGTAATGTCAGATATTTTTAAATCAAACCCTAATCCTTCGCTTTTGTACCCCACAATGTCTCCTGATAGCAAACAAAACCGAACCCTATGTTTTGTTTTCTCAATGTCTCCTTTTTACCAGTTTTGAATCAAAACCAGAACCTACGTTTCTTTTTCAAAACGCCTCATACTTTTCAAACAAAAACCAAATCCTTTCTTTACTTTTACGAGTGCCAAGTGTCTTTGAATGAAGACCCTAATCCCTTGTTTTTCTTTTTGTAATTTCTCATTTTTTGAAAAATAACACTAATGCTTTGCTTTCTGAGTCAAAAGGCCTAATCCTATGCTTTGTTTCCGTCAAAACCCTAATGCTTTGCCTTCTTTTCGGAATGTCTCGTTTTGTTTTTAATCAAAACACTGACCCTGTGTTTCAAAACCATAATCCTCTGTTTTCCTTTCGTAAAGTCTCCTATGTTTCTTTTTCGGAAGGCCTCATATTTTTCAAACGAAAACCAAATCCTTTCTTTACTTTTAGGAGTGCCAAGTGTCTTTGAATGAAGACCCTAATCCCTTGTTTTTCTTTTTGTAATGTCTCATTTTTTGACAAATAACACTAATGCTTTGCTTTATGAGTCAAAATGTCTAATCCTATGCTTTTTTTTTCGTCAAAACCCTAATGCTTTGTCTTCTTTTCGACATGTCTCGTTTTGTTTTTAATCAAAACACTGACCCTGTGTTTCAAAACCATAATCCTTTGTTTTCCTTTCGTAAAGTCTCCTATATTTCAGTCAAATCCCGAATCCAATATTTTCTTTTATTAATATCTCCTATCTATCTGTTTTTAAGCAAAACCCCAATCGTACATTTTCTTATTGTAATGTCTCCTATTTTTCAATTTTGGGTAAAACCCTAATCTTTGTTGTCATTTCAGTATGCCTCCTATTTTTTAATCAAGACCTCTAACCCTTTTCTTTGTTTTTTTTCACAGCAATGTCTACTACTTTTGAATCAAAACACTAATCCTCGGTTTTCTTACGGTGATGTCTTATGTTTTCCAATCAAAACCGTTATCCTATGTTTTCCTTTCGTAATGCCTAATATATTTGAATAAAAAACCTAATCCTTTATTTTTGTTTCAGAATGTCTTCTATTTTTGAATGAAAATCCTAATCCTATGTTTTCTTTTAGTAATGTGTGATGTTTTCCAATTTCGAGTGAAAACCCTAATCCTTTGTTTTCTTCTTTTTTAAATGCCTCATTTTTCTTTAAACGAAAGCCCCTAATCGTATGTTTTATTTTCGGAAAGATAATTGTAGTGTTTCTCATTCACAGCACTACTTTTTAATGTCGACATTAGTATAAGAAAACATAGGATTAGTGTTCTCAATCAAAACCGTTACCCAATGTTTTCTTGAAGTAATGTCTCATTTTTCTCAATCAAAACATCAATCGTATGTTTTCTTGAAGTAATGCCAACAATATTTGAATCAAACCCCTAATCCGACGTTTTCTTTCCGGGGTGTCTCCTGTTTTTCAATAAAAACCTTAGTACTATATTTTCCTTTTGGAACGCTCACCATATTTGAATCAAACCGTATTTTTTCGGTGTCACATCAAAACCTTAATCCTATGTCTTGTTTCCGTAATGTCTCATATTTCTTGATCATAACGCTAATCCTATGCTCTCTTATAGTAATGTATCCTATTTTAGAATTGAAACCTTAATCCTACGTTTTCTTCTCGGAATGCGTCCAATTTTTCAGTTTCGAATCGAAACCCCAGTCCTTTGTTTTCTCTTTTCACAATGTCGGATATTTTTAAATCAAATTCTAATCCTTTGCTTTTTTGCCCCATAGTGTCTCCTGATCGCAAACAAAACTGGAACCCTATGTTTTGTTTGCTCAATATCTCCTTTTTACCAGTTTTGAATCAAAACCATAACCTGTGTTTCTTTTTCGGAACGCCTCATATTTTTCAAACGAAAACCAAATCCTTTCTTTACTTTTAGGAGTGCCAAGTGTCTTTAAATAAAGTTACCAATCCTTTGTTTTTCTTTTTGTAATGTCTCATTTTTCGAAAAATAACACTAATGCTTTGCTTTCTGAGTCAAAAAGCCCTAATCCTATGCTTTTTTTTCATGAAAACCCTAATGATTTTCCTTCTTTTCGGAATGTCTCGTTTTGTTTTTAATCAAAACACTGACCCTGTGTTTCAAAACCATAATCCTTCTTTTACTTTCGTAAAGTCTCCAATATTTCAGTCAAAACCCGAATCCAATATTTTCTTTTATTAATATCTCCTATTTTTCAATTTTGGGTAAAACCCTAATCTTTGTTGTCATTTCAGTATACCTCCTATTTTTTAATCAAGGACTCTAACCCTTTTCTTTGTTTTTTTTTCTGCAATGTCTACTACTTTTGAATCAAAACACTAATCCACGTTTTTCTTACGGTGATGTCTTCTATTTTCCAATCAAAACCGTTATCCGATGTTTTCCTTTCGTAATGCCTAATATATTTGAATCAAAAACCTAATCTTTTATTTTCGTTTAACAATGTTTTCTATTTTTGAATGAAAACCCTAATCCTATGTTTTCCTTTAGTAATGTGTGATGCTTTACAATTTCGAGTGAAAACCCTAATCCTTTGTTTTCTTCTTTTTGAAATGCCTCATTTTTCTTTAAACGAAAGCCCCTAATCGCATGTTTTATTTTCGGAAAGATAATATCAGTATTTCTCATTCACAACCCTACTTTTTAATGTCGACATTAGTATAAGAAAACATAGGATTAGTGTTCTCAATCAAAACCGTAACCCAATGTTTTCTTGAAGTAATGTCTCATTTTTCTCAATCAAAACATCAATCATATGTTTTCTCGAATTAATGGCAACAATATTTGAATCAAATGCCTAATCCGACATTTTCTTGCTGTTGTGCCTCCTGTTTTTCAATAAAAAAAAATTAGTACTATGTTTTCCTTTCGGAACGCTTACCATATTTGAATCAAACCGTATTTTTTTGGTTTCGCATCAAAACCCTAATCCTATGTGTTATTTCCGTAATGTCTCCTATTTCTTGATCGTAACGCTAATCCTACGCTCTCTTATAGTAATGTCTCCTATTTTTGAATCGAAACCTTAACCCTACGCTTTTTTCTCGGAATGCGTCCAAACTTTCAGTTTTGAATTGAAAACCCAGTCCTTTGTTTTTTCTTTTCTTAATGTCGGATATTTTTAAATCACACCCTAATCCTTCGCTTTTTTCCCACAAGTGTCTCCTGATCGCAAACAAAATAGGAATCCTATGTTTTGTTTTCTCATTGTCTCCTTTTTACCAGTTTTGAATCAAAACCATAACATATGTTTCTTTTTCAGAACGCCTCATATTTTTTAAACGAAAACCAAATCATTTCTTTACTTTTAGTAGTGCCAAGTGTCTTTGAATTAACACCCTAATCCCTTGTTTTTCTTTTTGTAATGTCTCATTTTTTGAAAAATAACACTAATGCTTTGCTTTCTGAGTCAAAAGGCCAAATCCTATGCTTTCTTTCCGTCAAAACCATAATGCTTTGCCTTCTTTTCAGAATGTCTCGTTTTGTTTTTAATCAAAACACTGCCCCGGTGTTTCAAAACCATAATCCTCTGTTTTCCTTTCGTAAAGTCTGCTATATTTCAGTCAAAAACGGAATCCAATATTTTCTTTTATTAATATCTCCTATCTATCGATTTTAATCAAAAGCCCAAACGTACGTTTTCTTATTGTAATGTCTCCTATTTTTCAATTTTCGGTAAAACCCTAATCTTTGTTCTCATTTCAGTATGCCTCCTATTTTTTAATCAAAACCTCCAACCATTTTCTTTGTTTTTTTTTCCGTAATGTCTACTACTTTTGAATCAAAACACTAATCCTCGTTTTTCTTACGGTGATGTCTTCTATTTTCCAATCAAAACCGTTATCCTATGTTTTCCTTTCGTAATGCCTAATATATTTGAATCAAAAACCTAATCCTTTATTTTCGTTTCAGAATGTCTTCTATTTTTGAATGAAAACAATAATCCTATGTTTTCCTTTAGTAATGTGTGATGTTTTACAATTTCGAGTGAAAACCCTAATCGTTTGTTTTCTTCTTTTTGAAATGCCTCATTTTTCTTTAAACGAAAGCCCCTAATCGCATGTTTTATTTTCGGAAAGATAATATCAGTGTTTCTCATTCACAGCCCTACTTTTTAATGTCGACATTAGTATAAGAAAACATAGGATTAGTCTTCTTAATCAAAACCGTAACCCAATGTTTTCTTGAAGTAATGTCTCATTTTTCTCAATCAAAACATCAATCGTATGTTTTCTCGAATTAATGGCAACAATATTTGAATCAAATGCCTAAACCGACGTTTTCTTGCCGTGGTGCCTCCTGTTTTTCAATAAAAAAAATTAGTACTATGTTTTCCTTTCGGAACGCTTACCATATTTGAATCAAACCGTATTTTTTTGGTTTCGCATCAAAACCCTAATCCTATGTGTTATTTCCGTAATGTCTCCTATTTCTTGATCATAACGCTAATCCTACGCTCTCTTATAGTAATGTCTCCTATTTTTGAATCGAAACCTTAAACCTACGTTTTCTTCTCAGAATGCGTCCAATTTTTCATTTTCGAATCGAAACCCCAGTCCTTTGTTTTTTCTTTTCGGAATGTCAGATATTTTAAAATCAAACCCTAATCCTTCGCTTTTTTCCCCCATAGTGTCTCCTGATCTCAAACAAAAACGGAACCCTATGTTTTGTTTTCTCAATGTCTCCTTTTTACCAGTTTTGAATCAAAACCATAACCTATGTTTCCTTTCGGAACGCTTCATATTTTTCAAACGAAAACCAAATCGTTTCTTTACTTTTAGGAGTGCCAAGTGTCTTTGAATGAAGACACTAATCCTTCATTTTTCTTTATGTAATGTCTTATTTTTCGAAAAATAACACTAATGCCTTGTTTTCTGAGTCAAAAGGCCTAATCTTATGCTTTCCATCAAAACCCTAATGATTTGCCTTCTTTTCGGAATGTCTCATTTTGTTTTTAATCAAAACACTGACCCTGTGTTTCAAAACCATAATCCTCTGCTTTTCTTTCGTTAAGTCTCCCATATTTCAGTCAAAACCCAAATCCAATATTTTCTTTTATTAATATCTCCTATCTATCGATTTTTAATCAAAACCACAATCGTACGTTTTCTTATTGGAATGTCAACTATTTTTCAATTTTGGGTAAAACCCTAATCTTTGTTGTCATTTCAGTATGCCTCCTATTTTTTAATCAAGACCTCTAACCCTTTTCTTTGTTTTTTTTTACGCAATGCCCACTACTTTTGAATCAAAACATTAATCATCGGTTTTCTTACGGTGATGTCTTCTGTTTTCCAATCAAAACCGTTATCCTATGTTTTTCTTTCGTAATGCCTTATATATTTGAATCAAAAACCTAATCCTTTATTTTCGTTTAAGAATGTCTTATATTTTTGAATGAAAACCCTAATCCTATGTTTTCTTTTATTAATGTGTGATGTTTTTAATTTCGAGTGAAAACCCTAATCCTTTGTTTTCTTGTTTTTGAAATGCCTCAATTTTCTTTAAACGAAAGCCCCTAATCGTACGTTTTATTTTCGGAAAGATAATATCAGTGTTTCTCATTCACAGCCCTACTTTTTAATGTCGGCATTTGTGTAAGAAAACATAGGATTAGTGTTCTCAAACAAAACCGTAACCCAATGTTTTCTTGAAGTAATGTCTCATTTTTCTCAATCAAAACATCAATCGTAGGTTTTCTTGATGTAATGCCAACAATATTTGAATCAAATATTTAATCCGATGTTTTCTTTCCGGGGTGTCTCCTGTTTTTCAATAAAAACCTTAGTACTATGTTTTCCTTTCGGAACGCCTACCATATTTGAATCAAACCGTATTTTTTCGGTTTCGCATAAAAAATCCTAATCCTATGTCTTATTTTCGTAATGTCTCATATTTCTTGATCATAACGCTAATCCTACGCTCTCTTATAGTACTTTCTCCTATTTTTTAATCGAAACCTTAATCCTACGTTTTCTTCTCGGAATGCGTCCGATTTTTCAGTTTCGAATCGAAACCCAGTCCATTGTTTTTTCTTTTCGGAATTTCGGATATTTTTAAATGAAACCCTAATCCTTCGCTTTTTTTCCCCAGAGTGTCTCCTTTTTACCAGTTTTGAATCAAAACCATAACCTATGTTTCCGTTTCGGAACGCCTCATATTTTTCAAACGAAAACCAAATCCTTTCTTTGCTTTTAGGAGTGCCAAGTGTCTTTGAATGAAGACCCTAATCCCTTGTTTTTCTTTTTGTAATGTCTCATTTTTCGAAAAATAACTCTAATGCTTTGCTTTCTGAGTCAAAAGGCCTAATCCTATGCTTTCTTTCCATCAAAACCCTAATGCTTTGCCTTCTTTTCGGAATGTCTCGTTTTGTTTTTAATCAAAACATTAACCCTGTGTTTCAAAACCATAATCCTCTGTTTTCCTTTCGTTAAGTCTCCTATATTTCAGTCAAAACCCGAATCCAATATTTTCTTTTATTAGTATCTCCTACCTATCGGTTTTTAATCAAAACCCCAATCGTACGTTTTCTTATTGTAATGTCTCCTATTTTTCAATTTTGGGTAAAACCCTAATCTTTGTTGTCATTTAAGTATGCCTCCTATTTTTTAATCAAGACCTCTAACCCTTTTCTTTCTTTCTTTTTTTCCACCGCAATGTCTGCTACTTTTGAATCAAAACACTAATCCTCGTTTTTCTCACGTTGTTGTGTTCTTTTTTCCAATCAAAACCGTTATCCTATGTTTTCCTTTCATAATGCCTAATATATTTGAATAAGAAACCTAATCCTTTATCTTCATTTCAGAATGTCTTCTATTTTTGAATGAAAACCCTAATCCTATGTTTTCTTTTAGTAATGTGCGATGTTTTCCAATTTCGAGTGAAAACCCTAATCCTTTGTTTTCTTCTTTTTGATATGCCTCATTTTTCTTTAAACGAATGCCCCTAATTGTATGTTTTATTTTCGGAAAGATAATATCAGTGTTTCTCATTCACAGCCCTACTTTTTAATGTCGACATTAGTATAATAAAACATAGGATTACTGTTCTCAATTAAAACCGTAACCCAATGTTTTCTTCAAGTAATGTCTTATTTTTCTCGATCAAAACATCAACCCTATGTTCTCTTGAAGTAATGCCAACAATAATTGAATCAAACGCCTAATCCGACGTTTTCTTTCCGGGTTGTCTGCTGTTTTTCAATAAAAACCTTAGTACTATGTTTTCCTTTCGGAACGCTTACCATATTTTAATCAAACCGTAATTTTTTCGGTTTCGCATCAAAACCCTAATCCTATGTCTTATTTCTTTTTCGGAACGCTTCATATTTTTCAACCGAAAACCAAATCCTTTCTTTACTTTTAGGAGTGCCAAGTGTCTTTGAATAAAGAACCTAATCCTTTTTTTTTCTTTTTGTAATGTCTCATTTTTCGAAAAATAAAACTAATGCTTTACTTTCTGAGTCAAAAGGCCTAATCCTATGCTTTCTTTCCATCAAAACCCTAATGCTTTGCCTTCTTTTCGGAATGTCTCGTTTTGTTTTTAATCAAAACACTGACCCTGTGTTTCAAAACCATAATCCTCTGTTTTTTCCTTTCGTAAAGTCTCCTATATTTCAGTCAAAACCCGAGTCAAATATTTTCTTTTACTAATATCTCCTATCTATCGGTTTTTAATCAAAACCCCAATCGTACATTTTCTTATTGTAATGTCTCCTATTTTTCAATTTTGGGTAAAACCCTAAGATTTATATCATTTCATTATGACTCCTATTTTTTAATCAAGACCTCTAACCCTTTTCTTTGTTTTTTTTTCCGCAATGTCTACTACTTTTGAATCAAAACACTAATCCTCGGTTTTCTTACGGTGATGTCTTCTATTTTCCAATCAAAACCATTATCCTATGTTTTCCTTTTGTAATGCCTAATATATCTGAATAAAAAATCTAATCCTTTATTTTCATTTCAGAATGTCTTCTATTTGTGAATGAAAACCCGAATCCTATGTTTTCCTTTAGTAATGTGTGATGTTTTCCAATTTCGAGTGAAAACCCTAATCCTTCGTTTTCTTCTTTTTGAAATGCCTCATTTTTCTTTAAATGAAAGCCCCTAATCGTATGTGTTATTTTCGGAAAGATAATATCAGTGTTTCTCATTCACATCCCTACTTTTTAATGTTGACATTACTATAGGAAAACATAGGATTAGTGTTCTCAATCAAACCCGTAACCCAATGTTTCCTTGAAATAATGTATCATTTTTCTTAATCAAAACATCAATCGTATGTTTTCTTGAAGTAATGCCATCAATATTTGAATCAAATGCCTAATTCAACGTTTTCTTTCCGGGGTGTCTCCTGTTTTTCAATAAAAACCTCAGTACTATATTTTCCTTTCGGAACGCTTACAATATTTGAATCAAACCGTATTTTTTTGGTTTCGCATCAAAACCGTAATCCTATGTCTTATTTCCGTAATGTCTCATATTTCTTGATCATAACGCTAATCCTACGCTATCTCATAGTAATGTCTCCTATTTTTTAATCGAAACCTTAATCCTACGTTTTCTTCTTAGAATGCGTCCAATTTTTCAGTTTCGAATCGAAACCCCAGTCCTTTTTATTTCTTTTCGGAATGTCGGATATTTTTAAATCAAACCCTAATCGTTCGCTTTTTTCCCCCATAGTGTCTCCTGATCGCAAACAAAACCGGAATCCTATGTTTTGTTTTCTCAATGTCTCCTTTTTACCAGTTTTGAATCAAAACCATAACCTATGTTTCTTTTTTGGAACGCCTCATATTTTTCAAACGAAAACCAATTCCATTCTTTACTTTTAGGAGTGCCAAGTGTCTTTGAATGAAGAACTTAATCCTTTGTTTTTCTTTTTGTAATGTCTCATTTTTTGAAAAAAAACACTAATGCTTTGCTTTCTGAGTAAAAAGGCCTAATCCTATGCTTTTTTTTCCATCAAGAACCTAATGCCTTGCTATCTTTTCGGAATGTCTCATTTTGTTTTTAATCAAAACACTGAACCTGTGTTTCAAAACCATAATCCGCTATTTTCTTTTCGTAAAGTCTCCTATATTTTACTCAAAAGCCGAATCCAATATTTTCTTTTATTAATATCTCCTATTTATTGGTTTTTAATCAAAACACCAATCGTACGTTTTTTCTTACGGTGATGTCTTATGTTCTCCCATCAAAACCGTTATCCTATGTTTTCCTTTCGTAGTGCCTAATATATTTGAATCAAAAACCTAATCGTTTATTTTCGTTTCAGAATGTCTTCTATTTTTAAATGAAAACCCTAATATTATGTTTTCTTTTAGTAATGTGCAATGTTTTCCAATTTTGAGTAAAAACCCTAATCCTTTGTTTTCTTCTTTTTGAAATGCCTCATTTTTCTTTAAACGAAAGCCCCTAATCGTATGCTTTATTTTCGGAACGATAATATCTGTGTTTCTCATTCACAGCCCTACTTTTTAATGTCGACATTAGTATAAGAAAACATAGGATTAGTGTTCTCAATTAAAACCGTAACCCAATGTTTTCTTCAAGTAATGTCTTATTATTCTCAATCAAAACATCAATCGTATGGTCTCTTGAAGTAATGCCAACAATATTTGAATCAAATGCCTAATCCGACGATTTCTTTCTGGGGTGTCTCCTGTTTTTCAATAAAAACCTTAGTACTATGTTTTCCTCTCGGAACGCTCACCATATTTGAATCAGACGGTATTTTTTCGGTTTCGCATCAAAACCCTAATCCTATGTCTTATTTCCGTAATGTCTCATATTTCTTGATCATAACGCTAATCCTACGCTCTCTTATAGTAATGTCTACTATTTTTGAATCAAAACCTTAATCCGACGTTTTCTTCTCGGAATACGTCCAATTTTTCAGTTTCGAATCGAAACCCCAGTCCTTTGTTTTTTTTTTCGGAATGTCAGATATTTTTAAATCAAACCCTAATCGTTCGCTTTTTTCCCCTATAGTGTCTCCTGATCGGAAACAAAACCGGAACCCTATGTTTTGTTTTCTCAATGTCTCCTTTTTACCAGTTTTGAATCAAAACCATAACCTATGTTTCTTTTTTGGAACGCCTCATATTTTTCAAACGAAAACCAATTCCATTCTTTACTTTTAGGAGTGCCAAGTGTCTTTGAATGAAGAACTTAATCCTTTGTTTTTCTTTTTGTAATGTCTCATTTTTTGAAAAAAAACACTAATGCTTTGCTTTCTGAGTAAAAAGGCCTAATCCTATGCTTTTTTTTCCATCAAGAACCTAATGCCTTGCTATCTTTTCGGAATGTCTCATTTTGTTTTTAATCAAAACACTGAACCTGTGTTTCAAAACCATAATCCGCTATTTTCTTTTCGTAAAGTCACCTATATTTTAGTCAAAAGCCGAATCCAATATTTTCTTTTATTAATATCTCCTATTTATTGGTTTTTAATCAAAACACCAATCGTACGTTTTTTTATTGTAATGTCTCCTATTTTTCAATTTTGCGTAAAAACCTAATCTTTGTTATAATTTCAGTATAACTCCTATTTTTTAATCGAGACCTCTAACCCTTTTCTTTGTTTTTTTTTCTGCAATGTCCACTACTTTTGAATCAAAACAGTAATCCTCGGTTTTCTTACGGTGATGTCTTCTATTTTCCAGTCAAAACTGTTATCCTATGTTTTCCTTTCGTAATACCTAATATATTTGAATCAAAAAACTAATCCTTTATTTTCGTTTCAGAATGTCTTCTATTCTTGAATGAAAACCCTAATCCTATGTTTTCTTTTAGTAATGTGTGATGTTTTCCGATTTCGAGTGAAAACCCTAACCTTTTTTTTGTTCTTTTTGAAATGCCTCATTTTCCTTTAAATGAAAGCCCCTAATCGTATGTTTTATTTTCGGAAAGATAATATCAGTGTTTCTCATTCATAGCCCTACTTTTTAATGTCGACATTAGTATAAGAAAAACATAGCATTAGTGTTCTCAATCAAAACCGTAACCCAATGTTTTCTTGAAGTAATGTCTCATTTTTCTCAATCAAAACATCAATCGTATGTTTTCTTGAAGTAATGCCAACAATATTTGAATCAAATGCCTAATCCGACGTTTTCTTTCCGGGGTGTCTACTGTTTTTTAATAAAAACCTTAGTACTATGTTTTCGTTTCGGAACGCTTACCATATTTGAATCAAAAAGTATTTTTTCGGTTTCGCATTAAAACCCTAATCCTATGTCTTATTTCCGTAATGTCTCGTATTTCTTGATCATAACGCTAATCCTACGCTCTCTTATAGTAATTTCTCATATTTTTTAATCGAAACCTTAATCCTACGTTTTCTTCTCGGAGTGTGTCTAATTTTTCAGTTTCGAATTGAAACCCCAGTCCTTTGTTTTTTCTTTTCGAAATGTCAGATATTTTTAAATCAAACCCTAATCCTTCGCTTTTTTCCCCCATATTGTTTCCTGATCACAAACAAAACCGGAATCCTATGTTTTTTTTTCTCAATGTCTCCTTTTTACCAGTTTTGAATCAAAACCATAACCTATGTTTCTTTTTCGGAACGCTTCATATTTTTCAACCGAAAACCAAATCCTTTCTTTACTTTTAGGAGTGCCAAGTGTCTTTGAATGAAGACCCTAATCCTTTGTTTTTCTTTTTGTAATGTCTCATTTTTCGAAAAATAACACTAATGCTTTGCTTTCTGAGTCAAAAGGCCTAATCCTATGCTTTCTTTCCGTCAAGACACTAATGCTTTGCCTTTTTTTTCGGAATGTCTTGTTTTGTTTTTAATCAAAACACTGAGCCTGTGTTTCAAAACCATAATCCTCTGTTTTCCTTTCGTAAAGTCTCCTATATTTCAGTCAAAACCCGAATCCAATATTTTCTTTTATTAAAATCTCCTATCTATCGATTTTTAATCAAAACCCTAATCGTATGTTTTCTTATTGTAATGTCTCCTATTTTTTAATTTTCGGTAAAATCCTAATCTTTGTTGTCATTTTAGTATGCCTCCTATTTTTTAATCAAGAACTCTAACCCTTTTCTTTGTATTTTTTTCCCGCAATGTTTACTACTTTTGAATCAAAACACTAATCCTCAGTTTTCTTACGGTGATGTCTTCTATTTTCCAATCAAAACCGATATCCTATGTTTTCGTTTCGTAATGCCTAATATATTTGAATCAAAAACCTAATCCTTTATTTTCGTTTCAGAATGTCTTCTATTTTTGAATGAAAACCCTAAAACTATGTTTTCTTTTAGTAATGTGTGATGTTTTCCGATTTCGACTGAAAAACCTAATCCTTTTTTTTCTTCTTTTTGAAATGCCTCATTTTTCTTTAAACGAAAGCTCCTAATCGTATGTTTTATTTTCGGAAAGATAATATCAGTGTTTCTCATTCACAGCCCTACTTTTTAATGTCGACATTAGTATAAGAAAACATAGGATTAGTGTTCTCAATTAAAACCGTAACCCAATGTTTTCTTCAAGTAATGTCTTATTATTCTCAATCAAAACATCAATCGTATGGTCTCTTGAAGTAATGCCAACAATATTTGAATCAAATGCCTAATCCGACGATTTCTTTCTGGGGTGTCTCCTGTTTTTCAATAAAAACCTTAGTACTATGTTTTCCTCTCGGAACGCTCATCATATTTGAATCAGACGGTATTTTTTCGGTTTCGCATCAAAACCCTAATCCTATGTCTTATTTCCGTAATGTCTCATATTTCTTGATCATAACGCTAATCCTACGCTCTCTTATAGTAATGTCTCCTATTTTTGAATCAAAACCTTAATCCGACGTTTTCTTCTCGGAATACGTCCAATTTTTCAGTTTCGAATCGAAACCCCAGTCCTTTGTTTTTTTTTTCGGAATGTCAGATATTTTTAAATCAAACCCTAATCCTTCGCTTTTTTCCCCCATAGTGTCTCCTGATCGGAAACAAAACCGGAATCCTATGTTTTTTTTTTCTCAATGTCTCTTTTTTACCAATTTTGAATCAAAACCATAACCTATGTTTCTTTTTCGAAATGCCTCATATTTTTCAAATGAAAACCAAATCCTTTCTTTACTTTTAGGAGTACCAAGTGTCTTTGAATGAAGACCCTAATCCCTTGTTTTTCTTTTTGTAATGTCTCATTTTTCGAAAAATAACGGTAATGCTTTGCTTTCTGAGTCAAAAGGCCTAATCCTATGCTTTCTTTCCATCAAAATCCTAATGCTTTGCCTTCTTTTCGCAATGTCTTGTCTTGTTTTTAATCAAAACACTAACCATGTGTTTCAAAACCATAATCCTCTGTTTTACTTCCGTTAAGTCTCCTATATTTCAGTGAAAACCCGAATCCAATATTTTCTTTTATTAGTATCTCCTACCTATCGGTTTTTAATCAAAATCCCAATCGTACGTTTTCTAATTGTAATGTGTCCTATTTTTCAATTTTGGGTAAAAGCCTAATATTTGTTGTCATTTCAGTATGCCTCCAATTTTTTAGTCAAGACCTCTAATCCTTTTCTTTGTTTTTTTTCCCCCGCAATGTCTGCTACTTTTGAATCAAAACACTAATCCTCGGTTTTCTCAAGTTGTTGTCTTCTGTTTTCCAATCAAAACCGTTATCCTATGTTTTCCTTTCGTAATGCCTAATATATTTGAATAAAAACCTAATCCTTTATTTTCGTCTCAGAATGTCTTCTATTTTAGAATGAAAACCTTAATCCTATGTTTTCTTCTAGTAATGTGCGATGTTTTCCAATTTCAAGTGAAAACCCTAATCCTTTTTTTTCTTCTTTTTGAAATGCCTCATTTTTCTTTAAACGAAAGCCCCTAATCGTATGTTTTATTTTCGGAAAGATAATATCAGTGTTTCTCATTCACAGCCCTACTTTTTAATGTCGACATAAGTATAAGAAAACATAGGATTAGTGTTCTCAATCAAAACCATAACCCAATGTTTTTTTCAAGTATTGTCTCATTTTTCTCAATCAAAACATCAATCGTATGTTCTCTTGAAGTAATGCAAACAATATTTTAATCAAACACATAATCCGACGTTTTCTTTCCGGTGTGTCTCCTGTTTTTCAATAAAAACCTTATTACTATGTTTTCCTCTCGGAACGGTCACCATATTTGAATCAGAGCGTATTTTTTCAGTTTCGCATCAAAACCCTAATCCTATGTCTTATTTCCGTAATGTCTCATATTTCTTGATTATAACACTAATCCTACGCTCTCGTATAGTAATGTCTCCTATTTTTGAATCGAAACTTTAATCTTACGTTTTCTTCTCGAAATGCGTCCAATTTTTCAGTTTCGAATCAAAACCCCAGTCCTTTGTTTTTTCTTTTCGGAATTTCGGATATTTTTAAATCAAACCCTAATGCTTCGCTTTTTTTCCCCATAGTGTCTCCTGATCGCAAACAAAACCGGAACCCTATCTTTTTGTTTTCTCAATGTCTCTTTTTTACCAGTTTTGAATCAAAACCATAACCTATGTTTCCTTTTCGGAACGCCTCATATTTTTCAAACGAAAACCAAATCCTTTCTTTACTTTTAGGAGTGCCAAGTGTCTTTGAATGAAGACCCTAATCCCTTGTTTTTCTTTTTGTAATGTCTCATTTTTCGAAAAATAACGCTAATGCTTTGCTTTCTGAGTCAAAAGGCCTAATCCTATGCTTTCTTTCCATCAAAAACTTAATGCTTTGCCTTCTTTTCGGAATGTCTCATTTTATTTTTAATCAAAACACTAACCCTGTGTTTCAAAACCATAATCCTCTGTTTTCCTTTTGTTAAGTCTCCTATATTTCAGTCAAAACCCGAATCCAATATTTTCTTTTATTAGTATCTCCTACCTATCAGTTTTTAACCAAAACCACAATCGTACGTTTTCTTATTGTAATGTCTCCTATTTTTCAATTTTGGGTAAAACCCTAATCTTTGTTGTCATTTAAGTATGCCTCCTATTTTTTAATCAAGACCTCTAACCCTTTTCTTTCTTTTTTTTTTCCACCGCAATGTCTGCTACTTTTGAATCAAAACACTAATCCTCGGTTTTCTCACGTTGTTGTGTTCTGTTTTCCAATCAAAATCGTTATCCTATGTTTTCCTTTCGTAATGCCTAATATATTTGAAAAAGAAACCTAATCCTTTATCTTCATTTCAGAATGTCTTCTATTTTTGAATGAAAACCCTAATCCTATGTTTGCTCTTAGTAATGTGCGATGTTTTCCAATTTCGAGTGAAAACCCTAATCCTTTGTTTTCTTCTTTTTGATATGCCTCATTTTTCTTTAAACGAATGCCCCTAATTGTATGTTTTATTTTCCGCAAGATAATGTCATTGTTTCTCATTCACAGCCCTACTTTTTAATGTCGACATTAGTATAAGAAAAAATAGGATTAGTGTTCTCAATTAAAACCGTAATCCAATGTTTTCTTCAAGTAATGTCTTATTTTTCTCAATCAAAACATCAATCGTATGTCCTCTTGAAGTAATGCCAACAATAATTGAATCAAACGCCTAATCCGACGTTTTCTTTCCGGATTGTCTCCTGTTTTTTAATAAAAACCTTATTACTATGTTTTACTCTCGGAACGGTCACCATATTTGAATCAGACCGTATTTTTTCGGTTTCGCATCAAAATCCTAATCCTATGTCTTATATCCGTAATGTCTCATATTTCTTGATCATAACGCTAATCCTATGCTCTCGTATAGTAATGTCTCCTATTTTTGACTCGAAATCTTAATCCTACGTTTTCTTCTCGGAATGCGTCCAATTTTTCAGTTTCGAATCAAAACCCCAGTCCTTTGTTTTTTCTTTTCGGAATGTCGGATATTTTTAAATCAAACCCTAATCCTTCGCTTTTTTCCCCCATAGTGTCTCCTGATCGCAAACAAAACCGGAACCCTATGTTTTTGTTTTCTCAATGCCTCTTTCTTACCAGTTTTGAATCAAAACCACAGCCTATGTTTCTTTTTCGGAACGCCTCATTTTTTTCAAACGAAAACCAAATCCTTTCTTTACCTTTAGGAGTGCCAAGTGTCTTTGAATGAAGAACCTAATCCCTTGTTTTTCTTTTTGTAATGTCTCATTTTTCGAAAAATAACGCTAATGCTTTGCTTTCTGAGTCAAAAGAACTAGTCCTATGCTTTCTTTCCATCAAAACCCTAATGCTTTGCCTTCTTTTCGTAATGTCTCGTTTTGTTTTTAATCAAAACACTGACCCTGTGTTTCAAAACCATAATCCTCTGTTTCCTTTCGTTAAGTCTCCTATATTTCAATGAAAACCCGAATCCAATATTTTCTTTTATTAGTATCTCCTACATATCGGTTTTTAATCAAAACCTCAATCGTACATTTTCTTATTGTAATGTCGCCTATTTTTCAATTTTGGGTAAAACCCTAATCTATGTTGTCATTTCAGTATGCCTCCAATTTTTTAATCAAGTCGTCTAACCCTTTTCTTTGTTTTTTTTTTCCCCCGCAATGTTTGCTACTTTTGAATCAAAACACTAATCCTCGGTTTTTTCACGTTGTTGTCTTCTGTTTTCCAATCAAAACCGTTATCCTATGTTTTCCTTTCGTAATGCCTAATATATTTGAATAAAAAAACTAATCCTTTATTTTCGTTTCAGAATGTCTTCTATTTTTGAATGAAAACCCTAATCCTATGTTTTCTTTTAGTAATGGGCGATGTTTTCCAATTTCGAGTGAAAACCCTAATCCTTTGTTTTCTTCTTTTTGATATGCCACATTTTTCTTTAAACGAATGCCCCTAATTGTATGTTTTATTTTCGGAAAGATAATATCAGTGTTTCTCATTCACAGCCCAACTTTTTAATGTCGACATTAGTATAAGAAAACATAGGATTAGTGTTCTCAATTAAAACCGTAACCCAATGTTTTCTTCAAGTAATGTCTTATTTTTCTCAATCAAAACATCAATCGTATGTTCTCTTGAAGTAATGCCAACAATAATTGAATCAAACGCCTAATCTAACGTTTTTTCTTTCCGGGTTGTCTCCTGTTTTTCAATAAAAACCTTAGTACTATTTTTTCCTCTCGGAACGCTCACCATATTTGAATCAGACCGTATTTTTTCGGTTTCGCATCAAAACTCTAATCCTATGTCTTCTTTCCAAAATGTCTCATATTTCTTGATCATAACGCTAATCCTACGCTCTCCTATAGTAATGTCTACTATTTTTGAATCGAAACCTTAATCCTACGTTTTCTTCTCGGAATGCGTCCAATTTTTCAGTTTCGAATCAAATCCCCAGTCCTTTGTTTTTTCTTTTCGGAATGTCGGATATTTTTAAATCAAACCCTAATCCTTCGCTTTTTTCCCCCATAGTGTCTCCTGATCGCAAACAAAGCCGGAACCCTATGTTTTTGTTTTCTCAATGCCTCTTTTTTACCAGTTTTGAATCAAAACCACAACCTATGTTTCTTTTTCGGAACGCCTCATATTTTTCAAACGAAAACCAAATCCTTTCTTTACTTTTAGGAGTGCCAAGTGTCTTTGAATGAAGAACCTAAGCCCTTGTTTTTCTTTTCGTAATGTCTCATTTTTTGAAAAATAACGTTAATGCTTTGCTTTCTGAGTCAAAAGGCCTAGTCCTAAGCTTTCTTTCCATCAAAACCCTAATGCTTTGCCTTCTTTTCGAAATGTCTTGTTTTGTTTTTAATCAAAACACTGACCCTGTGTTTCAAAACCATAATCCTCTGTTTTGCTTTCGTTAAGTCTCCTATATTTTAGTGAAAACCCAAATCCAATATTTTCTTTTATTAGCATATCCTACCCATCGGTTTTTAATCAGAACCCCAATCGTACATTTTCTTATTGTAATGTCCCCTATTTTTCAATTTTGGGTAAAACCCTAATCTTTGTTGTCATTTCAGTATGCCTCCAATTTTTTAATCAAGTCCCCTAACCCTTTTCTTTGTTTTTTTTTCCCCGAAATGTTTGCTACTTTTGAATCAAAACACTAATCCTCGTTTTTCTAACGTTGTTGTCTTTTGTTTTCCAATCAAAAACGTTATCCTATGTTTTCCTTTCGTAATGCCTAATATATTTGAATAAAAAATCTAATCCTTTAATTTCGTTTCAGAATGTCTTCTATTTTTGAATGAAAACCCTAATCCTATGTTTTCTTTTAGTAATGGGCGAAGTTTTCCAATTTCGAGTGAAAACCCTAATCCTTTGTTTTCTTCTTTTTGATATGCCTCATTTTTCTTTAAACGAATGCCCCTAATTGTATGTTTTATTTTCGGAAAGATAATATCAGTGTTTCTCATTCACAGCCCTACTTTTTAATGGCGACATTAGTATAAGAAAACATAGGATTAGTGTTCTCAATTATAACCGTAACCCAATGTTTTTTTCAAGTAATGTCTTATTTTTCTCAGTCAAAAAATCAATCGTATGTTCTCTTGAAGTAATGCCAACAATAATTGAATCAAACGCCTAATCCGACGTTTTCTTTCCGTGTTGTCTCCTGTTTTTCAATAAAAACCTTAGTACTATGTTTTCCTCTCGGAACGCTCACCATATTTGAATCAGATCGTATTTTTTCGGTTTCGCATCAAAACTCTAATCCTATGTCTTCTTTCCGTAATGTCTCATATTTCTTGATCATAACGCTAATCCTACGCTCTCCTATAGTAATGTCTACTATTTTTGAATCGAAACCTTAATCCTACGTTTTCTTCTCGGAATGCGTCCAATTTTTCAGTTTCGAATCGAAACCCCAGTCCTTTGTTTTTTTCTTTTCGGAATGTGGGATATTTTTAAATCAAACCCTAATCCTTCGCTTTTTTCCCCCATAGTGTCTCCTAATCGCAAACAAAACCGGAACCTTATGTTTTTGTTTTCTCAATGTCTCTTTTTTACCAGTTTTGAATCAAAACAAGAACCTATGTTTCTTTTTCGGAACGCCTCATATTTTTCAAACGAAAACCAAATCCTTTCTTTACTTTTAGGAGTGCCAAGTGTCTTTGAATGAAGACCGTAATCCCTTGTTTTTCTTTTTGTAATGTCTCATTTTTTGAAAAATAAAGCTAATGCTTTACTTTCTGAGTCAAAAGGCCTAATCCTATGCTTTCTTTCCATCAAAACCCTAATGCTTTGCCTTCTTTTCGTAATGTCTCATTTTGTTTTTAATCAAAACACTGACCTTGTGTTTCAAAACAATAATCCTGTGTTTACCTTTCGTTAAGTCTCCTATATTTCAGTCAAAACCCGAATCCAATATTTTCTTTTATTAGTATCTCTTACCTATCGGTTTTTAATCAAAACCCCAATCGTACGTTTTCTTATTGTAATGTCTCCTATTTTTCAATTTTGGGTAAAACCCTAATCTTTGTTGTCATTTCAGTATGCCTCCTATTTTTTAATCAAGACCTCTAACCCTTTTCTTTCTTTTTTTTTTTCCACAGCAATGTCTGCTACTTTTGAATCAGAACACTAATCCTCGTTTTTCTCACGTTGTTGTGTTCTGTTTTCCAATCAAAACCGTTATCCTATATTTTCCTTTCGTAATGCCTAATATATTTGAATAAGAAACCTAATCCTTTATCTTCATTTCAGAATGTCTTCTATTTTTGAATGAAAACCCTAATCCTATGTTTTCTTTTAGTAATGTGCGATGTTTTCCAATTTCGAGTATAAACCCTAATCCTTTGTTTTCTTCTTTTTGATATGCCTCATTTTTCTTTAAACGAATGCCCCTAATTGTATGTTTTATTTTCGGAAAGATAATATCAGTGTTTCTCATTCACATCCCAACTTTTTAATGTCGACATTAGTATAAGAAAACATAGGATTAGTGTTCTCAATTAAAACCGTAACCCAATGTTTTCTTTAAGTGATGTCTTATTTTTCTCAATCAAAACATCAATCGTATGTTCTCTTGAAGTAATGCCAACAATAATTGAATCAAACACCTAATCCGACGTTTTCTTTCCGGGTTGTCTCCTGTTTTTCAATAAAAACCTTAGTACTATGTTTTACTCTCGGAACGCTCACCATATTTGAATCAGACCGTATTTTTTCGGTTTCGCATCAAAACTCTAATCCTATGTCTTATTTCCGTAATGTCTTATATTTCTTGATCATAACGCTAATCCTACACCCTCCGATAGTAATGTCTACTATTTTTGAATCGAAACCTTAATCCTACGTTTTCTTCTCGGAATGCGTCCAATTTTTCAGTTTCGAATCGAAACCCCAGTCCTTTGTTTTTTTCTTTTCGGAATGTCGGATATTTTTAAATCAAACCCTAATCCTTCGCTTTTTTCCCCCATAGTGTCTCCTGATCGCAAACAAAACCGGAACCCTATGTTTTTGTTTTCTCAATGTCTCTTTTTTACCAGTTTTGAATCAAAACCAGAACCTATGTTTCTTTTTCGGAACGCCTCATATTTTTCAAACGAAAACCAAATCCTTTCTTTACTTTTAGGAGTGCCAAGTGTCTTTGAATGAAGACCCTAATCCCTTGTTTTTCTTTTTGTAATGTCTCATTTTTCAAAAAATAACGCTAATGCTTTGCTTTCTGAGTCAAAAAGCCTAATCCTATGTTTTCTCACGTTGTTGTCTTCTGTTTTCCAATCAAAACCGTTATCCTATGTTTTCCTTTCATAATGAATAATATATTTGAATAAAAAACCTAATCCTTTATTTTCTTTTCAGAATGTCTTCTATTTTTGAATGAAAACCCTAATCCTATGTTTTCTTTTAGTAATGTGCGATGTTTTCCAATTTCGAGTGAAAACCCTAATCTTTTGTTTTCTTCTTTTTGAAAAGCCTCATTTTTCTTTAAACGAAAGCCCCTAATCATATGTTTTATTTTCGGAAAGATAATATTAGTGTGTCTCATTCACAGCCCTACTTTTTAATGTCGACATTAGTATAAGAAAACATAGGATTAGTGTTCTCAATCAAAACCGTAACCCAATGTTTTCTTCAATTAATGTCTCATTTTTCTCAATCAAAACATCAATCATATGTTCTCTTGAAGTAATGCTAACAATATTTGAATCAAACGCCTAATCCGATGTTTTCTTTCCGGGGTGTCTCCTGTTTTTCAATAAAAACCTTAATATTATGTTTTCCTCTCGCAATGCTCACCATATTTGAATCAGACCGTATTTTTTCGGTTTCGCATCAAAACCCTAATCCTATGTCTTATTTACGTAATGTCTCATATTTCATGATCATAACTTTAATCCTACGCTCTCTTATAGCAATGTCTCATATTTTTGAATCGAAACCTTAATCCTACGTTTTCTTCTCGGAATGCGTCCAATTTTTCAGTTTCGAATTGAAACCATAATCCTTTGTTTTTTCTTTTCGGAATGTTGGATATTTTAAATCAAACCCTAATCCTTCGCTTTTTCACCCATAGTGTCTCCTGATCGCAAAGAAAATCGGAACCCCATGTTTTTGTTTTCTTAATGTCTCTTTTTTTCCAGTTTTGAATCAAAACCATAACCCATGTTTCTTTTTCGGAACGCCTCATACTTTTCAAACGAAAACCAAATCCTTTCTTTACTTTTAGGAGTGCCAAGTGTCTTTGAATGAAGAACCTAATCCCTTGTTTTTCTTTTTATAATGTCTCATTTTTCGAAAAATAACGCTAATGATTTGCTTTCTGACACAAAAGGCCTAATCCTATGCTTTTTTTCCATCAAAACCCTAATGCCTTGCCTTCTTTTCGCAATGTCTCATTTTGTTTTTAATCAAAACACTGACCCTGTGTTTCAAAAGCATAATCCTCCGTTTTTCTTTCATTAAGTCTCCTATATTTCAGTCAAAACCCGAATCCAATATTTTCTTTTATTAGTATCTCATACCTATCGGTATTTAATCAAAACCCCAATCATACGTTTTCTTATTGTAATGTCTCCTATTTTTCAATTTTGGGTAAAACCCTAATCTTTGTTGTCATTTCAGTATGCCTCCTATTTTTTAATCAAGACCTCTAACCCTTTTCTTTATTTTTTTCCCCCGCAATGTCTGCTACTTTTGAATCAAAACACTAATCCTCGGTTTTCTCATGTTGTTGTCTTGTGTTTTCCAATCAAAACCGTTATCCTATGTTTTCCTTTCGTAATGCCTAATATATTTGAATAAAAAACCTAATCCTTTATTTTCGTTTCAGAATGTCTTCTATTTTTGAATGAAACCAATAATCCTATGTTTTCTTTTAGTAATGTGCGATGTTTTCCAATTTCGAGTGAAAACCCTAATCCTTTGTTTTCTTCTTTTTGAAATGCCTCATTTTTCTATAAACGAAAGCCCCTAGTTGCATGTTTTATTTTCGGAAAGATAATATCAGTGTTTCTCATTCACATCCCTACTTTTTAATGTCGACATTAGTATAAGAAAACATAGGATTAGTGTTCTCAATCAAAACCGTAACCCAATGTTTTCTTCAAGTAATGTCTCATTTTTCTCAATCAAAACATCAATCGTATGTTCTCTTGAAGTAATGCCAACAATATTTGAATCAAACACCTAATCCGACGTTTTCTTTCCGGGGTGTCTCCTGTTTTTCAATAAAAACCTTAGTACTATGTTTTCCTCTCGGAACGCTCACCATATTTGAATCAAACCGTATTTTTTCGGTTTAGCATCAAAACCCTAATCCTAGGTCTTATTTCCGTAATGTCTCATATTTCTTGATCATAACGCTAATCCTACGTTCTCTTATAGTAATGTCTCCTATTTTTCAATCGAAACTTTAATCGTACGTTTTCTTCTCGTAATGCGTCCAATGTTTCAGTTTCGAATCGAAACCCCAGTCCTTTGTTTTTTTCTTTTCTGAATGTCGGATATTTTTAAATCAAACCCTAATCCTTCGCTTTTTTCCCCCATAGTGTCTCCTGATCGCAAACAAAACCGGAACCCTATGTTTTTGTTTTCTCAATGTCTCTTTTTTACCAGTTTTGAATTAAAACCATAACCTATGTTTCTTTTTCGGAACGCCTCATATTTTTCAAACGAAAACCAAATCCTTTCTTTACTTTTAGGAGTGCCAAGTGTCTTTGAATGAAGAACCTAATCCTTTGTTTTTCTTTTTGTAATGTCTCATTTTTCGAAAATAAAGCTAATGCTTTGCTTTCTGAGTCAAAAGGCCTAATCCTATGCTTTTTTTCCATCAAAACCCTAATGCTTTGCCTTCTTATCGGAATGTCTCATTTTGTTTTTAATCAAAACACTGACCCTGTGTTTCAAAACCATAATCCTCTGTTTTCCTTTTGTAAAGACTCCTATATTTCACTCAAAACCCGAATCCAATATTTTCTTTTATTAATATCTCCTGTCTATCGGTTTTTAATCAAAACCCCAATCGTAAGTTTTCTTATTGTAATGTCTCGTATTTTTCAATTTTGGGTAAAACCCTAATCTTTGTTGTCATTTCATTATGCCTCCTATTTTTTTAATCAAGACCTCTAACCCTTTTCTTTGTTTTTTTTCCACCGCAATGTCTGCTACTTTTGAATCAAAACACTAATACTCGGTTTTCTCACGGTGTTTGTCTTTTGTTTTCCAATCAAAACAGTTATCCTATGTTTTCCTTTCGTAATGCCTAATATATTTGAATCAACAACGTAATCCTTTATTTTTGTTTCAGAATGTCTTCTATTTTTTGAATGAAAACCCTAATCCTATGTTTTCTCTTAGTAATGTGCGATGTTTTCCAATTTCGAGTGAAAACCCTAATCCTTTGTTTTCTTCTTTTTGAAATGCCTCATTTTTCTTTAAACGAAAGCCCCTAATCATATGTTTTATTTTCGGAAAGATAATATCAGTGTTTCTCATTCACAACCCTACTTTTTAATGTCGACATTAGTATAAGAAAACATAGTATTAGTGTTCTCAATCAAAACCGTAACCCAATGTTTTCTTCAAGTAATGTCTCATTTCTCTCAATCAAAACATCAATCGTATGTTCTCTTGAAGTAATGCCAACAATATTTGAATCAAACGACTAATCGGACATTTTCTTTCCGGGGTGTCTCCTTTTTTCAATAAAAACCTTAGTACTATGTTTTCCTCTCGGAACGCTCACCATATTTGAATCAGAACGTATTTTTCGCTTTCGCATCAAAACCCTAATCCTGTGTCTTATTTCCGTAATGTCTCATATTTCTTGATCATAACGCTAATCCTACGCTCTCTTATAGTAATGTCTCCTATTTTTGAATCGAAACCTTAATCCTACGTTTTCTTCTCGGAATGCGTCCAATTTTTCAGTTTCGAATCGAAACCCCAGTCCTTTGTTTTTTCTTTTCAGAATGTCGGATATTTTTAAATCAAACCCTAATCCTTCACTTTTTTCCCCCATAGTGTCTCCTGATCGCAAACAAAACCGAAACCCTATGTTTTTTGATAAACGCCTAAATATACATATTTTCTACGTATTCGAGTGTATGCATTGCGTATTTTTATATGAGTTGACGCCCGTTTTTGGTCTGAATTGGTTTCTTTCGTGTTACAGGTACCAATGAGGCCCCAGCGAGCTCGATGGCAGAATTGGAGAAGAAATCAGCATCGAAAACATTGTTTCTGAGCCTGGGGCACTGCAGCAACACTATAGCAACCACTGTAGCATGAAGACTTGGAGATCGGCTTGGTCAGGAGGTTGATGCGGGCAACCATGCGGGCACTGTAGCAACTTACGTGATTTCCAGGATTTCTCGGAAACTTTCTCTCCCCGCATGCGGGGGTCGCATGGGAGGCCGCATAACTCGCTGGAATGAGTTTTTAAGGGGTTTTAGGGCATTTGAAGAAGGGGACTTTTTGGGAGACTCTTGGGACGCCGCCCCACCCCTTTTGGCGGCGATTTCCGGTGATCTACCCTCACAAAGCTTCACCAAGAGGGAGGCAACATCGAAGGAGAAGATTGGAGGGAAGATCCAAGGCATTGAAGCATATTTTCAAGGTTTTCATCCATCCAAGGGGTTCCAAGGCTAGAGGTAGTATTTCTTGCTTCGTTTCTTGTTTTGTTATTCCTTGGAGTTGTATGAGTTTTTTCCTCTTTCATGAGGAACTAACTTATTTGTGATTTGGACATGATGAACTTTGGGGTTGTTTGTTTGTAATTTGGATGATCATCTTTATTGATGCATTGTGTGATGTTGTATTTCTTTTATGGAATCTTGTAGTTTGTGGTTCAAGCCTTGTGTACTTTGATGTGTTGATTTGCATGAGAACTCTGTATTTCAACTTCTAGGTTGTACTTGGTTGCGTGACCATCACCCTTGTACTAGACACACTAGGCTTGGAAGGGATACATATACGAATACGCCGTGACCATCGGGTATTTGTACCCCTCCAACCATTAGGGTTAAACCTAGATATTGTGTTTTGACCCTAATTTGAGATTTCCCTAAGCGTAAGGCAATCGTGTGAGGATTTGGGCGGAAGTGATTCCGTATTCCAATACTCATACCAGATTAGGGGTTATCACCGTGACCATCGGGGTGACCTAGTTTTGGAATCTCTTGGCCCAACTACCATCATAACATTTCATCCTAAATTCAGGGCTTAATGACAACCCTAAAGGGATTCGTTGTCCAAATCACGCCTTCGCATGTTTGATTCTCCCTTGTTTGCTAAATGTGTGTAGTAGTAGCCCGGATTTCATTATAGTTATTTCTTTCTCCATTTTGTAATTATTACTTGACAATCGAATTGCAAGGTTAGGAAATAGATGAAGGGAAGTAATAGTAGTTCCTTGGCCCTTGGGAATACGACCCCGTCGTGCTTGTGCGAGGGGTATTACATGGCGACCCGTGCACTTACGGTAATCATCAAGTTTTTTGGCGCCGCTGCCGGGGAACCACGAGAAATATTCTGAAAACTTAAAGCGTGTTGATTTGACCATTTTTATTTTGTTCACTTTCACCATTCTTGTTTCTTTTCCGTCAGTATTTTTTTGTATTATATTTTCTTATTTCTTTCTTCTTTTTAGGTTATGGCTTCGACTAACATTTGGGGCTACAATTGTTTTCCACAGGGACCATATTTCTCTCCTTCTTGCGCATCATTCAGGTCGGACGTGATGCACCCTAACAATGATCAGTGGATGGTATTGCCAGGGATGCCCAGACCGCTACAATTCACGAGAACTGGGTACTCAGGCGCCATTTTTGATCGATTTATGGAGTCTATTGAGGAATAAACAGTGAAAAGGAGTACCCACCAAATCACCAACCTGCTACACTCACTCGGAGCCAAGAGACGACGTTGCTTCTAAGGCCGATTTCTTTGGTACCTACAGGGTGTGTGGTAGATCAAGCTTGGGCTGACCATTCCGAGGCAATCACCCATGTACCTACGAGTAATGCTAGTGCGATTGGAAGTGTGCTTCATGTGTGGACAAACGTAGTGGACATTGATGGACCAGCAGTGGGGGACGGTAGTGAGACTGAATAGTCTAGCCTGGGGAATTATGGAGGCAGAAGTCATCAATTGAGGACCCCCAGAACTAGAGTTGAAGCCCCTCCCGAGCACTTGGAATAATGCTTTCCTGGAAAGGGGGTCCAACTCCCAGTCATTATTTGCTTCAGATCTTACTGTTAGGCAGAAGGAACGCTTCTTGATGTGCTTCGAAGACATAAAAAAAAGGCGATCGTGTGGAAAATCTCAGATATTAAGGGTATTAGTCCATCTTTCTGCACTCATAAGATTCTCATGGAGGACGTCATCAACCCCGGGTAATTCCCCAACGAAGGCTTAACCCTAATATGAAAGAGGTCGTGAGGAATGAAGTCATTAAACTTTTGGATGCAGGTATCATTATCCCATTTCCGACAGTGCATGGGTAAGCCCGGTGCAAGTGGTACCAAAGAAAGGGGGATGACAGTTATTGCTATGAGAAAATGAACTTGTTCCTACCAGGACTGTCACAGGATGGAGGGTATGGATTGACTACAGGAACTAATGATGCACAAGGAAAGATCATTTTCCGTTACCCTTCATTGATCAATGCTTGAGCGCTAGCGGGACATTCTTACTACTAGTTCTTGGATGGGCTTTCCGGTTATTTTCAAAATCCCCATTGCCCCAGAAGATCAGGAGAAGACAACTTTCACCTGTCCTTATGGCAAATTCGCATACCGTCGTATGCCCTTCGGGTTATGCAACGCACCG
>CM037016.1:7442772-7613304 GCA_020875875.1 Dioscorea alata
ACATCTTCGTTGTTTTGCTTATAAAAATCCGAACTTGGCTTCTTTTCTTCATTTTCTTCTCTTCTAAACACCTCCATCTCCTTCTCCTCTCTTCCTCCATCATCTCTTATGATTCTAAGTCCGGCTTAGAGGAGGTTTTAGGGCTTGAAACTTGGATCATCAAGTTAGTCCTTCACTTGATCAAGGTAAGCTCCAACCTTGTTTCCCTTCTTCCTTGTTCTTTGATGAGAATTGTTAGGGTTGCTTGTAAGCCCTTATAAGAGCTTGATTATGGTCTATTTTCTCCCTCTTTTATGGCAAATCTTGTGAGGATTTATTGTATTGAATTGTATGACCTTGAATCCATGAAATCCATGAACCTCCAAAACCCTAATCCCGGAATTACTGTAGCACCGACCATGTTAGGTCATTCTTGGTTTCTTTGGTTGTTTTATGAGTTGTGAGAGGTCTCCTCCTTGCTATAACTTCTTGCCTTGGTGTTTAGCAAACCCTAGAAGCAACCATTCCCCATTATTGAGCATTTTCCTTCATTCTAGTTAATCCTATAATTATTGATGTTTGGATGCTTGTTTGGTTGTTTAATTGCTTCTAGGAGGTGAGGCTTCGAGTAAGGGCAAGGAACTGGTGGAGAAGTGACTTCGAGGCATTTTGCTAGCCGAGTTTGTGAGTGGGAAATTTACCAAAATGGACTATGATTCATGCATGATATTTTCTTGTTATTAAGTTGCTTGTTTTGAGTTATAAAATCCTTATTGCTAAACTTCTACAAGACTTAAATTGATATTTAGAATCATGATGATTTATCAGATGAGCTTATTTCTTCAATTCTTGCAAAGTGTATATATATTGTTTATGGTTTGGAACTCTATGTTCAAATATATGTTTTAAACTATGTATTTTCAAAAGATTGATGTTCACATTTTGATGATCCAAAAGCATATGAAACAAAGTTGATTTTATTGTATTTAGTCAATGTTGACGTGTATTTTCAAAATACACCCTCCTATGATGTTTTTGATGAAGAATGGTTTCATTAGTCATGATTTGATCAATTGATCACCCTTGGGGTGAAAATTGTTATTGTGAGCACTTATTGTCTCTCATTGAGAATTATGTTATCATGATGTTTATATTGAGCCTACGGGCTAAGTTATTGTTTTAATTATTTGTTGGTGACATGGGAGCTGAGCTCCAGAACTTGCTGCAGTAAGAATTAGACGGTTTCCATGGGCCAACCTATATAGAGGTGGCGTGGAATACTGTCAAAAACGGTTATGCCATGTCAGGTGGGAGCGTAGAGTCCTGACATGGATATCGTTGGGTTGTTCGGAGTCACCACACGAACTTCCCAGCGGCCAATGCCAAGATACGCGCATCTTGGTAGCTCTAGACCTAACCAAGGCCATGGTTAGCGACGGAGGGTTTTGAGGCCATTCTGGACATTATTGTTTATTTGTGAATGTTGAATTTACTTATTTCTAAGTATCTTGATATTTGGGAACTATCAACAAGTATTGTGCTTATGCTAGGTCCAGGATGGCATGTATTTTCATGATGTTTTCAAATAATCTCTATTTATATTTCAATGAGAAAAGCTATGTTCTTATGAGACATTTGCTACTCAAAGTATTTTTCATTCTTGTTATGCATTGAAATATTTTTATGATGTTTATCTCTATTTGATCATGTTCGAACTATAGTCCTGTGACTAACCCCTCACTGAGTAACCTAGTTACTCACCCCCTCTTTCTTCCTCCCAGGTGTTAGCACAGCGCAGGGGTGAAGACGTGAAGTGCTTGGCTAGAGTCTTCAGTGTCTTCTCATTTTGGGGTTATGTATGTTATTTATGTCTTGGCATGTATTGTTAGGGATCCACTATGTATTATTAGACCCTTTCATGTCTTCTCCATACTCATAATACTTGGTATGCTGGTGTAGTCCATATTTTGTAGGAGGAGTGTATCCTCTATCTGGAGTGGTTGATATTATCTTTCTTATGTACCCCTTGTCATGAGTATCAGTGTGTGTGGTACCTTGTTGAGTAATACAAGTAATTGTTGTTGAGTTATGTTTTGTGAATATAGATATATTGTACAGGGAACATGTTAGCCTTTCGACTACCTAGGGTTGAGGCAGTGTTAGACCTCCCCTGGGTTGTCGTGGCGGTATGTCGTGCTTGGGACCCGCGGTTCAGGGCGTGACATACTTTAGTGTTATCAGAGCCCTGGTTTAGATTTAGGCTTGGGTTTAACAGTTTAATCCAGTTCTAGTGTCAGTTCCTTGATTTGGGTCAGGAGTATGTTTCTTTGTCTTTGTACTTAGTGGATCCCAGTAGAGTTGCATATAGCATTGTTGCATGTAGGAAATTGTTTTTGAAGAGTGTCTTGTGTTTTCTTTTCAGTAGAATGCCAGCACAGCGTTCACGCACTCGCCGTGGGAGAACCACTCCCCCTCCTGTTGCTACACCGAGAGAGCAGAGGGGTGGAAGGCGAGGAGAGCCATCCCCGCCTTCCTCTCCGTCGCCACCTAGGCAGGATGCCAGTTCAGGGCATGATCCTGCTGTGGCAGCTTCAGTGCATGGCCCTGAGGTTCAGGGAGCTGCTCTAGTGCTTGGTTCTGTTCCCACTCCAGAGGCAATGGAAGCCTTCAGGGCTCATTAGGCAAGCAAGGGAAGGCAACCTACCTATCAAGAGTATTAGGACTTCCTAGATTACTGGAGGAATTTTGGTGGACAGGCTCCACCAACCCCAGCACCAGCACCAGCACCACCACAAGCCCCAGTAGCTCAGCATGCACCAGCAAAGGCCAGTGGATCCAGTCAGTCTCTAGTTTTGTCCAATCTTTTGAAGGAAGCCCGACAGCTTGGATGTGGATCTTTTGATGACACCAGTGATGCCATGATTGCTAAGGAGTGGATCAAGAGGGTGAGTGCTACATTTGATGATATGAGTTTAGCAGATGAGATGAAACTCAAGGTTGCTACCAGACTACTTGAGGGGCGAGCTAGGATTTGGTGGGAAAGCTTGAAGTGCAGATCCTTTGGGAAAATCACTTGGACAAATTTCTTGCATGAGTTTGATGAAGAGTACTACACTCGATTTCATTGTGATCAGAAGAGGCATGAGTTTATGAGATTGGTTCAGGGGAACAGGACAGTTACAGAATATGAGACAAAGCTGAAGGACTTGGCTACTTTTGTTCCTGAGTTGGCACCTACAGAAGAAGTCCTTTGTTCCAAATTTGAAGTTGGCTTGAACTTGGGCATCAGAGAGAGGATGACAGTTACGAGCAAGCAGAGTTTCAAAGAGATGGTACAGTCAGCTTTGAGAGCAGAGCAACTTGTTAGAGAAGGCAAGCGAGTTCGTGAAAACATTGCTAAGAGAAGAAGCTTGGAGATGGGACAGCCATCCAAGAAGAGCAAGAGTGAGGGTTCCTCTAAGGGCACCTCTGTTTCAGGTCCACCTAGACCTCTACCTTCTCACAGCGGTGATCAGCAGAGATTCTCCCGTGCTGATAGTGCTCCTAGTGTCAGAGGCCCAGAGGCTAGCAACAAGTGCAGGAACTGTGGGAAGCCACATAAGGGACAGTGCTTAGCTCCCCGCAAGTGCTTCCAGTGTGGTCAGACCGGACATTTGAGATCAGCTTGTCCAGAGCTAGGACTGAGTGGGTATGCACCACCATCTCAGGGTCGTCCTAGCCAGTCCAGAGGTCCACAGCTAGTGGCATCTGCGCCAGTCCCTACCAAGTCAGGAGCTGCCAGCAACACTTCACAGCCGAGTTCCCAGCGACCTCAGACCAGAGCTCAGACCAGAGCTCAGACCAAAGTCTTTGCCATGACAGAGGAAGAGGCTGAGTGTAGGCCCAATTTGATCACAGGTACACTGTCTATCTTTCAGCATGATGCTTATGCATTGATTGATTCTGGATCCGAGCGTTCTTTTGTTAGCACTGCATTTGCATGTCATGCCGATAGCCCTCCTTCTCCCTTAGAGTGTAAGTTGGTGATTCAGACTCCTCTTGGTGAGGAGGTAGTCAGGAGTTTGGTGTTTAGAGAGTGTCCTGTGGTAGTCTGTGGAGTAGTATTGGAGGCAGATTTAATTCCTTTGGAGATCAAGGATTTTGATGCCATTCTTGGCATGGATTGGTTGGATAGGCATCGTGCTTCCATTGATTGCTTCAAGAAGGAAGTAACTTTTCCTGGATCCTTGGGATCCACAGTTGTGCTGAAGGGTGTGAGAAGGACTCTACCTTCGTGTTTGATTTCAGCTTTGGAAGCTAGAAGATTGGTGAACAAGGATTTCCCTGTGTTTTTGGCACATGTGTTGGATACCAGAGTTCAGGAGCCAGCCTTAGAGGAGATGCCAGTAGTGAGGGAGTTTCCAGATGTTTTTCCTGAGGAACTGCCTGGTTTGCCACCAGACAGGGAGTTGGACTTTGCTATAGACCTACTACCTGGCACGGCTCCTATTTCTATACCACCCTACAGGATGGCACCAGCAGAGCTGAGAGAGTTGAAGACTCAATTGCAAGATCTTGTGGATAAGGGTTTCATTCATCCAAGTGTTTCACCTTGGGGTGCGCCAGTTCTCTTTGTGAAGAAGAAAGATGGATCTTTGAGATTGTGCATCGACTACAGACAACTGAATGGGGTGACAATCAAGAACAAGTATCGTTTGCCGAGGATAGATGATTTGTTTGATCAGTTAAAGGGAGCAAGAGTGTTCTCCAAGATTGACTTGCGGTCCGGGTATCATCAGTTGAAGATTAAGCCCGAGGATGTTCCAAGGACGGCATTTCGGACACGTTATGGACATTATGAGTTTTTGGTGATGCCATTTGGTTTGACCAATGCCCCCGCAGCATTCATGGACTTGATGAACAGAGTGTTCAGGCTTTACTTGGATAAGTTTGTGATTGTGTTCATTGATGACATTTTGGTCTATTCATCTTCAGATGAGGATCATGTTGAGCACTTGAGGATTGTTTTGCAAACTCTTCGAGAGAAGCAATTATTCACCAAGTTTTCCAAGTGTGAGTTTTGGCTTTATGAAGTTGGTTTTCTTTGACATGTGGTGTCAGGAGAAGGTATCTTTGTGGATCCAAAGAAAGTGAAAGCTATTGTTGATTGGGAAAGGCCGAAGAATGTGACTGAAGTTCGAAGTTTTCTTGGACTTGCGGGTTATTATAGGAGATTTGTGGAAGGATTTTCCTCGTTTGCCTTGCCCCTGTCAAAGTTGACTCGCAAAGATGTGAAGTTTACTTGGAATGATGAGTGTGAGAAGAGCTTTCAGATGCTGAAGGATCGTTTGATATTAGCTCCAGTGCTTACCTTACCAGAAAGTGGGAGGGAGTTTGTAGTCTTCAGTGATGCTTCTCGTCAAGGCTTGGATTGTGTGTTGATGCAAGAAGGCAAAGTGGTGGCCTATGCTTCTAGGCAGTTGAAGCAACATGAGTTGAACTACCCTACCCATGACTTGGAGTTGGCAGCGGTGGTCTTTGTTTTGAAGATTTGGAGGCATTATCTCTTTGGAGAAAAGTGTCGGATTTTCACAGACCATAAAAGCTTGAAGTATCTCTTCACTCAGAAGGAGTTGAATTTGAGGCAACGACGATGGTTGGAATTAATCAAGGATTATGATTTGATCATTGACTATCATCCTGGAAAAGCCAATGTGGTAGCCGATGCCTTGAGTAGGAAGTCTACTTCAGTGTCCTCCATGAGAGTGTCTTACTTGCAGCTACTTTGAGCAATGAAGAGTTTGAGATTGGAATTTGAGACTGAAGACAGTGGAGCTTTAGTAGCCAGCTTTGTGGTGAGACCTTCACTATTGGAGTGTATTAAGGAACTTCAGAGCAAGGATGAAGAGTTATTGATAGAAACACAGAAGTTGCAAGCAGGTGAGCCTAGTGAGTTCAAATTGAGAGAAGATGGAATCCTAGAGCTTCGAGGACGTGTTTGCGTTCCAGCAGATTCAGAGCTCAGGAAAGCTATATTGGAAGAAGCTCATTCTTCAGCTTATGCAGTTCATCCTGGAAGTACCAAGATGTACAGAACAATCAAGGAAAGCTATTGGTGGTCAGGGATGAAGAGAGAGATAGCAGAGTTTGTGGCTAAGTGTTTGGTATGTCAACAAGTCAAGGCAGAGCACCAGAGACCTTCAGGACTTTTACAACCTCTTCCAATCCCAGAGTGGAAGTGGGACCATATCACCATGGATTTTGTGATGGGTTTACCCCGAACACCTCGTGGTTTCGATGCAGTGTGGGTGATAGTGGACAGACTAACCAAGTCAGGGCATTTTCTAGCAGTGCATACTAAGTATTCTTTGGAGAAATTGGCAAAGTTGTATATTGATGAGATTGTGAAGTTGCATGGAGTGCCAGTCTCTATAGTTTCAGATCGAGACCCCAGATTCACTTCTCATTTTTGGCCAAGATTTCAAGAAGCTTTGGGTACAAGTTTGAAGTTCAGCACCACTTATCATCCTCAGACAGATGGCCAGTCCGAGAGGACCATTCAGACTCTTGAAGACATGTTGAGAGCTTGTGTTATGGATTTCCAAGGGAGTTGGGATCAACACCTAGCCTTGGTGGAATTCGCCTACAACAACAGTTTCCAAGCAAGCATCGGCATGACTCCATATGAAGCTTTGTATGGAAGAAAGTGCAGGAATCCTCTTTGTTGGAATGAAGTTGGAGAAAGGAAACTTCAGAGTGTGGAACTGATAGATCAGACTGTTGAGAAAGTGAAAGTGATTAAAGACAGATTAAAAACAGCCCAAGATCGTCAAAAGAGCTATGCTGACAACCGCCAAAGATTCTTGGAGTTTGAGGTTAGGGATAGAGTGTTCTTGAAGATCTCTCCATGGAAAGGGGTAATTCGGTTTTGAGGTAGGGGAAAGTTGAATCCCCGGTTTATAGGTCCATTTTTTATCCTAGAGAGGATTGGACCGGTAGCTTATCGTTTGGAATTACCGCCTGAGTTGGGGAAGATTCACAACGTGTTCCATGTGTCCATGCTGAAGAAGTATATCCCCGACCCATCTCATTGTCTTGAAGTGCCACCAGTTGAGTTGAGAGAAGACTTAAAGTTTGAAGTGCAACCCGTGATGATTCTTGATCGCCAAGAGAAGATGCTTCGCCGAAAGGTCATTCCTTTGGTCAAGGTGTTGTGGAGGAATGATGTGGTAGAAGAGGTTACTTGGGAGCCGGAAGAGGCAATGTTGAGAAAGTACCCTCATTTGTTTGAAGTTAGAGGTATGTGAAATTTTGGGGTCGAAATTTCTGTAAGGGGGGTAGGATGTGGAGTTTCGGTCTCTTTGCCATTGTTTGTTGTCCAAATGCCTCTGTTGTTGTTGTCGTTTCCCTATTTAGTTTTCTTTGAATCTTTTTGTCGAGTCTTTGGAGTTGGTTACCGGGTGTTTGAGCGTGTTGTGGTCACGTTTTAGAGGAGTTTTGAGTGTGTACTGGTTGTGCATAGGCCGCGCAAAGTTGCGCGGGGCTGTGCACAAGCCGCACAGCCCCTCCTGAGGGCTGTGCGGCCTCAAGAGATTTTTCCAAGATTGCAAAACCATTAACCAAACTTCTCGAGAAGGATGTGCCATTCCATTTCACCCCAGAATGCTTGAATGCTTTTACCATTCTAAAGAATCAACTTATCCAGGCACCCACTGCAAAGTCACTAGCAAAACTCTCACTGGGCCTCAGGAGAATTATACTACCACTGAGAAGGAACTCCTTGCAGTAGTGTTTGCTTTCGATAAGTTCAGATCTTATTTAGTACTTTCCAAAGTGGTGGTTTACACTGATCATTCAGCACTTCGATTTCTCCTGAGTAAGACTGATGCTAAGCCACGTTTGATCCGTTGGGTGCTTCTGCTTCAAGAATTCGACTTGGAAATCAAGGACAAGCGAGGTGCTGAAAATTTAGCCGCTGATCATCTGTCTCGATTAGAGAACAACTGCTCATCATCTACCATGGATGTCGAGATCAATGACTCCTTTCCAGGGGAACAACTTCTCCATGTTCAGGTGGTTCTTGAAGAAGAGCAACCCTGGTTCGCAGACATTGCTAATTACCTCGTAGCCGGTGTGCTTCCAAAGTTGTTCAGTTATCAACAAAGGAAGAAATTTTTCACTGATCTTAAGCATTACTTTTGGGAGGAACCCTTTTTGTTCCGCGTCTGTGCCGATCAAGTGGTTAGGCGATGCGTGACTCGACAGGAAGGGATGAACATACTTACGTATTGTCATGAAGGGCCAACTGGGCGACATTACAGCACAAATCGAACAACAAAAAAAATTCTTGATGCTGGTTTCTTCTGGCCCACTATTTTTCTGGACAAACAGAAGCATATTCAGTCCTGTGACCGCTGCCAAAGAGTTGGGAACATTTCGCGCAGGGATGAAATACCTCAGAATACTATTCAGGTCTGCGAGGTTTTTGATGTATGGGGGATTGATTTTATGGGCCCATTCCCAAATTCCCGGGGACACAAGTTTATTTTGGTCGCAGTGGACTATGCGTCTCATTGGGTGGAAGCTCAGTCGTTGCCATCTAGTGATGCTCGCGTTGTTGTGCAATTTTTGAAGAAGTTGTTCTCGAGGTTTGGGACGCCACGAGCAATTATCAGTGACCGAGGAGCACACTTTTGTAATTCCCAGTTTGCAAAGATCCTGAGGAGATACGGCGTTTCTCATTACGCATCTACTGCTTATCATCCACAAACTAGTGGTCAGGCTGAAGTTTCTAACTAAGAACTCAAGCGAATTTTGGAGAAAACTGTAGCTCATCACCGCAAAGATTGGGCAGATCATCTAGATGATGCTCTTTGGGCTTACCGTACAGCTTACAAGACGCCTACTGGAAGCAGTCTGTATCGCCTGGTTTACGGCAAGGCCTGCCACCTCCCCGTTGAGCTTGAACACAGAGCATTTTGGGCCACAAAATTTTTGAACTTTGATTTCAACCTGGTGGGAGAGAAAAGGAAATTGCAACTATACAAACTTGAAGAATGGAGGACTCTGGCTTACGAGAACTCGAGATTATACAAAGAAAAAATGAAGCGGTTCCACGACAAAAACATAAAACAAGACAAGAAGTTTGAAGAGGGGGACCAAGTGTTGCTATACAATGCTCGACTTCGCCTATTCCCCGGGAAGCTCAAATCACGATGGTCAGGACCATACACAGTCACTAGTGTGTCGGCTCAAGGAGTAGTCGAAATTCTTCACCCAGAAAGAGGTCAGTTCAAGGTTAACGGGCATCGCCTCAAACCATATTTCGGTAAGAACTCGATATCGCTCGATGCATCAGGTAAAATCTTTCCTTTTGACCCACATTAACTCTAAGACACCTGGTCGTCAAGCTCTTGACGCTAAACCAGAGCTCTTGGGTGGCTACCCAAATTTTTCTGTTGACATTTTCGTATCTTTGCATTTTAGTTTTGTGTAGTCAATTTGCCATCATTCCGCGAACCTCTTTATGTCTCTATGATCGTATGCATGCTTTCCTTGCTTATATTTTAGTCTCAGTGGGCCGTATGCGGGTGATGTGCGGCTCCACACATCAACCGCACAAAGTGGGCAGAACCCTGTGCGGGTGATGTGCGGCTCCGCACATCAACCGCACAGCGTGGGCAGAACCCTGTGCGGGTGATGTGCGGCTCCGCACATCAACCGCACAGCTTGGGCAGAACCGTGTGCGGTTGATGTGCGGCTCCGCACATCAACGCATACTTGGTTGTGCCACCCGTCCTTTTGAGTGACAAGTGGCAGAGATGCTGCCACTTGTCCATTTCTTTTCACTTTTCTTAGCCTCCACCCGACCCATTTACTCCTCCCACTTCACAAAACGTCTCCAGCTTGTTGCCCTAACCTCCATCTTTCGCCTAGAAGCTCCAATCATCCTCCTTGAGCTATCTCCTCCTAATTCCTGCAAGGTATGCCTCCATAACCTTTCCTCCTTGTTATCCTTGTACTCGATGTGGTTTGATTCTTTTATCTTTGTACTTAGTAGTGCTAATTATTGTTTCTATACAAAAGCTTGGGCATGCCCTTAAATATTGAATTCTTGTCATCATCTTGTCCTCCAAATTGATGAACTCTTTGTACGCCTTACTTCATTGCATACTTGAAAGATTTTGTCCAAGTTTGACCCTTGCTTTCACCATTGTAGAGTTCATGTCGTCCTCACGTACGACGGGGAAACGTGTGAGGGCGGGGGCGAGAGCGTCACCCGATCTGCATTTCGACAATGAAACCTTTCAAGACCGCTACAGCGCCCTCCATTCCAAACCATTTGGCCAGACTCATGTCATCGATTGGGAAGTACTTGAACAATTGGGGCTTGCCGATGACGTACGACAATTGGTGGGGTTTGATCGTTGGCTTTCAATCCTTGATATCGATGAGCCCGTGTATCGCGAACTGACATTGGAGGTCCTTAGTACACTTGAGGTGAAACGTACATTTGCTCGTCTTCATCGCCCGGGTGGCATTACCTTTCAAGTTCATGGTGAACCCCGATCCATCACCTTTCGAGATTTTGCCAATTATTTGGGGATCTACGACCGCGATTTCCTTACGAGCATGGACTACCCTGGCCGTCCTCTCGACTTTCCTGCGCATGTCGAACCGAGATACTTTTGGCGCACCATCACACAAGCCGCTGGCCAAAACTCCAGAAAGGCGTCACTTCTACGCAATCCGGCTCACAGATATATTCACGTATTGTTGAGCCGATCTCTGACAGGCCGGGCCGATAGCACTGGGGTCGTGTCTCGAATGGATTTATTAATCATGTATAGCATGATAAACCGCTACACCGTCAATATAGCTTCTGTCGTGGCCGAGTGTCTTGCTCGTCATAACCAGCATCCACCTGTTGGAAGCATCTTCACAGGACCTTACGTCACTCGTCTCGTGCGTGGTTTAGGTGCTTGTGGCCGCATTCGTTCTATGGAGAGAGTTGGAGGAACAGTCGCACTCGGAATTCAGGTTCTTCGAGCTATAGGCCTGGTTCAGCGCCATGGATCCACGTACACCCTTGCCCCTCACGCTGAGCCTTCCTGGGATTCTGATGAAGATACCAATGCACCGGGAGCTTCACAGGGTGCACAATCTCAACCGCGCGCTGGCCACCCCCTTACCCTCACTGAGCTACATCACGAGCTACAGGATTTGCGTGACACGCAGCGGCAGCAGGGACAAGTGACACACCCCTTTTGCGTGTGTGTACCGCAAGTGCACGGGTTGTCGAAGTAATAATTACCCTGGTGAGTAGGGTAGTCGAATCCACAGGGAACAGGGCTACTAGTACTAACTTCTTCTCTGCAATCTAGCCTAATGACCAATGTGATTTTGTGGTGATCTATTGTGCATAGAAATTAATACCAGAGATGAATAGGCAAAAGGTAAATAAAGGGAGATCTCAATCAATGAAGATGAGATACCCGGGCAATGCTCCCCCTAGGCTCTATCATGAAGTGCAAGACTAACTAAATGCTTCTAACCGAGTTCTATGAGTCGAGGTAATCCAAGAATAATCGGTCCCTGCTTCCAGGCCACCGATACTAGTCCCCTACAAGGTCCCGGTGGAGAAATCGCTCAATCTCAACACCTCACACCCCATATGACCGCAATAAGCTTTAGGGATATCTAAAAGTGAAACCGATTCCTAAAATTAGATCTAACCCTACTTCTAGGCGGAAGATCCCTAACCCCCTACAAGGTCCCGGCGGAGAAATCTCTCAAACTCACACCTCACACCAAATATGGTTGCATAGATCTTAGGGAATACGGAGATAGGAAACACTTAATCGGAAGGGAAAGGGGACGCTCCACTATCTCATGACTCACCCTCTCAACCCTCTTCAATCTCATATGTTCTAACCCTAATGGAGACCTCTCTCTCACCAAGGCAACAAATCAAGCATACCAAACAACCATACGAATCAATAAGGCATGCAAGCAATGATAAAACAAGATTGAAACTCAAATAAACTCGGATTTAAAAGAAAGCATAAAGAAAGTCAATACATGAATCGAAACCTAGGGTTCACATGCCCAAGTATCTACTAGGGTTTAGCCCTCCATGGGGCTTATTACAAAGCAAAACATAACACAATGAAAACCAATGTAAACCATGGAAATAAACCCCCTTGAATTCGTGATGATGGCCTTGATGGGTCGCTCAACGTCTTGAAGGATCCTTCTCCGAAGCAAGGTTGCCAATGACTCCCTCGATGCTATGACGGAGGAAAGAACTATCAAAGTTGGTGAAGAACGGCCCTCCAATTCGGCAAAGACCTCCTCCTCAAACCCTAGCCACTTCCTCTCTCAAAAGCCACACAAAAGATATCAAAAGAATCGACGAAACGGCCTATTTATAAGTCTGAATCGCGCCAGTCACGTGTCTTCACGCGACCGCGTGAGATCCCACGCGATCGCGTGGGCTGCAGAATTCCCACGCGGTCGCGTGGGATTTTGACGCGGTCGCGTGAACAGTAATTCCGCTACAGTACTGCTACAGTGAAATGAACAGTGTTTTTGCTACAGTACTCTTCATAATTATGCTCCAAACTCTCTCATATTGAGGCCACATGGTCGGGCACACGTCCATGTGGTGAGTTATAAGACTTCTCCTTCATCGAATCATCATTTGAGAGCTTTAACTATCCTCACACAAGTTGGGACATGAAGGTGTGACTGCCTTTGTGCCCTTCCATCACATAAATCATCTTGAATTCTTCAGGAAGTTGGCACACATCCTCATGTGCGTGATCCCCTCTTGTGCCTTGACACTTGTGTTGTACAAAAACTCCCAACAATAGGTCTTTATAACCCATCTTTGCTTCCTTTTCCTCCTTTAACACTTCCACAACCTAATTGCATAAAAGAACACCAAAATACACTTTATGAGACATAATCAATGGTAAAATGATGCTCAATGTATGTAAAACAAGTAGGTAAAACATGTATAATCAAGCACTTATCAAACTCCCCCACACTTAAGCCTTTGCTTGTCCTCAAGCAAAATTAACCATAAACATCATGAAAAGCAAAGAGAAGTGCTTGGCCTTAGGTTCACCAAGAGGGTACGAGAATAAAATTCTAAAATCATGGAGAGAAACAAACACTAGATGAAACAATCAATACTCTAGCAAATAATCCAATCAAAAATGAAAGTACTAAAGTCCGAAAGCGTGTGTGTGTGTAGACTCAACTCATGTCAACACTATATCCACTACTCAAAGTTTTTATTAGCAATGGGATTTATTTATAAACAAAAAGAATAGGTAGTAGCTTCACACATCCTCTAAGGTAGCCCTTTCTTGAGATGCCTCCCGAGTGGCTTTCACACTTTTGAGGTGGTAGCTCTTTCTACCGAAGGTGGTAGCTTTCACACATCCTATTAGATAGCTCTTTCTCTCATTAGGGCATAACAAGTATCCGACTTATGAGAGTAGCTTCATACAACATAGGTGGTAGCTCTTTCCACCCCCTATATACAAACAAACTAAAATTCTGAATTTTTCTGAATTTTCTGATTTTTTTTTTTATTATTATTTTTTTTTTACATACTCAAATCAAACTAACACTAGATAATCCCGCAATTATGAACTAGAGTAAGTTTCCATAGGTTTAATAAGTGAGCAAAGTGCATTAAAGAGCAATCGGACAAAAATTTCAAGGAAATTGGATAAAAACTAGAGCATGATAAAACCTAATGTTTACAACCTCCAAAAACTAAGAATTAAACTCTCAACCCTAAGGTGAACCTTCATGGGCAACATGAGCATGATCATTAAAACACAAGTAAAGGCCGTGTATAAGGTGAACCCTCCCCCACACTTAAGATGTACATTGTCCTCAATGTACACATGTAAGCACAATAAAAATATAAGCAATAAAAGCATGATGTGGGTGGAAATGCAATTAAAACAACACTCCCCTGAACTCCTTATTGATCGATCGGTGAAGCTAACTCGAGGGTGTGTTGTTGTTCAACGGGTTGTGAAGCGCACACGACCAAGTCACATGGTTGTGCGTATGACATCATCATCATCACTCTCAAGGCCATCTGCACGGATTCAACGGGTTCAGTGAAGCTCAATAAAAATAGAAAAGTTGCACGAGTTCTTACGAATGAAGCAAAATAAAGCACAACTCGCACAATCAAAACAAACTATAAAGATAACTAAAGTCTTCAAGATAAAATAAAGAAAACTAGAAATGAAAACTGAAGTAAAGAAAACTAAAGTCTCATGAGTGGGACGCCTCAAGCATTGGCATCATCTGTTGGTGCTGCTGGTGTGTTAGAAGGCATATCCTCATCCAAGGTCAGCTATAAACGATCAAGGCATTTTTGGAGCATGCTTTTTAGTCCTTGGTGTCATACCTGCAAGAAAATTGCAAAAGAAGTGCAAATTTACATGATATGGCAAGATGCAGGAATCCACATGGGCACGTGGGCAAGCCACGTGCCCACGTGGCTTAATCTGCCAAATTTCCAGCCCACGCGGTCGCGTGGGTTAGCCACGCGCCCGCGTGGGCGTGTCCTGGCTCGGCAGAAGGGCCACGCGGTCGTGTGGCTGTTTGGCCGGGAATTGGTGAGCTCCACGCGGTCGCGTGGGCCAAGCCACGCGCCCGCGTGGGCTGTTGGCCGGTCCACGCGGCCGTGTGGCTAGGCCACGCGCCTACGTGGGCGCCCAACCATGGCCAAAGAGCCATAGTTGGACTCCAACGCCTCACTAAACTTCGTTTACATGTTTTCTAAGTGTTTTCACAACGTTTTCCATGAAAAATATCATTCAAGAAACAAGAAAACTCGATGGATTTGAGCATGAAAGCATGGACATGATAGGGTGAGATAAGGCCTTACCGACGCGAATCGATGGAGAAACTTGATGCAAATGCCGGCAAAACACTTCTAAATCTCAAATAAGTCGAAGAAAAATGGATTTGGAATCTTAAGGATGGGAAGTTTGGAGAGGAAGAGATGAGAAAATGAAGAGTTGTAAGTTATGGATAATGAAAAAAAGACTCTTCATCTCTGTTTATAGGCCACATGGGGGTGTGGAAATTCCACACCCCCGCGTGGGTACTGTACACGGTCGCGTGAGAATCTCACGCGACCACGTGAGCTGCAGAATTTCTGCAGACAGTCCACGCGGCTCTCCAAACTTCAAAATTAACCCTATTCTTCAACAATTTTCATGCATTGCACCCTGAATCATGTCATACATGTGAAAAACACTTGAAATCACCAAAAATTTTCCTTGAAAAGTTCAACACCAACAAAAATTAATCAAGGCAAAACACTCATGGTAATTATTACTATAGAATTTAAAATCTAAACTAGAAAGCAATTAAAACTTAGGTTGCCTCCCAAGGAGCGCTTGTTTTACGTCACTAAGCTTGACGTACCTCTTCCTTTCCTTATGGAGGCTTGAAAAGAGTGTGTTCCTCCCGACTAGACATTGCATAGCTACTTCCCTTAAACCAAAAATTTACTTGCCGGGGTGGAGTTTTTGTTGGAGAGTCCAACCATCTTACCTTTGGCCTCCAAGGAAACAATTTGGGTTGGGAATTGTCCAAGATTAGCATCGGTGGGTCATTGGATGGTTTAAATATCCTACCCACATCTTCTCCCAAACCCAAAATCTCTTTCTTGCATTCCATGGGTTGATCAATCACAAAGAACGGTGCTTGTTCCATTACCTTAGGGGTTGCTTCTTCTTGTGTATTTTCAGCTTGAAATGAACATGATGTTAGCAAATCCCCTTGAAAATTTCGTTGCACACAAGCATAATCTTCATTCAAGCAATCCAAATTCTGAAAATGATGTTCTTCTTCTATCCTTTCAATTTCTGCAGCAATGTACTCAATTTGCCTTTCTTCATCAATGTGGTTCATGGCTTTGTCATGCATGGAAGAAACTTGACTTGCTTGTTCAAATTCTTCTTTTTCCCTAGCAAGTGTGTCTAAAATCTCTCCTATGTGATGCTCAATGTTTTTGATGGAGATTTCATGACATCTTAAGGTGGCTTCAACATTTTCGAAGCGGGCATCGGTTGCTTCAATGAATTTGAGTAATACGCTTTCCAACCGAAGTACATCCTCCTCATGCTTCTCATCCATCTGAAATTCTTCTATAGGTGCTTCCCATTGCTGTCCATCAATATTCCACAAGTGGTTCGGGTAGCTCCATTGATTTGGATGATATGTGCTGCGATATTGGTTGCTTTGTTGTTGTTGTGCAGAAATAAGTCTATCAAGTTTTCCACTGAAATCTTCAATCTGAAAATATAACTTTGTAATTGGATCAATCATCATTCAAGTACCTTGCAAGAAAAATTAACACAAGTCAAAATAAAACAACTTAGAACGGTGGAAGACAAAGAAAGTATGAAATAGATAAGATAACGAAAAGGATAAATGGCTAGAGCAACAAAGTCCTAGCGTTCCTAGTATCCTATTCCCCGGCAACGGTGCCAAAAACTTGACACACCCCTTTTGCGTGTGTGTACCGCAAGTGCACGGGTTGTCGAAGTAATAATTACCCTGGTGAGTAGGGTAGTCGAATCCACAGGGAACAGGGCTACTAGTACTAACTTCTTCTCTGCAATCTAGCCTAATGACCAATGTGATTTTGTGGTGATCTATTGTGCATAGAAATTAATACCAGAGATGAATAGGCAAAAGGTAAATAAAGGGAGATCTCAATCAATGAAGATGAGATACCCGGGCAATGCTCCCCCTAGGCTCTATCATGAAGTGCAAGACTAACTAAATGCTTCTAACCGAGTTCTATGAGTCGAGGTAATCCAAGAATAATCGGTCCCTGCTTCCAGGCCACCGATACTAGTCCCCTACAAGGTCCCGGTGGAGAAATCGCTCAATCTCAACACCTCACACCCCATATGACCGCAATAAGCTTTAGGGATATCTAAAAGTGAAACCGATTCCTAAAATTAGATCTAACCCTACTTCTAGGCGGAAGATCCCTAACCCCCTACAAGGTCCCGGCGGAGAAATCTCTCAAACTCACACCTCACACCAAATATGGTTGCATAGATCTTAGGGAATACGGAGATAGGAAACACTTAATCGGAAGGGAAAGGGGACGCTCCACTATCTCATGACTCACCCTCTCAACCCTCTTCAATCTCATATGTTCTAACCCTAATGGAGACCTCTCTCTCACCAAGGCAACAAATCAAGCATACCAAACAACCATACGAATCAATAAGGCATGCAAGCAATGATAAAACAAGATTGAAACTCAAATAAACTCGGATTTAAAAGAAAGCATAAAGAAAGTCAATACATGAATCGAAACCTAGGGTTCACATGCCCAAGTATCTACTAGGGTTTAGCCCTCCATGGGGCTTATTACAAAGCAAAACATAACACAATGAAAACCAATGTAAACCATGGAAATAAACCCCCTTGAATTCGTGATGATGGCCTTGATGGGTCGCTCAACGTCTTGAAGGATCCTTCTCCGAAGCAAGGTTGCCAATGACTCCCTCGATGCTATGACGGAGGAAAGAACTATCAAAGTTGGTGAAGAACGGCCCTCCAATTCGGCAAAGACCTCCTCCTCAAACCCTAGCCACTTCCTCTCTCAAAAGCCACACAAAAGATATCAAAAGAATCGACGAAACGGCCTATTTATAAGTCTGAATCGCGCCAGTCACGTGTCTTCACGCGACCGCGTGAGATCCCACGCGATCGCGTGGGCTGCAGAATTCCCACGCGGTCGCGTGGGATTTTGACGCGGTCGCGTGAACAGTAATTCCGCTACAGTACTGCTACAGTGAAATGAACAGTGTTTTTGCTACAGTACTCTTCATAATTATGCTCCAAACTCTCTCATATTGAGGCCACATGGTCGGGCACACGTCCATGTGGTGAGTTATAAGACTTCTCCTTCATCGAATCATCATTTGAGAGCTTTAACTATCCTCACACAAGTTGGGACATGAAGGTGTGACTGCCTTTGTGCCCTTCCATCACATAAATCATCTTGAATTCTTCAGGAAGTTGGCACACATCCTCATGTGCGTGATCCCCTCTTGTGCCTTGACACTTGTGTTGTACAAAAACTCCCAACAATAGGTCTTTATAACCCATCTTTGCTTCCTTTTCCTCCTTTAACACTTCCACAACCTAATTGCATAAAAGAACACCAAAATACACTTTATGAGACATAATCAATGGTAAAATGATGCTCAATGTATGTAAAACAAGTAGGTAAAACATGTATAATCAAGCACTTATCAACAAGACATCGCCAGACTTCTGCATGGACAGCAGGAACTTCTTCGTGGCCAGTAGAGCCTCATCGCCCTATTGTAGCAACCCCCATCTCCGGATACCTCCGCACCTACTGCTTCCACTGAAAACTGGGACAACTGGGATTAGATCTCACCCTCCGTTCATTTTCCCTTCAATGTTTTGGTGTGCTTTTCTATTCTAGTGGGTTTGGGCCTATCCCTACCATTTTGTTGTGTTCTTTTACTTTGGCTTATGACTCTATTTCACTGTTTTGCAATTTCGTATTGTGTTTTGGTTTGGTGGATGCTTCTCTCGACGTCTTTTCTCCTTGCAGGTTGGATAAGACGTCCATTTCTCTCCCTCTTCACTTTGCTTGTTTCCATGGTGATGGCCACCCCGAGCTCATGCCCTACAAGTTTCATTACACAATTCTCGGGGAAGTTCACGAAACCACCTTCCTTATGTTCCATGCATAAATTTTTCTGTACTGTTGATCCATGTACATTGAGGGCAATGTACTACTTTAAGTGGGGGGTGGGTATGCATGTATGTGATTTACTACTTGTTTCGTGAACTTGTATGAAAACTTTTCAAATTTTTTTCGAACTGTCGCATGATTGAAAACCTAGGATGGCGTACTTAATTGTGATGGTATTATAGCTCGAAACCATGATAAATGCTAAGTTTCTTTTATGACCTTGCACACTTGAGATTTTCATGTCATTCTAGGCATTTCTCGCACTATTCCCCTAGGTAGAACCCTGGACATCTAAGCGAGGGACCACAGCACCTTCGTGACCCTCTTAGTTGCTAACCCATTCTAGTGGTTTCGCGCCTTGATGTGTTAGAATGTCTTCTAATAGTGTTTTAAGGACCTTCTTCTTGTTCTTTTTTTTGCAATACGGTAAAAAAAAAAAAAAAAAAAAAAAGGGAAAAGTGAATAAAAGCCTGGACAGTGCTCCTCTGTCCTAATAGCGAAGTAACTTGGGGTTCCGGCTCCTAACCAGAGTGTTCCTCTTGCCAAAATTTATAAGGACATGAGCGCGTCTACATGAATGTGCAAAGTTCCAGGTAATGTGGATTTGCAATTCATGTTAGTCCCGAAAAAAAAAAAAAAAAAAAGTTAAGCAATTGTGTACAGAAAAATAAAATTTGACCGGTATTTGTTCGATAATAAGAGGAAGGATCCTTAGGACTCTACTAGACGTAGTTCTACCACCTCAAGGCCATACTCCACTAAGTGGCGTGAATTGCTTCAAGAAGCGGTCCTCGGGGTCTTGTGTACCTTGTTTGGACTACAGGGCTTCGAACTAGGGGGATTTGCACACACACAGCACAACACGGCCAATGAATGCGTGAATGATCTCAAGTGGTCTTTACTTAGCATTTTGAGTTTTGTTTTGGCTATGATACTTTCATCCCTTGCCTGAGGTTGTGTATTTAGTCACTTATCAGTATCCTTGGTTTTCATGTCTGTTTGTTTGGGGACAAGCAAATGCTTAAGTGGAGGGTATTTGATAAGTACCTAAATACATCATGTTTTAACGATGATATTCTTGTACTTTCGTGCGGCTTTTATGTATTTTCGATGACATTTTGCGCACTTGATGTTTTTATTTTCGTTTCAGGGTTTTGAGGACCAAGTGCGCGAGATTAAACCGTATTCGTGTCATTTCGGGGATGTTTGAAGAAGAAACGAAGAGTTGGAGAACCCCGGAAGCCGACGCGCCGCACACGGGCTGATTTTCTCGGCCATGTGCGGCCACTGTGCGGGCCATGCAGTGGCCGCACACATCAGACAGAAGCCTGTGCGCCTGTGCGCAGGGCCGCACACTGGCCGCACAGCACAGCCAGAGGGCTGTGCGGCTTGTGTGCAGCCCCGCACACAGGCCGCACAGCACAGCCAGAAGGTTGTGCGGTCACTGCGCAGCCCCGCGTAGTGCTCGCACACCTTCGAGCTATATAAGGTTTCCTTCAGTTTTTTTTGGGGGATGTTGTTCTCTATCAGACCTCCATTCCACCACTCACCACTCTCATCATCTTTGGAGGTATTTGGAGGAATTCTTGGGCAGAATTGAAGGAGAGAAGAAGGGGAAGACGCGGAGAAGCTTCATAGGGCTCGCCGGCGCGGATCCGACGAGCTACACCATCAACCCTAGTCGACGTCTTTGAGGGAGTTTTTCATGTTTGTATTTGATGGATTCTTTGTATGATAAGCTCCTCAACTTTGTGATGTCGAACTAAACCTCCCAAGGCCACCGGGCTCCCGGTGAACCTTGGGAGGAGACTTTGTATGAATGACCTTGTATTGATTTGAATGAATGTGTTGGTTTGATTGTTTGGTTTTAATTCATCAACATGTTGTTCATTCTACATTGGATGGATTCTGTAGAATTAATTGTGAATGATACTTGGTTGGCAGGATGCTAGCATGTATTAGGTCAGTTGATGACTTAAATAGGGATGCATGTATTAACGCACCGGAGGTTCCGGGTGGTAATAGCCTTCCGCGCGTTTAGGGTTGATCTAGCCGAGAGTGTGCATTAGACCAACCCTAATCAAGACTCCTTGCTCTCATAGACATTGTAGGGGTAATTTCTGGATAGGAATACCCGTACTGGATTAAGACTACACTACGGAGGTTCCGGGGTAGTCGACATCCGAGTCTAGCGGACCAAAACCTTACCGACTGTATTTTTATAGTTGTCATGGTCTTTCTTATTTAGTCTCCTTCTGAGGGAATCCTCGCCCGAGGCCTTCCTTAATTATCGGCTTCTTCATCTCTATCTTTGTTTCGGACTGATTTCTACTTTATTTGCATTTCTTTACTTGTTCTTTTTATTTAAATTTTGCATCAACCCTGTTTCGATCGATTAGAAAGTGACTCCCAAAAGGAAGTAATAGTAGATCTCGGGCCCTAGGGAATACGACCCTCCTTGTGAGGTTATTACTTGACGACCCGTGCACTTGCGGCCGGGGAGTCGCGTGCCCGCTTCTTTAGCGTGTCGCGCGGCGCTCATCATTTGTCCTTCTCTCACTTTTTGCTTGCACTCTCCTATTTTCCATACTTCACTTTTATTTTTTGTTTCTTTTAATTACTCTTGCATACACACACTGATTATGTTTTCACTCTCCATACATCACACTAGCTAATTAGCAAACGCTTGTGTCTTTGATCCCTACTCCCTATGGATTCGACTATCCTCTCATTGGGGTACTATTAATACTGCGACAACCCGTGCACTTTCAGGGTCCTGTCAATACAATCCTTACAACTATGGTGAACTATAATGGCGACAAGATCAACACAAATGATGCATAAGTATAGCACATGTGCAATGTGAACTCCTTCCTACACTTAAGATGTACATTGCCCTCAATGTACACATTAAAGCATTAAAAAGATCAAGAATATCAGAGTAAAACATGTGAAGGTGTGAAATTGAAACAATACTCTCCTAAATATGAAATTTGAGACCAATAAAGTTGAAATCCTTGAGGTATTATATCAATCATGTTGTGAGAAACAAATGGCCATGTGAAAATATCACACAACCGTGTCTAGAAGGAAAAAGCCTTTCTAAGGGATACAATTCTAACAAAAGATAGATAAAAATGAAAAGAGTACGACAAGTAAAACATAAAAAGAACGACGCTTCGGCGTAGATGTCATTTACTGCTGCTAATGCTGTTGGTGGAGGTACTGAGGTAGGGGACCATGGTGGTGGTCGAGACTTGAATGAGGATGGTGCAGAGTCTCACTCCAGAATCTGCTGGAGTAGTGTCAAATGCATGATCACCTCCATAATTGCCTTAAAGTCGGGGAATCCCGATTGTCCAAACTTGAGTTTTGAGAGACGCTCGAACCTCACTTGATGCTCTGTGATCGCGAATTCCTTATGAGCTGGGGAAGTGGCACAAGGGCGCTTACTTTCCAATCTCTTGATTCAGGGAGCCATATCCTTCAAAAAGACAAGAAAAATGATCAAATTTCCATAGAAAATAGTAATGTAGAAATCCGCACGGCCATGTGAATATGCCACATGCCCGTGTGGACTTTCGCAGACATGAGCCTCGTACGTCTATAGCTTCAACTCTCTACAAAACTCTCCCAAATACATTCTAATCCAATCAAAAGCATGTAGAAATGATCAACAAGGAATAAACATGCTGAAAACTAAATTCAATCCACAAAAATCAAAGGAACATAAGAATGGCAAAGTAAAAGCAAAGGAATGGCTTACCGGAGAAGATGAAGTGAATAACCATGAATGGCAACCCAGAATGAACCCTTAATCCTATTTATTGAGAGGAAATGGCTCGGGAGGACAAAGAGGTGCGACCCTTAGGCTTAGAGGCATTTGAAGATGAAAGGGCGTGTAATGAAAAGTGAGAAGAAATGCACCTTTTTAAACTTAATGCATTCACACAACCATGTAGATTCGCCACACGGCTGTGTGACTCTACAGGGGAGGTCACAGGGGCTCTCACACGCCCCTATGAATTCTCTGAATCACATCTGAATCCTATAACACACAACCATACGGCCATGTAGAAATTTCACACGGCCGTGTGCCCAGCCAGTAAAGCACACGGGAGGCCACAGGGCAACCACACGCCCCTGTGTATTCTTTGGATTCTGCAAATTTACTCTGTGACCTTCCAGACAGTCGTGTGGAAATTCCACATGCTCGTGTGTCTTCTCTAGATGCTCCCTAGAACTTTCTGAAGTTCTTCACATGGCTGTGTGAAAATTTCACACTACCGTATGTATTCTTTGGATAGGAAAACATTACTGAAAATACCTCCACACTGTTGTGTGGAAATTCCACATGGCCGTATGATTTTCTGCAAAAAGCACACACAACAATGCACACTTAACCAACGACTTGAGTAACATACTGGCTGGGCATTTCCATGCACATTAAATATCTATAAAGCACCAAAGATCCACTAGAAAATCATATCAACAGCAACAAGTACGATAACATCCACTTCGAAGCAATTATTACTAAGGAACTAATCTACTAACTAGAAAAGCAATAAACACTTGGGTTGCCTCCCAAGAAGCGCTTGTTTAACGTCACTATGCTTGACATACTTGGTACTTACCTCATGGGGGGTCATGAAGAGTGATTATTCTCTTACATGCATTCTTTAAACATGATGCATAAATATTTTGCAAGTTAGAAGAAGAAAGGTAGTCTTTGTTACCAAAATAGGGGTTTTCATTCTCAACAAATGTTTGCTCATTCCTTCCATTGCTGGATTTGTTCTTGTGCCAATTCCTTAACTTCTTTAGCTTGTTAATCATTCTCTTTATGATTCCCAGGGCTGCATGTAGTTTTTCCACTACTCCAAGTAATGAAATCTCTTCATTCTCGCACCCTTGGTATAACCAGCCCTAAAATGGGTCCAAAAAAAATATCTTCTACACAAAATCATCAATTAGTTTATCAGTGGTGTCAAGAAAATATTAAGTATCATCAAAATCAAGAGAATGTCGCATGGCATTGACACACCCTTTTGCGTGTGTGTACCGCAAGTGCACGGGTTGTCGAAGTAATAAGTACCCTGGTGAGTAGGGTAGTCGAATCCACAGGGAACAGGGCTACTAGTACTAACTTCTTCTCTGCAATCTAGCCTAATGACCAATGTGATTTTGTGGTGATCTAGTGTGCATAGAAATTAATACCAGAGATGAATAGGCAAAAGGTAAATAAAGGGAGATCTCAATCAATGAAGATGAGATACCCGGGCAATGCTCCCCCTAGGCTCTATCATGAAGTGCAAGACTAACTAAATGCTTCTAAACCGAGTTCTATGAGTCGAGGTAATCCAAGAATAATCGGTCCCTGCTTCCAGGCCACCGATACTAGTCCCCTACAAGGTCCCGGTGGAGAAATCGCTCAATCTCAACACCTCACACCCCATATGACCGCAATAAGCTTTAGGGATACCTAAAAGTGAAACCGATTCCTAAAATTAGATCTAACCCTACTTCTAGGCGGAAGATCCCTAACCCCCTACAAGGTCCCGGCGGAGAAATCTCTTAAACTCACACCTCATACCAAATATGGTTGCATAGATCTTAGGGAATACGGAGATAGGAAACACTTAATCGGAAGGGAAAGGGGACGCTCCACTATCTCATGACTCACCCTCTCAACCCTCTTCAATCTCATATGTTCTAACCCTAATGGAGACCTCTCTCTCACCAAGGCAACAAATCAAGCATACCAAACAACCATACGAATCAATAAGGCATGCAAGCAATGATAAAACAAGATTGAAACTCAAATAAACTCGGACTTAAAAGAAAGCATAAAGAAAGTCAATACATAAATCGAAACCTAGGGTTCACATGCCCAAGTATCTACTAGGGTTTAGCCCTCCATGGGGCTTATTACAAAGCAAAACATAACACAATGAAAAGCAATGTAAACCATGGAAATAAACCCCCTTGAATTCGTGATGATGGCCTTGATGGGTCGCTCAACGTCTTGAAGGATCCTTCTCCGAAGCTAGGTTGCCAATGACTCCCTCGATGCTATGACAGAGGAAAGAACTATCAAAGTTGGTGAAGAACGGCCCTCCAATTCGGCAAAGACCTCCTCCTCAAACCCTAGTTGCTTCCTCTCTCAAAAGCCACACAAAAGATATCAAAAGAATCGGCAAAAAGGGCTATTTATAAGCCTGAACCGCGTCAGCCGCGTGTCTGCACGCGACCGCGTGGGCTGCAGAATTTCCACGCGGTCGCGTGGGATTTTTGACGCGGTCGCGTGAACAGCAATTCTGCTACAGTACTACTACAGTGAAATGAACAGTGTTTTTGCTACAGTGCTCTTCATAATTATGCTCCAAACTCTCTCATATTGAGGTCACATGGTCGGGCACATGTCCATGTGGTGAGTTATAAGACTTCTCCTTCTTCGAATCATCATTTGAGAGCTTTAACTATCCTCACACAAGTTGGGACATGAATGTGTGACTGCCTTTGTGCCCTTCCATCACATAAATCATCTTGAATTCTTCAGGAAGTTGGCACACACCCTCATGTGCGTGATCCCCTCTTGTGCCTTGACACTTGTGTTGTACAAAAACTCCCAACAATAGGTCTTTATAACCCATCTTTGCTTCCTTTTCCTCCTTTAATACTTCCACAACCTAATTGTATAAAAGAACACCAAAATACACTTTATGAGACATAATCAATGGTAAAATGATGCTCAATGTATGTAAAACAAGTCGGTAAAACATGTATATTCAAGCACTTATCAGGCATCGGCAAGACGATAGGTCAACTTGTCATCTCCAACTCTTAGTGTCAATTCTCCACCATCCATGTCAATGAGAGCTTTGGAAGTGTGCAAGAACAGCCTCCCAAGTATCAATGGTAGATGAACATCCTCATCCACATCAAGCACCACAAAGTCAATAAGAAATATGTACTTGTCCACCTTGACAAGTATGTTTTCAATGATCCTCCTCGGATGTCTTACCGAACGGTCTGCCAACTAAAGTGTTATCCGAGTGGGTCTTGGTTCTCCCAAACCCAACTTTTGCGAAAAAAATGTAAGCCATGACATTAATGCTAGCCCCTAAGTCTGCCAATGCCATTTTCTCACCCAAATGACCAATGTTGCACGGGATGATGAAGCGACCGAGGGTTTTCATCTTATTCGTCATATTCTTTTGTAACACCACCGAACATGATGCATCTAGAATCACCACTGCACTCTCCTCCATTTACCTCTTGTTGGTCAAAAGGTCCTTCAAAAGTTCACATAATGAGGCATTTATGACAATTCTTCCATGAATGGGATGTTGATGTGCAAATTCTTGAAGAAATCCAGAAACCTCTTGTACTGCTCATCATTTTCATCATTTTTCAGCCTTGAGTGTTAGGAGATTTTGGGTTTGTAAGGTGGAGGTGCCACTGATAAGTGGTTGTGTATAAGTATTATGACGTAAACTTTTCTTACATTGAGTATTACTTTTATAAGATTTTATCACTCATTTGTGTGTATTTGTGTTCTTTTGTGCATTTAGGGTTGTGGAGACAAGTTTGGAAGAAAAAAAACAAAAATAGATCATGGACACAATTGTTGAGGAAATTCTTGGACCAAGCAAGGAACAAGGCACTAGTTGTTAGACATCTGAGTGTGCCAACCTCTAAAGTGTTCAAGTGAATATACAAATTGGAGAGGCAAAAAGGTAGTCACACTCATATGGTCTGACTTGTGTAACATGGAAGAGATTCATCAATGTGCTGAAAGCAAGACGTGAAGTGATCTACCGCATAGTTGTGTGCCTAACTTGGCGGCCTCGATGATGAAAATGAAGTCGGGAGCATTGTAGCGAAATCCATGTAGTGAAGTACTATTCATGAGTTACTGTAGTAGTACAGTACAAAGCAACAAGAAAAATGCAACCTGGAAATCCACACAGAGCTATAAATACCGCGTTTTGAATTTTATTTAGAGATATCTTTCCTATCTTTCGCCTATCTTTTGGGAAGAGCGCGTTTACGGTTTGGAGAGCTTTTTGCTGGGATTCTAGAGTGTTTCTACGGCATTCGACATTGATTTCCTTCAGAGGAGAGTTATTAGGGGAGCTTTTAAAGGCATTGATTCGGCGAGGTGTGCTCAAGACTTGACGAAGGAGTCTTTCGAGAAGACGAGGTGGCTCTTGAAGACCATCGATACGAATGACAAGGGGGTTATCTTTATGGATTACTTGCACTTATATTCGATTTCATTGTTTATTTTGTATTGCTCCATGGAGAGCTAAACCCCTAGTGGGTGCTTGGACTTGTAAACCTTTTGTTGATTTTGTTTCATTGACTTCTATTATGTTTCTTTGATTGATGATTTAATTGTGTTTCAATCTTGAATGCCTATTGTGTTGATTTTTCGTTAGAGTGACACTTGGGTTGAGAATCCATATAGTTAATAAATTGAAGGTGTGACACCTTCATTAGGATTAGACTAAGCGAGATTGAAGAGGGTTGAGATGGTGAGTCGAGAGATAGCGGAACATGCCCTTTCCCTTCCGACGTGATTTATCTTAACTTCATGTTCCAAGAGTTCTTTGTGGTCATGATAGAGTGAAGTGCTAAGAGAAAAACTCCACTGGGGGTTAGTTGCATGAGCAATATAGTGAAGTGTTGAAGTAATCCTTAGCGCTGGGGCTTAATTGTGACTAGGGGTCTTTTGCCTGGACCAAAGGGTTAGACCTATATTAGGGAATAGGGTTTATCACTTGCAGTCCCTTGAACCTCAAGCAATCCAACATAGTGTGAGGTGTTGAGAGTATTCATTTCTGTAGGGGCATAGTGTAGAGGGCTAGCCATAGTTGACCTTAGGTTTGGGACGATGTGTTTTTGGATTTCTGACACGACCCTTGCGTGTATCCCGCAAGTGCACGGGCTGATCGAAGTAATAAAATTATCCTGGTGAATGGGTAGTCGAATCCACAGGGAATAGGGATTTAAGACACGAGATTTCACTATCTAGTTATGCGATGTACGAAAAAGTGATAATAGAATTGATGAGTGAATTATTGAAGCAAATATGATAAAAAAACAAGAAATTAAATAGAGAGATGGAAGACAAGAAAGTGCAAGAAGGAGTGAATTAGAGAAAGACTAGTAATTGATGAAATAGGGTATCCAGACAAGCTACCTCTAGGACTTATGCTTCTAGTGCAAAACTATGCTATTATACTTTCCTAATGATGTTAATTGAGTCAAGGATATCCTTAAACTCATGGTCCCAAACCTAAGGTCAACCGTGACTAACCCCAACACTATGTCCCGACATTAGGATTCACGTCAACCCTTCACTTTGTCGCTCATGCAACTAAGCCCCAGGGGAGTATATCTACCTAAGCCTAACACTACATGAGATTGCTTTAAGCTCTAGGAATTCCTAGTGATAAAACCTGTTCCTATGTGTAGTTCTAACCCTTTGGTCCAGGTGGAAGAACCCTAATCTAAGTTAAGCCCCAGTCTTAGGATTCATTCAACCCTTTGCAAGGGAGTGCATCTCTTAGTACTTGACTCTACTTCGATCGCTAAGAAATCAAGGAAACAGAGATAGGGAGAAATCACACCGGAGGGGAAAGGGGACGCTTCGCTACCTCACGACTCACCCTCTCAACCTCTTCAATCTTAAGTAGTCTAACCCTATAGGAGTTGTCACACCTCCACAGGGTAACCTAGATTATTCTCAACCCTAGTGTCACTGCTAAGGGAAAACAATTACAAAAGATAATTAAAATTGAAACTCGAATTTATTCATGAATAATGGAAAAGCATAATAGCAAATCATAGAAACATAATAATCCTAGGGTTTTACGAGTCCGAATACCCATGAGGGGTTTAGCTCCTCATGGAGCTATACATGTTCATCAAAGTATAAAAGAAAGCACAAATTAAATACATTGATGAAAACCCCCTTGCGCATGGTGTGGCCATGGTCTTGTATGGCCGCCGAACGTCAATGACGATGCCGATGATGCGCTCCAAACCTCCACGAAGTCCTCTCCAAAGCGCTAGCCACACTCTCCAGAAGTTGGGGAGAAAGTTAGGTCCAAGATCTTCTAAAAAGTTTCCAAAATCGGACTTTTATAATGTTGAGTCGCAGCTTTAAAATTGGACTTATCGGGATTTCACACGGCCGTGTGGAATTTCCACACGCCCGTGTGAAGCTTTTCGGTTACTGAAAAATTAATTCACACGGCCGTGTGGAATTTCCACATGCTCGTGTGAACTCTCTGAATTCCTGTTTTTCAGTAGATAGCAAACAGTAACTTGCTACAGTGCAAGCTTCATTGCTTCTATAGTAACTCGCCCAAACGCTCCCGAATCCGTTGTTCTTCATCGAGGCCATTGTTTCAAGTCTCCTTATTAGTAAAGTTCTCCTAAGCAACACGAGTTAGATTTGTTGTGAATGTGACTGCCTTTGTGCCCTCCAAAGGAGGTTGACACACACTCACAAGTCTGGGCTCGTGCCTTATTCCTTTCTTGGTCTGAAACCTTCCCGACAACGGTGAACACGATCTAACTTCGTTCTTCCTTTCCAAATTAGCTCCACAAATCTATAATGCATAAGAATACACAAATGCACACCATTCAGTGATAAAATCTGATAAAAGGTATGCTCATTGTAAGATAATAACGCTTTGCATTACTATAACACAAGCACTTATCAATTTCCATGACTCATTAAATATAAATTAGGAAGCATAATATTAGTCTTGCACTTGAAATAATAGTTCTAGGGTGAGCATTGTCCGGGTACCCCATCTTATCATTGATTATTCTCTCAAGTTACCCTTGCTTGTTTTCTTCTCTCTTTTACTTTTGTTTGGATTCACATCTTGACTTTACTCACAATTGGTTTTCACTATGGTTAAATAGCAATATCTCTTGACTTCACTCACGCAAGGGGTGTGTCAAAGTTTTTGGTACCTTTGCTAGCGAATAGGCGTTTTGGAAGCATTTGCATTTTGCTATTTTATCTATTCATCATTTATTCTATTTCATATTTTCATATTCTTCCATCGTTCTGATTTATTTTTCTTACTTTGGTTACTGCTCCAGGTTATGACCTGAGGCAACCCTTCAACATTAGTTGAAGGTGATCCTAAAATTGGAAGAAGAACTCATAGAAGGGGAAAAGAACTTATACAAGAATAGTCAAATCAAGCTAAGATAGAAGTTAAAGGGTCTGATAATATAGCTGAACAACATGAGTAGTAGAGGACACTCTCAGATTATGCAAACCCATAGTTCTTGCATACAATCTAGTACTGTGTGGCCACCTATCACGGCTCAAAATTTTGAGCTCAAGCCAAGCTTCATCCAAATGTTACAGCAGTTAGCATAGTTTAATAGGTTGGCCGATGAGGATCCAAATAACCACATTGAGAATTTTCTGGAAGTGTGCGAGATGCTTAAGATTAATAGAGTTCCGGATGATGCTATAAGATTGAGGGCCTTCCCATTTTGCTTAAAGGGGCGACCAAGACATTGGTTACACTTTTTACCTAGAGCATCAATCACTACTTTGGAGGAGGTGTTAGAAGCTTTCTTGGCTTGATATTTTCTTCCTACTAAATCTGCAAAGCTCAGGAATGAGATATCTTCCTTTGTGCAAACAGAATTGGAGTCTCTTTTCAAGACATGGGATAGGTTCAAGGATCTCCTGTGGAAATGTCCACAGCATGGGTTCCCTGAGTGGATGATTATCCATCCTTTCTACAATGGTTTGAACCCAAGCACAAAAAAATTACTTTATGTTGAAACAGGAGGTACCTTAGGCAGTAAGACCACCGAAGAAGCCCAACAGCTCATTGAAGAGATGGCTATGAACAGTTGTCAGTGGAACACACAAGATAGGAAGAAGGTTATCGGACTTCATGAGATTGATGCAGTGTCGTCAATAGCAACCCAGGTTGAGTCTTTGAGCAAGAAGCTAGATATTCTAACTTCTCCTAGAGTGGCTGTAATGATGAGTTGCACTGGATGCGGAGAAAGACATGCTTTTACTGAATGCCTGATTGCTATTGGTGGCACAACATCAGTGGAATAGGTGGATTTTGTGGGCAATGCAATAAGAGGTCAAGGAAATCCGTATAGCAATACCTACAGTTTGGGGTGGAGGAACCAACCAAACTTGTCTTAGACTAATCAAGGGTAACAGAAGACTAATGCACCACCAAGTTTCCAACAACAACAAGAACCTAATATGGACAACAGTGTTTCAGGTTTGGAAAACCGGATGACTGATTTAGAGAAAGCATTGACCAAGTTCATTCAATCATCGTACACAAAATTTCAGTCGGTTGAAGCCACACTTCACAATCACACCTCATCGTTACACTACTTAGAGAACCAAGTTGTTCAAATTACAAAGTCACTATCCGAAAGACCTCAAGGGAGTTTACCTAGCAACATGGAGACTAATCCAAGAGAACATGTGAAGGCGATCACTTTGAGGAGTGGTCGTAAAGTTGAGAGTAGACTCCCTAATGAGAAGACAATGAGTGTATCACCCAAAGAAGTGGAGGTTGAGGAGATACCTTAAGAGAAGGAGGTGGCACCCCACCTTACAAGCCAAGAATCCCTTATCCTTCAAGGTTGAAGAATGATCAAAATGATGAGCAATAAAAGATGTTTTTGGGTCTATTCAAGCAGTTACAGATCAACATCTTATTTGTGGAGATGTTATCTCAAATACCTCGATATGCAAAGTTCCTTAAAGACCTCTAGACCAACAAGAGGAAGTTAGAGGAGAGTACATCTGTGAGCTTAGATGCTTCATGCTCGTCAGTGACACACCCCTTGCGTGTGTGTACCGCAAGTGCACGGGTTTGTCGAAGTAATAATAGTACCTTGGTGAGAAGGTAGTCAAATCCACAGGGAGTAAGGATCAAAGATACTAGCAATTGCTATTTAACTAATGTGAAATACAGAAAATGAGAGCAAGTCAAGTGCAAAAATAATCAAAAGCAAGAAGAAAATAAAGAGAAATATGCAAAGTAGGAGAGTACAAGCAAGAACAATAAGAGAAGGACAATCAATGTATGAAATAGGTTACTCGGACAAGCTACCCCTAGGATGTATACTTCTAGTGCAAGACAATGCTATTATACTTTCCTATTGATGATTAATGAGTCGAGGATATCGTTGAACAAATGGTCCCAAACCTATGGTCAACCGTGACTAACCACAACAGTATGCCCCATCATTAGGTTTCACTATGACCCTTGACTCTTGTTGACCTGTCAACTAAGCCCTAGGGGAGTGCGTCTTCCTAAGCCTCAGCATTAAGCTCTAGGGATTCCTAATGATTAACCATGTTCCTATGTATAGCTCTAACCCTTTGGTCCAGGTGAAAGAACCCTAGTCTCAATTAAGCACCAGTACTAGGATTCACTTCAACCCTTCACTCTGTTGCTCGTGCAACTAAGCCCCAGGGGAGTTCATATCCTAGCACTTCACTCTATTTTGACTGCTAAGAACTCGTGGAACATGAAGGTAGGGAAAATCAAACCGGAGGGAAAAGGGGACGTTTCGCTACCTCACGAATCACCTTCTCGACCCTCTTCAATCTCAAGTAGTCTAACCCTATAAGAGTTGTCACACCTCCAAAGGATAACCTAGATTGTTCTCAACTCTAATGTCACGACTAAGGGAAAACAGTTAAGATTGAAACTCAATTTTTATTCATCAGTAATGGAAAAATATAATAACAATGTCATAGAAACATAGTCATCTTAGGGTTTACAAGTCCGAAACCCACAAGGGTTTAGCTCCTCATGGAGTAATACAAATCCATCAAACTATGAAAAGAGATACAAATCAAAAGCATAGATGAAAACCCGCTGGACGTCGATGATGATGCCAATGACGTGCTCCAAACCTCCACAAAGTCCTCTCTGAAACCCTAGTCGTAACCCTCTAGAAACCAAGGAAAAGATTGGCAAAAAGCTCTAGAAAAAGTCTCCAAAACGGGCTTTTATAATGTTGAGTCGCGGCTTCAAATTGGCTGAATCGGGATTTCACATGCCCTTGTGGAATTTCCACACACCCATGTGAAGTCTCTGTTTTGCTGAATTTCACTAGACAGTGAACAGTAGTTGCTACAGTACTTTTGCTATAGTGGTTTGCTAAAACGCTCCCGAATTCATCGTTATTAATCGAGGCTGTTGAATTGGGCACATAATCAATGGTGGATCGTGCCGATTGCTTCAATTCTCTTTATTGGTTAAGGTTTTCCTATGCTACACGAGTTAGACTTATTGTGAATGTGACTGCCTTTGTGCCCCTCCAAAGGAGGTTGGCACACACTTACAAGTCTAGACTTGTGCCTTGTTCCTTGCTCGGTCCGAAAACTCCCCAACAACGGCGAACACTATCGAACTTTGCTCTTTTTCTCCAAATTAGCTTCACTACCCTGCAATGCACAAAAGCACACAAATGGACACTATTTAGTGATAAAATCTGATGAAAGTAATGCTCATTGTAAGATAATAATACTTTGTGTTATTATAACATGAGCACTTATCAGCCAGTGTTGCAAAAGAATAGGCCGAACAAGAAGAAAGACTTCGGTAGCTTCATTATTCCTTGTAACATTGGTGATTTAGGTGAAGAAAAGGTATTGGTGGACTTAGGAGCTAGCATTAACGTAATGTATTATACATTCTTTCAGAAGTTAGGTTTGGGAGAACCTAGACCCACTCGGATGACACTTCAATTGGCCGATCGATTCGTTAGACATCCAAGGGGCATCATTGAGGATGTGCTTGTGAAGGTCGACAAGTACATTTTTCCTGTAGACTTTGTAGTATTGGATGTTAATGAGTATGTTGAGGTTCCATTGATACTTGGGAGGCTATTCTTGCACACTTCCAAAGCACTTATTGACATGGATGGTGGGGAATTGACTTTGAGAGTTACAAATGACAAGCTTACCTACCACCTTACCGAAACCATGAGACATTCGTTTGACTTTGATGATACCTTATATTTTCTTAACACTACTGATGAGTTGATTGATGATTATGTGTAGAAAATGATGTGTCTGGGCCCATTGGACTGGTGGTTAGACCAAGAAACGGAGAATGAAGAAATTTCATCACTTGGTTTAGTGGATAAGATGCAACCTACTCCGGGAGTCATGAAGAGGATGATGCAAAAGCTCAAGAGAACGAGGAGATGCCACAAGAAGCGCCTTAATGTTAATGGGGATGAGCATTCATGGAGTACTGACAGGCGGCCCGAAAGCGCACGGGTTTGTCGAAGTAATAAAAGTTACCCCGGTGAGATGGTAGTCGAATCTACAGGGAATAGGGAGTTAGAATACGAGATTTCACTATTAAAACTATGCGAAGCACGGAAAAGTGATCAATTGATTCGATGAGTGAATTATGGAAACAATTATACTAAAAGACGAGAAATTAAATAGAAAGATGGAAGATGAGAAAGTGCAAGTAAAAGAGAATAGAGAGGATTTAACAATGAATGAAGCGGGGTATCCGGACAAGCTACCTCTAGGATCTATGCTCCTAGTGCAAGACTATGCTATTATACTCTCCTATTGATGCCAATTGAGTCGAGGAAATCCTCAGACTCACGGTCCCAAACCTAAGGACAACCGTGACTAACCCCAACATTATGCCCCGGTATTAGGATTCACATCGACCCTTCACTCTATCGCTCGCATGATTAAGCCCCAGGGGAGTACATCTACCTAAACCTCACACTACGTGGAATTGCATTAAGTTCTAGGGACTCCTAGTGATAAGACCTGTTCCTATGTGTAGTTCTAACCCTTTGGTCCAAGAGGAAGAACCCTAGTCTCGATTAAGCACCAGTGCGTAGGATTCACTTCAACCCTTCACTCTGTTACTCGCGTAACTAAGCCCTAGAGGAGTATATCTACCTAGCAATTCACTCTATCTCGACCGCTAATAAATCAAGGAAACGGAGGTAGGGAGAAATCACACCGGAGTGGAAAGGGGTACATCGCTACCTCACAACTCTCCCTCTAAACCCTCTTCAATCTTAAAGAGTCTAATCCTATAGGAGTTATCACACCTCCCAAGGAAAACCTAGATTGTTCTCAACCCTAGTATCACATCTAAGGGAAAACAATAGCAAGATAAAATCAAGATTGAAACTCAATTCTTATTCATCAATAATGGAAAAGCATAATAACAATGTCAAAGAAACATAATAACCCTAGAGTTTACAAGTCTGAATACCCACAAGGGGTTTAGCTCCTCATGGAGCTATACATGTTCATCAAAGTATATAAGAAAGTACAAAATAAAGACATCGATGAAAACCCCCTTGCGTATGGTGTGGCCGTGGTCTTGTGCGCTCGCCGGACGTCGGTGACGATGCCGAAGACGCGCTCTAAACCTCCACGAAGTCCTCTTCGAAACCCTAGCCGGACTCTCGAAGTTGGGGAGAAAGATAGGTCAAAAGATTCCTCAAAAAGTCTCCAAATCGGGCTTTTATAATGTTGAGCCGCGGCTTTAAAATTGCCAAAATCGGGATTTCACACGGCCGTGAAATTTCTGGAATGCTGAATTTCGGCTGACAATGAACAGTAACTTACTACAGTGTTTTTACTACAGTGCCGCTACAGTACTGTGCCGAAATGCTCCTGAATTCGTCGTTCTTCATCAAGGCTGTTGAATTGGACACACAATCAATGGTAGATCGTACCGATTGCTTCGAGTCTCCTAATTGGTGAAGTCTTCATTATTAGCATGAGCTAGACTTATTGTGAATGTGATTGCCTTTGTGCCCCTCCATAGAAGGTTGGCACACACTCACAAGTCTATGCTCATGCCTCGTTCCTTGCTTAGTCCGAAAATCTTCCCAACAATGGCAAACACGATCTAACTTCGTTCCTTTCCTTCATTTTATCTTCACAACCCTACAATGCATAAAAGTAAACAATTGCACACTTTTTAGTGATGAAATCTGATTAAATCAATGCTCATTGCAAGATAATAACACTTCGCATTACTATAACACGAGCACTTATCAAGTACGGGTGACAAACCCTTATGTTGTAATAAGTGCGTATACTTTTCTTTTATTGAGCATCACTTTTATCAGATTTTATCGCTCATTCATGTGTATTTATGTTCTTTTGTGGATTTAGGGTTGTGAAGACAAGTTTCAAAGAAAGGAAACAAAAATAGATCATGGACGCAATTGTTGAGGAGACTCTTAGACTAAGCAAGGATCAAGGCATAAGTTGTAGACATGTGAGTGTGTGCCAACCTCCAAAGTGCTCAAGTGAATATACAAATTAGAGGGGCATAAAGGTAGTCACACTCATAGAGTCCGATTTGTGTAACATTGAAGAGCATCATCAATGTCTTTGAAAATAAGAGGCGACGTGATTCTGGGAAACTGAAGTCGGGAGCATTTTGACAGGAGTATTGTAGTACTTTACTGTAGCAAGATCAAATTAGCAGTTACTGTTCACAACGTGTGGGAAACTGATTCCTGGAAATCCACACGGGCGTGTGAAAATTCCACACGGCCATGTGGATGCCTGATTTCAGCCGGATAAATATCGCAATTTGAGATTTATTTGCGGATTTTTTTCATATCTTTGGCCCATCTTTTGGAGAAAAAACGGCTAGGGTTTAGAGAGATTTTTGCGAGGCTTTAGGAGTGATTCTATGGCATCGACATCGACATTCTTCGAAGGAGAGTTATTAATTAAGGGAGCTTTCGATGACATCGATTCAGCGAGGTGTGGGTCCCCAAAGCTCGACGGAGGAGTCCTTGGAGAAGACGAAACGACTCTTGAAGACTGTCGACATGGATGACAAGGGGGCTATCTTTATGGATTGGATGTACTTATATTCGATTTAATTTTTTATTTTGTATTGCTCCATAGAGAGCTAAACCCCTAATGGGTGCTTGGACTTGTAAACCCTAGGAAGATTTTGCTTCATTGACTCTTATTATGTTTCCTTAATTTATGATATAATTGAGTTTCAATCTTGAATGCTTATTGTGTTGATATTTCCATTAGAGTGACACTAGGGTTGAGAATCCATCTTGGTAATCCATTGAAGGTGTGACAACTTCATTAGAGTTAGACTAAGCGAGATTGAAGAGGGTTCAGAGGGTGAGTCGAGAGATAGAGGAACATCTCCTTTCCCTTCCGACGTGATTTATCCTACATCCACGTTCCAAGAGTTTTTTACGGTCACAATAGAGTAAAGTGCTAAGAGACAAACTACACTGGGGCTTAGTTATATGAGCAACATAGTTAAATGTTGAAGTGAATCTTAGTGCTAGGGTTTAATTTTAATTAGGGGCCTTTCACCTGGATGAAAGGGTTACCTCTATATCAGGGAATAGGGTTTATCACTTTAAATCTCCAGAACCCCAACCAGTCCCACACAATGTGAGATATTGAGAGTATCTCTTTCTCTGGGGCATAGTGGTAGAGGGCTAGTCATGGTTGACCTTAGGTTTGGGACTGTGTGTCTTTGGATTTTCATGACTCATTAAGCATCAGTTATGAGGCATATTGAAACAATAGTCCTAGGGTGAGCATTATCCACGTGCCCCATCCTATCATTGCTTATCTTCTCTATTTAACCCTTCTTGCATTCTTTTCTTCCTTTACTCTACTTTACACTCTTACATTGATTTCACTCACCACCGATTTTCATCTTAACTAAATAGCGATATCTTTTGTTTCTAAGCAACTATTACCTGTGGATACTACTACCCACTTACTAGGGTATATTATTACTGTGATTACCCTTGCACTTGCGGAACACTCACGCAAGAAGTGTGTCAAAGTTTTTGCCACCGTTGCCGTGGAATAGGCATTTTAGAGAAATTTACACTTGTTATTTTAGCTATTCATCGCTCATTCTATTACACACTTTCTTATTCTTTCATCATTCTTATTTGTTTTTTTTTCTTTGATTGCAGCACTAGGTTATGACCCATGGCAACCCTTCGACTTTAGTTGAAAGAGATCCAAAAATTGGAAGAAAAACTCATTGACGGGGAAAAGGAAGCAGTACAATGATGGGATGAGTGACAGGGGCCCGAAAGTGCACGGGTTGTCGAAGTAATAAAGTACCCCGGTGAGAGGGTAGTCGAATCCACAAGAAGTAGTGATTAGAGATGAAGGTAATTACTACTTAGCTAGTGCAATACGATGGTGGTGAGAAGAATCAATGTGTGTGCAAGAAAGTGAAAGTGAAATATGAAAGAAAAGAGAGTGCAAGCAAAGAGTAAAAAGAGGAACAATCAATGTAAAATGGGGTACCCGGGCAAGCTTCCCCTAGGACTAATGTTATAGTGCAAGACTATGTATTCTACTCTCTCATTGATGTTTAATGAGTCATGGAAATCCTTAAGCACATGGTCCTAAACTTAAGGTCAACCATGACTAGTCCCAGAACTATGCCCCGACATTAGGCTTCACTACAACTCTTCACTCTATCGATTTCTCAACTAAGCCCCAGGGGAGTCCATCATCCTAAGCCTCACACTATGTGGAAATGCTTGATATTCTAGGGATTCCAAGTGATAGACCTTGTTCCTAAGTGTAGTTCTAACCCTTTGGTCCAAGCGAAAGAACCCTAATCTAAGTTAAGCCCCAATACTAGGATTCACTACAACCCTTCACTATGTTGCTCGTGCAACTAAGCCCCTGAGGAGTTCATCTCCTAACATTTCACTCTACTTCGATTACAAAGAACTCTTGGAACACGGAGGTAGGGAAAATCACACCGAAGGGGAAAGGGGACGTTTTGCTAACTCACGACTAACCCTCTCGACCCTCTCCAATCTCGGGTAGTCTAATCCTATAGAAGTTATCACACCTTCAAAGGATAACCTAGATGATTCTCAACCCTAGTGTCACGGCTAAGGGAAAATCAATTACAATTAACATGCAATATTAGAATTCAATTAAAAGCATCAATTAAGAAAGCATAATAAAACTCATAGAAACAATGTCATCCTAGGGTTTACAAGTCCGAATACCCACAAGGGGTGTAGCTCTCCATGGAGCCATATAAAATCATCAATGTATACTAATCGACAAGAATAACAAACATAGATGAAACCCCCTTGTGATGCATGGCGATGGTCTTGTGAGGCTGCTCCCTCCTCTCCACCAAGTCCCTTGTCAAGCCTTGGGCACACCTCGCAGGATCGGTGCCGATGAAAGCTCCCCCAATAGCTATCTTCCAACGAATGTCGATGTTGATGCCAAAGACTCCCTCCAAAATCCTCTTCAAACCCTAACAGCGAACCCTCAAGAAGTTGGGAAAAGATAGGTCGAAAAGTCCTTTAGAAAATCTGAGTCACGGCTTTAAATAGGCTGAAATCGGGCATCCACACGCCCGTGTAGATTCTCTGGAATTGAATTTCTGGCTTGTTGTGAATAGTAAACTACTACACTAAATTGTTACGATTGTTTGCCAAAGTACCTGCTACAGTGCTCGAGCATAAAATGGTCCCAATTTCATGTTCTTCATCGAGGCCGTTGAATTGGGCACACAACCAATGGTAGATCATGTCGATTGCTTTTTTCTCCTCATTAACAAAGTTCTTCAATGCTACACGGGCTAGACTTTTATGAGTGTGACTGCCTTTGTGCCTCTCCAATGAAGGTTGGAATACACGCATAAGTTTAGAACCCGTGCCTTGTTCCTTGCTTGGTCCAAGAACTCCTTATCAACGGCGAACATGACCTAATTTTGCTCTTTATTCTCTAAATCTACTCCACAACCCTACATGCACAAAAGAACACAAATGCACACCAATCAATGATAAAATATGAGAAAAGTAATGCTTCATGTAAGAAAATAACACTTTGTATTACTTAAACACGAGCACTTATCAATAAGTGCGCGACAAGGTAAGGACCTAGCACGCGACTCCCCTGCCGCAAGTTCACGAGTCATCAAGTAATAACCTCTCATGAGAGCACGAGAGGGTCGTATTCCAAAGGGATCCAAAATCTGCTATTACTTCCTCCTAGTTATCACTATCTAGTCTACCAGATCAAGAGTTATTGTATAAGACACAAATACAAAAATAAATAAAAGAAAGACTATAAAAAAACGGACTAAGACACACTATGCCAGCAATCTAAGGAGCAAGTAGCAATGAGAACTAGAGGCCTCAGGCGAGGATCCCCTTGGGAGAAGAACATGCTATGATGAATTTGGGAATTAAGGCCCAAGGTTGATTAGAGTTAGTCCGCCAGACTCGTATATCGACTACCCCAGAGCCTCCATGGTGTAGCCCTAATCCAGTATGGGTTTCTCCATCTGGACAATACCCCTACGATGTCATTGGGAACAAGGAGTTTTGTCTAAGGTAATTCTAATGCTTGCTCTTGGCTAGAATCACCCTAAGGCTCACGGGGACCTACCAGCACCCGGAACCTTGGGTGTACTGGTACATTGAATCCCCTTCGAACATTATGCGGCCTAATACATGCAAGCATCCTGCTATACAAGCATCATTCAAGAATCAAAACCTACAGAATCCATCCATTGTAGGTTGAACATGAAAACAATAGAATGAAACCAACAAACATGCCAACAATCAATTACAACTAACAATGATCATCCATCCATACAAACATGTTTTTCTCCCAAGGTTGACCGGATGCCCGAAGACCTTGGGAGGCTAGTTCCACATCACAAAGAGAGAAAGAAAAATATAATCAATGACAAAGCTCATAAAAATCTCCTTAGATGTAGGCTAGAAAGTGGTAACAAAAGCTCATCGGATTCGCGCCGTCGAGCTCCTTGATGATCTCCTTGAGTGCTTCCTTCTTCTTCCTTTGAGTTTTGCTCTTCAAATTGCCTCTCCAATCCGGTGATGGTGATGGAAAATGATGGAAATGATGGTGGAGAATCGTGGAGATGATGGTGGAAAAGGATGGAGAAGATGGAGGCCAAAGACCCCTCTAAATAAGCCTTAGAAGCCCTTTCAAAATATCACAAAATGACTTCAACCCATGTGTGTGGGTGGTGTGCGGGCCACACACAACCCGTACACCCTTCTATCTCCTCTGTGCGGGCCGCACACTGGCCGCACACTACTACAGCGAAAATGCTACAGTAATAATTACTACAGTACGGCCTGAAAATCCACTCTTAACTTGCCCAGAACCTGAGGATGCATGTGAGCTTCAATAAATTCTTCGAATTATGTTGAAACAAGGCTAATTCACCTACTAGATGATCCTCCGATGTCCTGAAACAATAGTAACAAATAAAACACGTAAAGGGTATCAGAGTCAAACAAATATGCATGAAAGTGGATAAAATATATGTAATAAAAGTGATGTATTTAGACACTTATCATACAAGAATAGTCCAATAAAGCTGAGATAGAAACTGAAGGGTGTGACACTACGACAGAACAACATAAGCAGCAGAGGACACTCTCTAATTTTGCAAGACCCCTTGTGTAAGTGGTTACACTTATTGCCTAGAGCATCGATCAGTACTTGGGAGAAGATGGTAGAAGCATTCTGACACACCCCTTGCGTAAGTGTTCCGCAAGTGCACAGGTTATGGCAGGAATTAAATATACCCTGGTGAGTGGGTAGTCGTATCCACAGGGAATAGTGCTTAGAAACAAGAGACATCACTATTTAGCTAAGATGAAAATCAATTCTGGATGAAATCAATATATCGATACAAAGAAAATTAAAAGAATGCAAAGAGGGTAATAAAAGTAAAGAGAGGTAATCGATGAGAAAATGGGGCACCCGGACAATGCTCACCCTAGGACTCTTATTTCAAGTGCAAGACTAATATTATGCCTCCTAACTGATGTTTAATGAGTCATGTAAATTCAAATACACACGGTCCCAAACCTAAGATTAACCGTGATTAGCCCTCTACACTATGTCCCGGTGGAAAGGGATACTCTCGACGCCTCACACTGTGTGGGACTGCATGGGGTTCTAAGGACTCCAAGTGATAAACCATATTCCCGAATATAGTTCTAACCCTTTGGTCCAAGCGAAAGAATCCTATTCGCAATTAAGCCCCAACATTAAGATTCACTATAACACTTCACTCTATTGCTTGTGCAACTAAGCTCTAGTGGAGTTCATCTCTTAGAACTTCACTCTATTGTGACCGTAAAGAACTCTTGAAACGTGGAGGTAGGATAAATCATGCTGTAAGTTAAAAGGGACGTTCCGCTACCTTTTGCCTCACCCTCTCAACACTCTTCAATCTTGCTTAGTCTAACCTTAATGAAGTTGTCACACCTTCAAAGGATTACCTAGATGGATTCTCGACCCTAGTGTCACATCTAAGGGAAAATCATACAATTAACATTAAAAATTGAAACTCAATTAAAAAAGCATAATAAAAGTCAATGAAACAAATTCATTCAGGGTTTACAAGTCCAAGCACCCACTAGGGGTTTAGCTCTGCATGGAGCAATACAAGATCAACAAATAGTTTGAAATCATTTGAATAGAAAACATAAAGAAAACCCCCCTTTCATCCTTGTTGATGGTCTTGTGGAGCGGCTTAGTCTTCTTTGAAGGTTCCCTTGTCAAACTTAGGACACATCTCGCCAAATCGATGCCCATGAAAGCTCCCCCAATAGCTCTCCTCTAAAGGAACTTGATGTCGATGCAATAGAACCATTCCAAAAGACTTGTAAAAACCTCTCCAAACCATGCCACGCTCTTCCGGAAATCTTGGCAAAAAATAGGAAAAGGATCCCCAAATAAATCTCAAATCACAGTATTTATAGAGCTGAAATCATGCATCCACACGGCCATGTGGAATTTCCACACGCCAGTGTGGATTCTCTGGAATATGATTTTCTCCGTGTTGTGAATAGTAATCTACTACGGTGAATTATTGTAGTGTTTTACTATAGCACTCGCGCCATAGTCGCCTCCACAACCCTAAATGCACAAAAGAACACAAATACACATGAATGAGTGATAAAACCTTAAAAAAGTGATGCTTAATGCAAGAAAAGTATACTTCGAATTACTTATTCATGAGCGCTTATCACATTCTTTGCCTGATATTTCCCTCCCGGAAAATCTGTAAAGCATAGGAATGAGATATCCTCCTTTGTTTATACGGAATTGGAGTATATTTTTGAGACATGGGATAGGTTCAAGGATCTCCTGTGGAGATGTCCACAGCAAGGATTTCCCTAGTGGATGATTATCCACACTTTCTACAATGGGTTGAATCCGAGCACGAAGCAACTACTTGATGCGGCAGCAAGAGGTACCTTAGGAAACAAGACTCTCAAAGAAGCTCGACACCTCATTGAAGAGATGGCTATGAATAGTTATCAGTGGAACACACTAGATAGGAAGAAGGTGGCCGAACTTAATAAGATAGATGCAGTGACATTGACGGCCCAAGTTGAGTCATTGAGTAAGAGGTTAGACACTCTAACTTCTCTTAGAGTGGCGACCGTTATGAGTTATACTGGATATAGGGGAGGACATGCTTCTACTGATTGGCCAGTTGCTATTGGTGGTACAACTTCAGTGAAACAAGTTGATTTTGTATGGAATGCGATGAGAGGTCAAGAAAATCCATATAGTGGCACCTACAATCCGGAGTAGAGGAATAACCCAAACTTGTCATGGAGTAATCAAGGGCAACAAAAGAGTAATGCACGACTGGGTTTCCAACAACAACATGGAGAACAGAGTTTCATGGTTGGAGAACCGAATGACTGATTTAGAGAAGGCTTTGACCAAGTTCATTCAATCGTCGGAAACAAGATTTCAGACTGTTGAAGCCACACTTCGCTATCCCATGGCACCGTTACACAACTTGGAGAACCAAGTTGGTCAAATTGTGAAGTCATTGTCTGAAAGACAGAGACAAACCTGAGAGAACGTGTGAAGGCGATCACTTTGAGAAGTGGTCATAAAGTTGAGAGTAAACTCCCTCTTGAGAAAATAAGAAATGAATCACCCAAGGAAGTTGAGGTTGAGGAGATACCTAAAGAGAAGGAGGTGACAGCCCCATCTTACAAGCCAGAATCTCTTATCCTTTGAAGTTGAAGAATGATCAAAATGATGAGCAATACAAGAAGTTCTTGGGTCTATTCAAGCAGTTGGACATCAACATCCCGTTTGTGGAGGCATTGTCCTAAATGTCTCGGTATGCATAGTTCCTAAAAGACCTGTTGACCAACGAGAGGAAGTTAGAGGAGAGTGCATCTGTAATTTTAGATGCTATTTGCTCGTCGGTGTTGCAAAAGAATACGCCGAACAAGAAGAAGGACCCCGGAAGCTTTATCATTCCTTGTAACTCAGTGATTTGGGTGAAGAGAAGGCATTGGTGGACTTAGGAGCAAGCATTAATGTCATGCCTTACACATTCTTTCAAAAGCTAGGCTTGGGAAAACCTAGAGCCACTCGGATGATGATACAACTAGCCAACCGATCATTTAGACATGCGAGGGGTATCATTGAGGATGTTTTTATGAAGGTCAACAAGTACATCTTTCCAGTGGACTTTGTAGTACTAGATTTAGATGAGAATGTTGAGGTTCTATTGATACTTGCGAGGTCATTCTTGCGCACTTCCAACGCACTTATTGACATGGATGGTGGGGAATTAACTTTGAGAGTTGGAGACGACAAGCTTACTTACTGCCTTGCCGAAGCCATGCGATATTCTCTTGATTTTGATGATACTTTATATTTTCCTGACAATACTAATGAGTTAATTGATAAATATGTGTAGGAAATGATGTGTCCGGACCCATTATAGGGGTGGCTAGACCAAGATGTGAAGAATGAAGATATTTCATCCCTTGGCCTAATGGAGGAGGTAAACCTGCCCTAGGAGTCATGGAGAAGATGATCCAAAAGCTTTAACAGGCAAGAAGACGCCACAAGAAATGCCCTAACACTAGTAGGGATGAGCATTCATGCAGTAAGGGTGGCCAACACTTGTGTGGTAACAAACTCGATCATTCTCCCTCTAACTTGCAAAGATTATGTTCATCATGCTTTCAAGTTGTAGATAAGAAGGCAACCTTTCTTTATGAACCCCCATGTGGTAAGTGTAGGTATGTCAAGCTTAGTGATGTTAAACAAGCGTTTCTTAGGAGGCAACCCAAGTTTTTATTTCTTTTCTAGGTCCTAGTTTAGTTTCTAGCATGAATAATTCCCTAGTGTTGGTGTTTTTATTTTATTATGCCTGTGCTATGATTTTCTCGTGGATAGTTGGTGTTTTCATATGCGTTATTGTGGTTGGCGAAGTTTCAAGTCATTTGAGCATGTTTGTGTGATTCTCTGGTCGTAATTTCATTGTTTATGTAGTCTCTATACATTTCATGAGAATTGCTAAAATTGTTTTCAGAGTCTGCTAATCTTTTAGCAATCCAAAGAATACTCATGACTATGTGGAATTTCCACACAGGTGTGTGTCTCTACTGTGAGTCTGTTTTCTCCATCTAGAGAGAACACAGGGAAGTGTGACTGCCCCTGTGAATGACATTGTGAAGGACACACGGCCGTACGGAATTTTCACATGGCCGTGTTGATCTCTGCAGAGCCAAAGTTCTCCATCCAGAGAAGACACAGGGGAGTGTGAGTGAGCCTGTGAATGGCACATAGCCATGCGGAATTTCCATACGGCTGTGTGAAACACTTAGGAGAATTTGCTCGAGTTCCAAAGAGGCTACATGGGCGTGTGGATGCCACTGTGGTTGGCCTTGTACATTAGCCAAGTTGGGCACACAACAGTGTGGAATTTCTACATGAACCTATAGATGCGTTCAGAGGCAAACAGAGAGCACACAGGCGCATGTGACTGCCACTGTGGGCTCTCCCTATGAAGGCACACGACCGTGTGGATGTGCAGACATTTAAGAGCCACAACTTTTCGTAGCACCTGGTGATTTTTCGTGGTAGAAAATTGATTCGAGGCACACAGCCTCGTATGGGAGGCCGTCTGCCCCAAAACTAGAAACTTTTGCCTACTCCATACCACCCCCATACTGCCCATTATATTACCCATACTGACCTCATTTTGGGGGTGGTATAGCTCGGGATTTGGGAGTTTTGTGCCCCATTCCACTTCTATATGGGCCCCATACAGCCAGTATGCCTTGGGGATATAAAAGATCATCTCTAGGGCTTTTCTAGCGGACTCTTGGCCGGCATTGTGAAGCAGAAGAAGAAGAACAAAGATATCATTTTGAAGATGACGATCTAGAGCCAAGGATGGAGGCAAGCACTTCATCATCAAAGGGCAAAGCTTCACCATCAAGGGAGCAAGGTTCCAAGCCAAGGGAAGTGTCAATCGGCATCTCTTGGATGGGGAAAAGTGTCATTCGGCCAGACCTCCACCTTCCCGTTTATCATTTCACCTAGGGAGTGTCATTTATCAACTTTGTGCTTATTTTCTCTTACCTTGTTATTATTGTTTGTATGATGGTACACTAGACCCCCAAGGCCACTGGATGTTGGTGAACCTCGGGGTGTTCATCATGTATTTTGGATGATTTATATTTAATTACATGTTTGGGTTGATTTATGAATTAGTTCATTGTGTTTCATGCATAGAACTACTCAATGGAGAGATCCGTAGTTCTTTCTCGAGTTAGACACGTAGATGTGATCTACTCACATATATGAGATTATTAATGAACTAAAAGGGGTTTCTTGTATTGGTATACCGAGAAATTGGATATCAACAGCCCTCTGATCTTTTAGGGTAAGTTAGGGCTTAGTGTACACTTATTTTGGGATCTCCTTGTACTTAATGCAATTGTGGGAATGTTGGTTAGGAAGAAATTCCAATCGACATTCATATGGGATTAGGGTTCAATCGCCGAGAAATTGGGGTTGATCTAATCTTGAGATCCTTCGGTCTAAATCACCCATGCTATTTTATTTATTGTTTATCTATGTATCATGATGACCCCTCAAGGGGATTCACATCTATAGGCCTTCGCATATTACTGTAGCACATGCGATCATCTTGTTTGTTCTTGAATTTATATATCTATTTCATATTTGCTTTATTGCATCTCATTAGAGGGACTTATCATGGTAAGATGTTGGGTTAGAAAGCAGGCGACAAAGAAGTAATAGTAGATCCCTAGCCCCGAGGAATACGATTCTCGTGTCTTTGCATGAGGTATTACTTGGCGATCCCGTACACTTGCGGGGAAGCAATCATCTATTTAAGGGATTATTGAATAGTTTTCCAGCCACATTCGAAATTTTTTATTTTCATTTCATCGATAAGATTTCTCTTTCCCCTTTGCTTTGCCAATCTTATTCTCTTAGTTTATTTTGATGGATTTCACTTAGATTTCATGTGTATTTGGATGGTGAATGAGTGTGGAAAAATTTTAGAATGTTTTGAGATGATTTGTACAAGTTTTTGAGGATTTTGGCCTGAGTACTGTCGTGTCCCGAAGATCCACACGGCCATGTGGAATTTCCACACGTACGTCTGGATTCCTACAGATTGAGTTTTGTGTTTTATTTGATCGATTTCAATTCAATTTTTGCAGGAATGGCTTTCGAACTAAGCAAGTGGCCAGCAAACTTCCTCGGGAGGCTTTACCTGAGCAACTAGTGTTCGCCATACCCAAGCATTAGGCCAGTTTTGAACGGTTGGCAAAACTCAAGTTTGGACAGTCACATTTTCCGGACTTGAGCTCACTAAGGGAGGCTTAGTGGGGTGAGGACATTGCGGATGAGATTGAGGAGCTCTTGTCAGTGGGTAATTGGCAACATCTACTGTTTATCCGTGAGCCAGCCATCCACATGCTGACGTTGGAAGTGTTAGCATCATTCGAGTTCGATCGGTCATACAGAGATTTCTTGAGAATCGAAGCCATTTAGTTTAGAGCATTTGGACAATGCTACAACATGACAATGACGTAGTTTTCTGCCCGATTGGGCTTATATGATGAGGAATATACAGAGACGGAGGAGTATGAACAGCTACATATAGTTTATCCTGGCAGTTTGACTCCGCAGCAAGCCTATAAAGCACTGTGTGGCCAGAGGCAGTATGAGCCTACGGTCTCCAAGGCCACATGCTTGTCTGAATCGGCTTACAGATACATCCATGCCGTTCTCATCCGATCAGTGAATGGCCGTGGTGACAACACCAGAGTTCTTAGCAGATAGGAGCTGCTTTACTTATATTCCATGGTGCATAGAGAGCTACTCCACCTGGGGGACATCATGGTAGAGTATCTGCATCACCAGGGTTAATACATAACACACCCCTTGCGTGTGTGTACCGCAAGTGCACGGGCTTGTCGAACTAATAATAGTACCCTGGTGAAAGGGTAGTCAAATCCACACGGAATAGGGATTAAAGATACAAGTGTTTTCTATTTAGCTAGTGCGGTGTACGAAGAGTGAGAATAGAATCAATGTGTGGTTATGAATCAATTAAATGAAACAAGAAATAAAAGTGAAATATGGGTGATAGGGGAGTGCAAGTAAGAGTAATAAGAGAAGGACAATCAATGCAATGAATAGGACACCCGAACATGCTGCCCCTAGGATTTATGCTTGTAGTGCAAGACAATGCTATTATACTCTTCTATTAATGTTAAATGAGTCGTGGAAATCCTTAAGCACATGGTCCCAAACCTAAGGTCAACCGTGTCTAGTTCCAACATTATGCCCCCGCATTAGGTTTCACTATGACCCTTAACTGTCGTTGACCTGTCAACTAAGACCTAGGGGAGTCCATCATCCTAAGCCTCACACTATATGTAATTGCTTGGGGTTCTAGGGATTCCAAGTGAAAGACCCTATTCATAAGTATAGTTCTAACCATTTGGTCCAGGTGAAAAAACCCTAGTCTTAGTTAAGCCCCAGCACTAGATTCACTACAACCCTTCATTATGTTAGTGGAGTCCATCTCCTAGCACTTCACTCTACTTTGACCGCAAGGAACTCTTCGAACATGGAGGTACGGAAAATCACACCGGAGGGGAAAGGGGACGTTTCGCTACCTTACGACTCACCCTCTCGACCCTCTCCAATCTCGAGTAGTCTAATCCTATAGGAGTTGTCACACTTCCAAAAGACAACCTAGATGACTCTCAACCCTAGTGTCACATTAAGGGAAAATCAATACAACAATAAATCAAGATTGAAACTCAATTAAATTCATTAATAAAGAAAACATAATAAAAGTCGTAGAAACAATATCATCCTAGGGTTTACAAGTCCGAATACCCACTAGGGTTAAGCTCTCCATGGAGCAATACAAAATCAATAAAGAGTTTAAGAATATATGCATAAAAAACCATAAAGAAAACTCCCTTGTAGATAGTATTGATGGTCTTGTAGAGCCGTGTCTCTTCTCCAACGAATCCTTTGTTAAGCCTAGGGCACACCTCGCCGAATCGAAGCCGACGAAAGCTCCGCCAATAGCTTTCTTCTAAAAAATGTTGATGGCGATGCCGTATAATCGCCTCCAAAGATATCCAAGAACCTCTCCAAACCCTAGCCGGAATCCCCCCAAAAGATAGGCAAGCGATAGAAGGGGGTCCCCAAATAGATTTGAAAACGGGCTATTTATAGGCTGAAATCGGGGTTTCACATGGCCCTGTGGAATTTCCACACGGGCTTGTGGATTCTCTGTTTTTCTGATTTTCAGCAAACAACGAACAGTAACTTACTATAGTATTTTGCTACAGCCTTTTTTTCTCCAAATTGGCTCCACAACCCAACAATGCGCAAAAGCACACAAATGCACACAAATTAATGATAAAATCTGAGAAAAGTAATGCTCAATGTAAGATAATAACACTTCGCGTTACTATAACATGAGTACTTATCAGTACACTAGGATTTAAGTGATCTTCTCACGCCCCTACATTACCCGACTCATCTTGGGGATGGGTTTACTTGATGCTATTAAAGGGAACGAGAAGACCATAGTTCCAGCACCCCTCAACTTAGAGACCATGAGGCTTATGGGCATGGTCAGGCATTACAGAGATGGAGTTTATGTGGTGAACATGCCCCCACCAGATCTAACCGAGGGTGAGGGTTTGCAGCCAGCTTTATAGCCATCGTAGGAGTAGACTAAGACAGAGGCACCCCCAACAGTACAGGAGCCACCTCCAGTGTGGATATTTTCTCCATCTCGAGGCCATGATCGTTTTAAGAGGCTCGAGAATGCTGTAAGAGTGCTATAGATAGAGTTGGCTGAGGTTCGCACAACACAACCTGTGAACCACATAGAGGTGATAGCGCATCTCGACATCCTATAGCAGATTCTCGAGCGAGATGCGACTTCACTTTTCATGATGCATTTTATTTTGGACTTGTATCACTCAGAAAAAATCTTTCTTCTGAGTTTATCTTTTTATTTTTAGTGTATCGAGTTGTATTTCATTGCCATATCTTTATAAACTCGAGTTTATTTTCTTTTTGTTGAACTATACTGAACTCCCTTGTGTATACATATAGATGGTCCTGTGAGTGTGGAAATTGAGGAATAGTTATTGGCACCATCATGTGGCATTTCACATGGCCGTGTGAGCTTCACAGCCCGTTGAAATCCAAATTTCAATGAATATAACTCCATCAAATGCAACACTAGGAGTTCAGGAAAATATTGTTTCAATTGCCCACCTTCACACATGTTTTGATTGTTTTTAATCTTTATTGTGCTTGCATGCATACATTGAGGGCGATGTACTTCTTAAGTGTGGGGAGGGTGGGTGGAGTTTACATTGTACATGCTCATGTAGCCAATGGTGGTTCACCTTAGTTACAACGGTTGTATTCTTAAGTTTTGGAGAATTTTTAACATTGCATACCATTATGCTATATTGTTTACTTGAATTTTAGGGAATTTTTGCCCGATTATCTCTTGTTGCACTACTCACTCATGAAACCTTGTGGAAACTCAAGTTCAACATTTAAGGGACTAGTTTAGTATTATTTTTGTTAGAGTTTTAGAATTAGTTTAAAAAAAAAACTTTTGTAGATATTATTAGTTTTATTTGTGCATTTGGGGTGGAAAAAGCTACCATCTATGAAGTATGAAGCTACTCTGATAAGTTGGATATTAGTTATGCCCTAATGAGAGAAAAAGCTATCTCATGGGATGAGTTAAAGCTACCACACTGATAGAAAGGGCTACCACCTCAAAAGTGTGCAAGCCACCTAGGAAAGGGCTACCTTAGAGGATGTGTGAACCTGCTACCTCCTTCTTCTTATGTATAAATAAGTCCTTTTTAATAAGAGCTTTGAGGAGTACTTTTTGGGTTGACTTGAGTGAGTTTACACACACTTACACAATATCGGGTTTGTTGTCCTTTTTAATTCAAGTTTTTAGCTAGAGCATTGATTTCTTTTATGGAGTGTTTAAATTTTCCCTTGCTTGTAGAATGCCTCTTTTGCATACTTTTGGTGAACCTAAGGCCAAGCACTTTCAATCGTTCTTCCAAAATACTTTAATGTTTTATTTTTGCTTGAGTACAAGCAAAAGCTTTAGTGTGGGGGAGTTTGTTAAGTGCTCGTGTATAAGTAATATGAAGTATACTTTTCTTATATTGAGCATCACTTTTATCAGATTTTATCTCTCATTCATGTGTATTTGTGTTCTTTTGTGCATTTAGGGTTGTGGAGACCAGTTTGGAAGAAAGGAAGCAAAAATAGATCATGGACACAATTGTTGAGGAGACTCTTGGACTAACAAGGATCAAGGTACAAGTTGTAAACATGTAAGTGTATCCAAACTTCCAAAGTGCTCAAGTGAATATACAAATTGGAGGGGCACAAAGGTAGTCACACTCATAGAGTTCGACTTGTGTAACATTGAAGAGCTTCATCAAAGTGTTTGAAAGAAAGAGGCGACATGATCTACTGCATGGTTATGTGCCAAACTTAGCTTGCCTCAATGAGTAAATGAAGCCGGGAGCATTGTAGAGAAATCCCTGTAGCATAATCACTCATAAATAGTACTTTGCTACAGTTATTCTATTACAGTAATTTCACTTCAATGCTCCCGACTTCATTTTCATCATCGAGGCCACCAAGTTAGGCACACAACTATGCGGTAGATCACTTCACGTCTTGCTTTCAAGCACATTGATGAATCTCTTCCATGTTACACAAGTTAGACCATATGAATGAGACTTCCTTTGTGCGCCTCCAATTTGTATATTCACTTAAACACTTTGGAGGTTAGCACACATTCAGATGTCTAACAACTCATGCCATGTTTCTTGCTTGGTCTAAAAGTTTCCTCAACAATTGCGTCCATGATCTATTTTTGCTTCCTTTCTTCCAAACTTGTCTCCACAACCCTAAATGCATAAAAGGACACAAATACACATGAATGAGTGATAAAATCTGATAAAAATAATGCTCAATGTAAAAAAGTATACTTCGTAATACTTATACATAAGCACTTATCAGCCACTTCTTCTTCTTACCCCTTTCCTCAACTTCAACTTCCTTGGGTGACTCACTAACAACATTCTCAGATGGGAGCTTACTCTCAAATCCACGACCACTCCTCAAAGTGATTGTCTTTAGCTTCTCTCTTGGATTTGTCTCTGTGTTGCTTGGTAACCTCCCTAGAGGTCTCTCTATAAGTGACTTCACAATTTGGCCCACTTGATTCTCTAAGTTATGCAAAGATACGGTGTAGTTGCGAAGTGTGGCCTCACTTGACTAAAATCGTGTATCTGAAGACTGGACAAACTTCGTTGATGCCTTCTCTAAGTCTGTCATCCGGTTCTCCAACCTTGAAACTCTATTCTCAAAATTTGGTGCCTGTTGTTGCTGGAAACATGGTGGTGCAGAGGTCTTTTGTTGCCCTAGATTTCCCCACGAAAGATTTGGGTAATTTCTTCAACCCAGATTATAGGTATTACTGTATGGATTGCCTTGTCCTCTCATCGCATTCCCTACAAAATCCATCTATTCAACTGAAGCTGCATTACTAATCAAAATTGAACAATCTGATGGAGCATGTCTACCCCTAAATCTGCTATAATTCATCACTGCTGCCACTCTAGGAAAAGTTAGAGTATCTAACTTCTTGCTCAAAGACTCCACTTGGGCTACCAAGGATGTGACTGCGTCAATCTCATGAAGACCGTCTACCTTTTCTTGTCTCGAGCATTCCACTGGTAATTATTCATAGCATCTTCTAGATTTTTACTGCCTAAGGTACTTCCTACTACGCCATCAAGTAGCTTCTTCATGCTTGGGTTCAAACCATTATAGAATGTATGGATAATCATCCACTCAGAAAAACATGATGAGGGTATTTCCATAAGAGGTCCTTAAACCTATACCATGCCTCGAAAAGAGACTCCAATTTTGTTTGCACAGAGAATATTTCATTTTTTAGCTTCACAGATTTTCCAAGAGGGAGGTATTGGGCTAGGAAAGATTCTACCATCTCTTTCCATGTAGTGATCAATGCTTGAGGTAATGAATGCAACCATTGTTTCCCTCTCCCCTTCAAGGAAATGGGAAGGCTCTCAATCTTATGGCATCATCCGTGACCCTATTAATCTTAAACATGTCACACACCTCTAAGAAACTCTCAATGTGATTATTTAGATTCTCATCAGTCAAACCATTGAACTGTCCTGACTGTTGTAACATTTGGATGAAGCCTGGCTTGAGCTCAAAATTCTGAGCTGTAATTGGTGGCCGGACCATTGAACGGTGTGCCACAAATTATAGGTTTTGTATAGTCAGAAAGTGTCCTCTATTGCTCATTCTGTTCAGCCATGTTATTAGACCCTTCAACTTCTATCTCAGCTTGATCAAACTATACCTGTACAGGTTCCTTTCCCTGTCTATAAAGTCTTCACTCAATTTGTAGATCACCTTCAACTAATGTTGAAGGGTTACCTCGGGTCATAACCTGGAGCTGCAATCAAGAAAGGAAAAACTAATCAGAATGATGAAAGAATAAGAAAGTATGGAATAGAATAGGTAACGAATAGCTTAAAATGCAAAGTATAAATGTTCCAAGAATGCCTATTCCCTGGCAACGGTGCCAAAACCTTGACACACCTCTTATGTGTGTGTACTGCAAGTGCACGGGTTGCCGAAGTAATAAAGTACCCAAATGAGTGGGTAGTCGAATCCATTGGGAATAGACTCAGAGAACAAGTAATATTGCAAATTAAGCTGGATGGCAAACAATTGGTGCAATGTGATTAAAATAATAAGAATTTAAAGATGTAAGTGAACAAGGTAAATGCAAATAGGAAGAAAATAAATCAATGAAAGAGTAGGATACCTGGACAATGCTCGCCCCAAGGTTGTTCTTGTTTCAAGTGCAAGACTAAAACTATGTTTCTTTATCTAAACTTTAATGAGTTGCGGAAATCCAAAAGCACACTGTCCCTCGCCTAAGGTCATCTGTAACCAGACCTATACACGCAGTCCGGTGGAAAGAAAGACTTTCAACACCTCACACCGTGTAGGATTGTTTGGGGTTTTGGGACTGCAAGTAATAAACCCTATTCTCTACCCTAGATCTAATTCCTTGGTCCAGATGAAGGATCCCTAATGACAACCAAGCTTCAGAGGAAGGGACTACTCGATGCTTCACTCCATTGCACCTGCATAACTAAGCCTAGCGGAGAAAGTCTATCAACACTTGACTTTATTGTGATTGAAAATAACTCATGGAATATGGAGGTAGGGTAAATCACATCAGAAGGGAAAGGGGACATTTTGCTACATCTTGACTCACCCTCTCGACCTTCTTCAACCTTGCCAAATCTAATCCTAATTAAGTGCCACTCATTCAAAAGGATGATTAAATAGATTCTTAACCCTAGTATCACTCCAAGGGAAAATCAAATAATAAGCAACCAAGATTGAAACTCTATTAAAAACTCAAGTAAAGAAACAAAGTAATAGTCCATGAAAGAAAGTAACAAAAACTAGAATTTACATGTCCAAGTAGCCAAAAGGGTTTAGCCCTCTATGAAGCAATACATCTTTCAATAAAGAAATCGAATGACAATACAAATATTCCATAAAGAAAACCCTCTCTATTCATGCAATAATGATCTTCAAGGCCAGCTCTTCCTTCTCTAAGGACTCCTCCCTCCAGCCTAGGACACACTCCGGTGAAGCAAAAATGTCGGTAGCACCCGTAATAACTCTCTTCCAAAGGAAGTCGATGTCGATGGCCGGGTTACTATCCCAAAACCTTACAAAAGGCTCCTCTGAAACCTTCTCGCAGCCTCCTCTAAAAGTAGAAAAGAAGTCCTTCAAAAACCCTTTGACTTAAGTATTTATAATCTAAAATTGGGCATCCACATTGGCATCCACACGGCCACATAGCCTTGTGGAAATTCCAGATAGGCGCCTCACAAGACAATGTGAGATGGGCCACACGGCCGTGTGATTTCTCTGGACTACCACACTTAGCACAAATCTGCTACAGGTAACCTCCTTTGTTCATTGATTCCAACCAAGTTGGCAAACACCCATGTGGTAGACTATGTGACCTTTTTAACCTTCCAATTCATTGAAGAAGCTCTTGAAACTCTTACACGCACTTGGCCATTAAAGTGTGACTACCCTAGGTGCCCTTCCAACTCTCATTCGACTTGAAAATCATTGGAAGTCGGCACACACCTCCATGAATGTCACATGCAATATGCCTTGCTCAATCTATCCTCGCAAGAGAACTCCAAATAGATGCTTTATAGTCTATTTTTGCTTTTTTCTTCCTTGAGATGCCCTCACAATCCTGTGCACATAAAAGAACACAAATACACAATAGTGAGTCATAAAATTTGATAAGAGCAATACTTGTTGTAAGTAAAACATAGTCAATAATATGTGTACACAAGCACTCATCATCTATTTTGTATATTCATTTCAGTCTTTGTATTCATTATTGGCAAGGGTTGGCCTTGCCTAGTTTTTACTTGATTTGAGACTTTTAGTGGATTCATTATTGGCGAGGTGTAAATAATTGAGGATATTCTTCTTTTACCCCTCACAAGACTTATTTGCAACACTCACCATCGTTAATTATGAAGAGGATGCTCACTTTAACAATTCTTGACCTTGAGTGACCCCCACATTGCTAGGGCTCAACAATGGACACACTAGGCCAGTTCCAAGCTTCAATGAATTCACGAATCTGAAACGGGGAAGTAATTGCATTCCTAGATAGACTCTCAACCATAGTGTCACATCTAAGGGAAAATTATAGACTTAAATTTCAAGATTGAAACTCAATTAAAATCATCAATTAAAGAAGCATAATAAAAGTCAATGACACAAAGACATCCTAGTGTTTACAAGTCCAAGCACCCACTAGGAGTTTAGCTCTCCATAGAGCAGCACAAAATTAACAAAGAGTTTGAAATCATATGCATAGAAACAATAAAGAAAGCACCATTATCGTCCGTGTTGATGGTCTTGAGGAGCCGTCTCATCTTCTCCAAAGGTTTCCTTGTCAAACCTAAGGCACACCTCGCCGAATCGATGCCGACGAAAGCTTCCCCAATAGTTCTACTCTAAAGGAACTCGATGTCGATGCCGTAGAACCACTGCAAAAGCCTTGCAAAAACCTCTCCAAACCCTAGCCGCCCTTTCCCAAAAGATGGGTGAAAGATAGAAAATGATCCCCAAGTAAATCTCAAATCGCAGTATTTAAAGGGTTGAAATCGGGCATCCACACAGCCATGTGGAATTTTCACATGCCCATGTGTATTCTCTGGAATGTGATTTTTTGCAAGCTATGAACAGCAATCTACTACATTGAATTGCTATAGTGTTTTGCTACAGTAATTGCTACAATACGCATGCCAAAATTGCTCCTGACTTCATTATTTTCATCGAGGCCCCCAAGTTGGGCACACAACTACGCGGTAGATCATGTCGCCTCTTGCTTTTGACACATTGATGAAGTTCTTCGATGTTACACAAGTTGGACTACATGTGTATGACTGCCTTTGTGCCCCTACAAATCGTATAATTCCTCGAGCACTTTGGAGGTTGGCATACATCACAAGTCTACAACTTGTGCCTTGATGCTTGATTAGTCCAAAAGTTTTCTCAACCATTGCGTCCATGACCTATTTTTGCTTCTTTCCTTCCAACTCATCTTCACAACCCTGAATGCGCAAAAGAACACAAATACACACGAATGAGTGATAAAATCTGATAAAAGTGATGCTCAATGTAAGAAAAATATACTTCGTATTACTTATGCACTAGCACTTTTCACTTTTTGATACCATTAAATACTAATTTTGAGATGATATTTTGTGGACAATTATTTTTTATTATAATATTTTAATAGTTTGTAAGCTCTACTTTGTAATAAATGATACTATTTTTATATGTACTCATCAACTGAGTAAAATGCTATTTCTATTAATTCTTAATAAAGAGACACACTAAAGAGACTTTGTCTACATGCTAAATTTTCTTCTTCAATATATGCATAATATAAATTTGAGTACCTACTTGTAATAACATCATATAATTCTTTGATAGAGATCATAAAATAGATATTTTTGATTTTTGATTTTTGGTTTTTTTACAGAAAGTAAATTTGCTGAATTAAAGGAAAGTGGATTAAAACTTTTGAAAGTACTTCAAGAAAGACTACATGACTTTTCTCCAAACAAGAACATAACGGAAGATGATATTAGTTATTTGATTTAGTAATCTAGAGTCAAGAACAAGTCCAACTAGAAATGGTTCTGAATACTCGCCATAATGTTTGAATCCCACTATTCATCGTTTTCCCACTTAGGTACTTAGATGGGTGCTTCTTGGAGATTAAACAAGAACATAATAATTTTGCCACTCGATAGCCAACCTCAACTAAGAAAACTAAATAAAGAATTTCATAACCCATGAAAACATTGTTCTTGGCCCAGAGAGGAGACTTCTTAAGGAATCTACCCTTTCAAAGCCATTAGACTTTACAAGAGTAGAGTCTTTACCTTGATCAGAATAGTAGCTCTGATACCAGCAAATGAGTGGGTTTCTTTTCAAGGTTAGTAGCCTAAGAGTAAGCTCATAGTCTGATAAGTGCTCATGTATAAGTAATATGAAATATTTCTTTCTTACATGACGTATTACTTTTCTCAGGTTTTATCATTAATTAGTGTGTATTTGTATTCTTTTGTACATATAGGGTTGTAGAGAAGAGTTAGAGAAAAAGGAGCAAAATTAGGTCATGTCCACATTTGTTGAGGAGTTTCTTGGACCAAGCAAGGATCAAGGCACGGGATCTAGACTTGTGGGTGTGTGCCAACCTCCAATGTGCTCAAATTGTTCTATAATTTGAAGGGGCACAAAGGCAGTCACACTCATAAAGTTTAACTCGTGTAACATTGAAGAACTTCGTCAATAAGGAGAAAACAAGAAACGACATGATCTACCATTGGTTGTGCCCCCAACTTAACGGCCTCAATGAAGAAAATGAAGTCGGGAACAACTTGGGTGTGAGTGCTGGAGCAAATCATTGTAGCAGTTTACTGTTCACTATGCACCAGAAATCAATTTCCTTAAAATCCACATGGGCGTGTGGAAATTCCACACGGCTGTGTGGATGCTCAATTTTAGCCTTTAAATACAGCGACTTCAGATTTATTTGGAGACTTTTGACCTATCTTTCACCGAACATCGGGAGAGCTTGCGGCTAGGGTTCGGAGAGGATTTTGGGAGGCTTTTGGAGCATTCTACACCATCAACATCGACGTCTTTTGGAAGATAGATATTAGGGTAGCTTTCATCGGCATCGATTCAGCGAGGTGTGCCCTAGGCTTGACAAGGGATTTGGTGGAGAAGACGAAGCGGCTTTACAAGACCATCGCTAAGCATCACAAGGAGGTTTTATTCATGTTTGCTATGCTTTTTGTTACAAATACTTTGATGATTTTGTATAGCTCCATGGAGAGCTAAACCCCTAATGGGTATTTGAACTTGTAAACCCTAGGATGACATTGTTTCTATGACTTTTATTATGCTTTCTTAATTGATGCTTTTAATTGAGTTCCAATCTTGAATAATAATTACATTGATTTTCCCTTAGTCGTGACACTAGGGTTGAGAGTCATCTAGGCTATCCTTTGAAGGTGTGACAACTTCTATAAAATTAAACTACTTGAGATTGGAGAGGATCGAGAGTGTGAGTCAAGAGGTAACGAAACGTCCCTTTTCCCCTTCGGCGTGATTTTCCCTACCTCCATGTTCCAAGAGTTCTTTGCGGTCAAATTAGAGTGAACTGCTAGGAGATGAACTCCCCTGGGGCTTAGTTGCAGAGTAACAAAGTGAAGGGTTGTAGTAAATCCTAGTGCTGGGCTTAACTGAGACTAAGGTTCTTTCGCCTAGACCAAAGGGTTAGAACTATACTTAAGGACAGGGTCTATCACTTGGAATATCTAGAACCCAAGGCAATTCTACATATTGTGAGACTATAGGAGATGGACTCCCCTAGGGCTTAGTTGAGCGATCAATAGAGTGAAGGATTGTAGTGAATCCTAATGCTGGGGCATAGTGTTGGATCTAGTCATGGTTGACTTTAGGTTTGGAACCGTGTGTATTCGGATTTCCAGAACTCATTAAACAACTATAAGGGAGTATAATATTAGTATTGCACTAGAAGCATTAGTCCTAGGGGGAGCATTGTCTCAGTACCCTATATTTCTACTGATTATTTACTCCTTACTCTTTGCTTGCACTCTTATCTTTTCTCTTACTTACTTTCTTGTATTGCACCCACAATGTTTTCTCTAACCTTCATTATTTTCACACTAGCTAAGTAGCATCTTCTCTTGTCCTAAATCACTACTCCCTGTGGATTCGACTACCCACTCACCACGGTATTATTACTGCGACAACCCTTGCACTTGCGGGGCACTTGCAATTGGTGTGTCAAAGTTTTCGGCGCCGTTGCCTGGGAGTAGGAGTGTTTGAGACATTTGCTTTTTGCTATTTTAGCTATTTACCACTTACTCTATTTCATTTTTTCTTTTTCTTTCATCATTCTTATTTGTTTTGTTTTCTTTGGTTTAAGCTTCAGGTTATGACTACTTAAGATTGAAGAGGGATGAGAGGGTGAGTCATGAGGTAGCGAAGCGTCCCCTTTCCTCTCCATTGTGATTTCTCCCTACCTCCATTTTCCATGATTTCTTAGCAGTCGAGATAGAGTGAAGTGCTAGGAGAGGAACTCCCCTTGGGCTTAGTTGCGTGAGCAGCAGAGTGAAGGGCTAACGTGAATCCTAAGCACTAGGGCTTAATTTAGACTAGGGTTCTTCCACCTGGACCAAAGGGTTAGAACTATACATAGGAACAGGTTTTATCACTAGGAATCCCTAGAGCTCAAAGCAATCCCACATAGTGTGAGGTTTAGGAAGATAGACTCCCCTGGGGCTTAGTTGACAGGTCAACGAGAGTCAAGGGTTGTAGTGGATCCTAATGCCGAAGCATAGTGTTGGGGTTAGTCACGGTTGACCTTATGTTTGGGACCGTGTGTTTAAAGATATCCTCGACTCAATTAACATCAATAGGAAAAGTATAATACCATAGTTTTGCACTAGAAGCATAAGTCCTAGAAGTAGCTTGTCCGGATACCCTATTCATCCATTGCTAGTCCTTCTTTATTTACTTCTACTTGCACTTTCTTACCTTCCATCTCTCTATTTAAATTCTCTTCTCGTTTTAATTGTTTTCATATTCACTTATCGATTCTATTCTCTCTTTTCTTACACTGCATAGCTAAATTGTGAAATCTTATGTTTTAAGTCCCTATTCCCTGTGGATTCGACTACCCACTCAACGGGGTAAATTTATTACTTCGACAAGCCCGTGCACTTGCGGGATACACGCAAGGGGTCATGTTAAGTTTTTGGCGCTATTGCAGGCCTCAGAGAGGATGTTTGATCCAACTGAGTTTTTTGATACCCTTACAGGAATGGTAAAGGATGTGGAACAGAAAATGCAATTGCTCACGATACAGTTGATAAGTGTCTAAATGTATATGTTTTAATATACGTATTTTGTACACTTAACATGTATTTTGTTAAGAATTGATGCCCGTTTTGTGCTTAATCGACTATCATTTATGTTGTAGGACACGGGGGAGCCATGAGGAGCACGAGAATGCAATTTGGGCGAAAAAGGATGAAATTCAGGCGTCGTAGCACTGTAGCTGGAGCACTGTAGCGTATTTACTGTAGCAGTTGCTGTTGCACCTGAGGAGTTTTGGGCTGGAAATGATGGAAATGCATAAGAGTGAACAGTGCATCATACGGGGCCGTATAAGGGGCCGTGAGCATCAAAAGACAGTGATTTTGTACTAAGGTTCACGACCCCCTATCCACCCCGGGATCCATCTATCCACCCCGGGATACACCCCCACATGAGACAAGTTTTGCCTTGTCTTTGCCTACCTATCCACCCCGGGATCAATCTATCCACCCCGGGATAATGCGGGAATATAAAAGAACATTTTTAGGGCTTTTCAAAGAGACTTTTCCTTGGCCATTTGGGCCGCCGCCACCACTTCATCTTGAGGCTTTCCGGCCACCTTTCGGCGGGGATCCAAGTGGGAAACAATCACACATCATCACCAAGAGGGAGAGGAGCAAAGGAGAAGGAGTTGGAGTGAAGATCTAAGCCACCATTGACAAACCTTTGAAGCTTCATCCATTCAAGGGGATCAAGACCTAGAGGGAGTTTTCATTGCTTCTTTTATGTTTCTTTCTTCCTTGTATGTTGTTTAAGTGTCCCTTATCATGAGGGATTAACTTATCATTGTGTTTGGATTTGGATGAACCCTAGGGTTAGTCTTGTGTATGAACTTTGGATGTTGTTATTAATTTAGTTTGATGGTTGTTTGAGATTCAATCTTTCATGCTTTCATGTCTAGAATTACATTTGTGGAGAAATCCGTAATTCTTTTATGAGTTGTATGCGTAGATGTGACCTACTCACGTGTACTAGATCTTGGAGAGATTGAAAGGGGATTCTTGTGCCGACACGCCGAGAAATTGGGTGCCGGTAGCCCTCCATTGCTAGGTTTAAGCCGAAGGATAGTAGGTTTACTCCTATTAGAGATTTCACGGAGCTTAATGCGATCGTAGGTGGGTTAATACGGAGAGATTCCGGTTAACACTCGTATGGGATTAGGGGTTAGTCGCCGAGAGATCGGGGCTAATCTACTCACGAGGTCTCTAGGTCTCAACTATCATCAATGCATCTTTATATCATCCTAGTTTTGGACTTAATGACAACCCTAGGTGGATTCCTTATCCAAACGCACCCTTCTCATGCTTGATACTCCCTTGATTGTTTACATCTGTGTGTTAGTTACCAGGCCATAGGATTAGTTTAAATTAGTTTGTTTGCTTTATTTTCTTTCCACTCATATTGAAGGGTAGGCTAGAAAATAGATGAAGAGTGAGTAATAGTACTTCCTTGGCCCCAGTGGAATACGACCCCTGTGTCACTCACAGGGTATTACTTGGCGATCCCGTACACTTGCGGGGAAGCAATCAACAGTCTGTTATAAATTTTATGGAGTGTGAGCAACCAGTAGGCATTCCTTTTATAGAAGAAGAGACCATTGTTGATCAATCTTGGGTAGAGAAAATCATGGGTTATGAATTTGGCAGTATGTTAGATGAATTCGAGAGATCAGCCTTAGCTTCCTCAAGTAGTGATACAGAAGAATATCTAGAGAGGGTCCTTGCTCAGTTTTAAACATGTTATCTGGAAGACAAGCAAGAAACCTTTTCGGTAGGAATTATAGATTTAACTGAGAAAGCTTGTGAGGTAGAAGTTACAGCAGGGTCACAAGAGCAGAACAACGCAGATAGTGGTCTTAAACAGGAACCCACTCAGTTTGAAGAAATGGTTATATTGAAGGAGAGTCGATTGCGACCATCCATTAAAGAACCACCTGATTTGGAGTTGAAAATACTACCAAAACACCTAGAGTATGCATTCTTAGCAGAAGAAATGAAACTTCTTGTGATTATAACATCAGATCTATCTTCAGATCAAAAGGTTAAGCTGGTGACGATGCTGAGGAAACACAATTTTGCCCTTGCTTGGAAAATTTCAGATTTGAATGGCATAAATCCCTCATTTTGTACACATAAGATCCTAATGGAAGATAATTTCAAATGAGTAATCCAGCCTCAAAGAAGATTGAACACAAATATGAAGGAAGTTGTCAAGGCAGAGGTAGTGAAATTATTGGATGCAAGAATTATATATCCTATCTCAGATAGTGCTTGGGTAAGACCTACGCAAGTGGTTCCGAAGAAAGGGGGGATGACGGTGATCAAGAATGAAAAGAATGAACTCATTCCAACTAGAACAGTCACATGATGGAGAGTGTGCATTGATTACAGAAAACTGAACGACGCAACCAGGAAGGATCACTTTCCATTGCCTTTTATTGATCAAATGTTGGAGCGATTGGCTGGGCATCAGTTCTATTGTTTCTTGGATGGAGTGTCAGGTTACTTTCAGATTCCTATTGCTCTAGAAGATCAAGAGAAGACAACATTTACTTGTCCGTATGGGACTTTTGCATACAGACGAATGCCATTTGGACTATGCAATGCACCCGCCACATTTCAACGATGTATGATGGCTACTTTTGATGAACTATTGGAGGATATAATGGAGATATTCATGGATGATTTTTCTGTGTTCGGCGATTCATTTGACATGTGTTTGAAGAACTTGGAAAGAGTTTTGATGAGATGTGAGGAGACAAACCTTGTGCTAAATTGGGAAAAATGTCACTTCATGGTTCAAGAAGGCATCGTTCTAGGACATAAGATCTCTCGAATGGGCATGGAAGTAGATAAAGCCGAGATTGAGGTCATAGATAACTTCCTCCACCAACAAATGTTAATGGGATTCGAAGCTTCTTGGGGCTTGCAGGTTTTTATAGGCGATTCATCAAGGATTTTTCGAAGATTACACAACCGTTGACTAATCTTCTTGAAAAGGATTCTCCAATCGACTTTGGGGATGAATGCAAGATGGAATTTAATGTCTTAAAAGAGAAGCTAATTCAAGCCCCAATTTTGATTACACCTGATTGGAATGAACCCTTCGAGCTTATGTACGATGCAAGTGACTATGCAATTGGAGCAGTTTTGGGACAGACAAAGGGCAAGCAGTTCCAACCAATATACTATGCTAGTAAGACTCTGACATGTGCTCAAGAAAATTATACCACTACAGAAAATGAGTTGTTAGCTGTCGTGTTCGCCCTCGACAAATTCAGGCCGTATCTCATCTTGTCAAGGGTCGTTGTGTTCACAGATCACTCAGCTCTTCGTTACCTTATGAACAAGGCTGATGCAAAACCGAGACTGATTCATTGGATACTACTTTTACAAGAGTTTAACATGGAGATAAAGGACAAGAAAGGGATTGAAAATATGGTGGTCGATCACCTGTCTCGGTTAGAGGGTAGTATTGGACAAGAGCCATCAAGCAAGGAGATCAATGACTTTTTCCCGAAGGAGCACCTGTATTCGCTCCAGAACTCTACAATATCAGGTGATACTCCATGGTTTGCAGACTTTGCTAATTATTTGTCAAGGAAGGTCCCTAAACAAGGGCTCAAGTTCCAGCAAAAGAGAAAGTTCTTTAGCGATTTGAAGAACAATTTTTGGGATGATCCGTTCCTTTTTCGCATTTGTGCAGATCATATAGTTCGAAGATGTGTATCAAGGAAAGAAGGATGGAATATCCTTGCTCATTGTCATTCAGGTCCTGTTGGAGGGCACTATACATCAAGTAGAACCACAGAAAAAGTTGTGGCTGTAGGATTTTATTGGCTGACTCTCTTTCACGATGCACACCAGTTTGTTCTTCGATGTGATAATTGTCAGAGTGCGGGAAATTTATCTTGACGGGATGAGATGCCTCAGAACCGTATGCAATTCTGTGAGGTATTCGATGTTTGGGGCATTGATTTCGTGGGGCCGTTTCCGAAGTCTAACGGGAACCAATACATATTAGTGGCAGTTGATTATGTCTCCAAATGGCTTGAAGCCCAAGCATTGCCGACTAATGATGCTAGAACTGTGGTAAAATTTTTGAAGAGGTTGTTCACTCGGTTTGGAACTCGGCGAATCATCATTAGTGATCGAGGGACCCATTTTTGCAACGCCCAATTAGAAAAAGTGTTGAAACGATATGGTGTACGACACCGCCTTGCCACTCTGTATCATCCGCAAACCAGTGGTCAAGTGGAAGTCACAAATAGAGAACTCAAGCGAATCTTAACGAAGTCTGTGGAACAAGGGAAGTGGGATTGGTCTGAACGGTTGGATGATACACTATGGGCTCATCGCACAGCGTACAAGACCCCATTAGGAACAACCCTGTACAATCTGGTTTATAGGAAGTCATGTCATCTACCCGTGGAACTTGAACATAAAGCATATTGGGTAATCAAGGCAATGAACTTTGATTTGAGAAAAGCCGGTAAACAAAGACTACTTCATCTTTATGAGCTCGATGAATGGAGGTTGAAAGCCTATGAGAATGCTAGAATTTATAAGGAGAAGATTCGAAGGTGGCATGACAAGCATATCAAGTTGCCTAAAGAGTTCAAAGTAGGTGACCAAGTGCTACTATTCAATTCTCGGTTGCAACTTTTCCCCAGAAAACTAAAGACTAGATGGTTTGGCGCATACACAGTCACTCATGTATCACCTCATGGGTCAATTGAGATCACTCATCCGGAGAAGGGTACGTTCAAAGTAAATGGGCACCGGCTGAAGCCATACTTTGGCGGCAAGGTTTGTAACGATGACAAGGAAATATTTTTTTCTTCAACCACCGTAAGGTAAGGCAGGTACGTCAAGCTAAGTGATGTTAAACAAGCGCTTCTTGGGAGGCAACCTAAGGTTTTACAGCTTTTCTAGGATCTAGTTTAGTTCTAGCATGAATAAAAGTCTTAGTTTTGGTGTCCTAAAATGTTAGTGCATATGCTGCGATATTTTTGTGGATTGTTGATGTTTTCGTGTGCCTAAATGATAATTGATGGAGCTTGAGTCGGTTGAGCATGTTTTCCATGGTATCTGGATGTGTTTTGATGGTTTTCATAGGTTCTAAGCATCGTATTTGTGTTTCTGAATTGTTTTGTGAGTCTGTGAATTTTTCTAAGTAAACCAGAGAAAACACACGGCCGTATGGATTCTTCACACGGCCATGAGGAACACTTAGACAATTCTCAGGACAAACCAGAGAAGCCACAGGGGTGTGTGGATGCCCCTGTGGCTGGCCTTGTGCTTGGCCAGGTTGGGCACACGGCCGTGTGGAATTTTCACACGGCCATGATAATATTTCTAGAGACCTTCTGTGCTTCCCGTGAATCCACAGGGGCGTGTATCTGCCCCTGTGAAGCTCCCCTGTGAAGGCACACGGCCGTGTGGAATTTCCACATGGCCGTATGGGGTAGTGCAAAGAGAAACTAGAATGAACACAGGGGCGTGTACCGGCCCCTGTGGACTCTAATTATAGAGGCATACGGCCGTGTGGAATTTCCACACGACCGTGTGAATCCCCAGAACTTCAAAAGCCGCAGTTTTCTTTTGGATTTCACTCGTGCCTCTTGAATTTTCCACTCTAAACCACTCTCCGACCTTCTCTATCGATCTTTCGACCATCTCTAAGCGTTTTGGAGGTTTTTATTGTAGTTTTCCGGCCGATCTTTAGCAGTTCTTCATCCACACCGTCGGTGAGAACTTCAAGCCCTAATTCTTCTTCAATTATAGATTTATTTCATTCTTGTTGATCATCTTGCTGAGGTTGCATGATTAAACGGTGTGCGAATGCACTTACAAAGGTTTGAGAATGAATTGATCTGTGAATATGGAGTTTTGCTTCTACGACCGTGCGACTGTGTTCACCCGACAATCCACACGGGCATGTGGAATTTTCACACAGCCGTGTGGATCCCTACAGAACTAATTTTAAATAATGGATTGACTGACTTTCTCTTAAATTCTTTTCAGGAATAGCAACCAGGTCAAAGCAAGTAACCAAAAAGAGGACATGTGAACAATCTCCAGAGCCGATAAACTTCGCATATCTGAGTACCGAGAAAGATATAAAAGGTTGGTGAAACTCAAGATCGGGCAATCTCGATATTTAGACATAGACTGTTTAAGAACAGCTGATTAGGATAATGATATGGCAGACGAGATTGAAGAGCTTATTGCAGTAGGAAGTTCGAAGAGCTTGCTGTCCATTCGAGACCCAGCTAACCGTTTGCTTACTTTGGAGGTGCTCTCATCTTTTAAGTATGACAAATTAAGTAGAGATTTGATGAGTGCCAATGCTATAGAGTTTCAGGCTTTTGGGCACCAGTACAGTATGCCAGTGACGCAGTTTTCCATCCACATGGGTTTGTCCAACAAAGCCTTCACTAAGTCAGAGGAGTACGAGAACCTTCCGACTGACTACCCCGGCAGTTTGACCCCTAAAGGAGCTTACCTAGTGTTGTGTGGGTAGGGGCAATATGAGCCAGGGATATTAAAGGCTACTTGTCTATCACGGCCGGCTTATAGATACATTCACGCTATTCTAAGTAGGTCAGTGAGAGGCCGGGGTGATAGTACAGGGGTCCTTAGCCGGCAGGAGCTCCTCTACCTACATTCGATGGTATAGAGTGAGCCGCTCCATCTTGGTTATATTCTCGCAGAATACATACACCATCAGGGCCAGTACCCCAGGCTTAGAGCTATCTTTTCTGGGCCATACGTTACAAGACTTATGAAGGGGATAGGCCTTCGGGCGACAATTAGAGGGATAGAGAAAACAATCATACCCTTCCCAATCAACTTGGAGATGTTGAGATAGATGGGCATGGGCAAGAAACATTACCAACGTTATATACTAAACAGGCCTCCATCAGAGGAAGAGCAGGCAGCATTAGAGCCACCCCTAGGGCAAGCTGAGGCTGAGGCACCACCCACAGCACTGGAGCCACCTCCAGTGCGGATCTTTTCTCCTTCTCGGGGCCAAGACAGGTTCGAGCACCTCAAGAGTGCTGTGGGTGTCCTCCAGACAGAGTTGGCCGAGGTTAGGGCCACGCATGCAGCACAGTTTTCACATACATCGGCACAGCTCGCCGCCATACTTCAGCTACTTGAGCGATCTGTGTCGACATCACCGTTCGTGGTGCGACCTCGAGTCTCGACTCCACCACCATGTCCATCACCATCAGCAGATCCACCAGCTTCAGAGCCTTCAGCAGTAACAGAGGCTCCCACACAGGACACCGACGCTGAGGCGTCATAGTTTCTTTTAGCTTTTATTTCTTTTTGCACTTTTTCATATTCTGTTGGACTTGTAGCACTCAGAAAGGACTCTCCTTCTGAGTTTATCTTATATTTGTCTCGAGTTGTATTTCATTCCTCTATCTTTATATACTCGAGTTTTATTTTGGTTTTTCTTGAGCTATACTGAACCCTTGCGTATGTGGGCAGATGGTCTTAGATGTAAGGAATTTGAGTAATAGTCATAGACACGGTCATGGGACCGTGTGTGCTCCACAAACCATTGAGACTAAACTCTCAATGAACCTAGCTCCATCAAACGCAACACTTGGAGTTCAGGGGAGTAATGTTTCAATTGCCTACTTCCACACTTATTGTTTTTCACAAGTTTTATTTTTCATTATGCTTGCATCCGTACATTGGGGACAATGTACATCTTGTGTGTGTGGTGGGGGGGGGGAGGGGAGTTCACTTTGCTAACATTGTATCCTATCATGCTCTAGTTTTTAATTGAATTTTAGCGAATTTTTGCTCGATTATCTTATCTTGCACAACTCACACATGGAATCTTTTGGAAACTCAAGCTTGAAGTTTTTAAGGACAAGTTTATCATCGTTCTTAGTAAGTTTTTAGGTTTACTTTGGAAAATGCATATATAAAAAAACAAAACAAAACAAAATAAAATAAAATAAAAAATAAATTAATAAATAAATAAATATGGAAAAAGGAAAAAAAGAGTTTGTGAATATTTGCTTTGTTTTATTTATGCATTTGGGGGTGGAAAGAGCTATCACCTATGAAGTATGTAGCTACACTCATAAGTCGGATACAAGTTATGCCCTAATGAGAGACAGAGCTATCTCATGGGATGCGTGAGAGCTACTACCCCGGTAGAAAGAGCTACCTTCTCGAAAGTGTGAAAGCTACTACCCCGCTTAGAGGTTGTGTGAAGCTACTACTTCCCTTCTTCTTGTATATAAATAAGTCCTTGTTAACAAGAGTTTGAGGAGTACTCTTTAGGTTGTCTTGAGTGAGTCCACACACACTTACACATTTTCAAGTTGATCGTTCTTTCTGATTCATGTTTTTAGCTAGAGTATTGATATCCTTATGCAATGTTTTGATTTCCCTTACTTGTAGAATGCTTCTTACGAACACTTTTGGTGAACCTAAGGCCAAGCACTTTCAATTATTCTTCCCAAGTACTTTCACGGGTTATTTTTGCTTAAGGACAAGTAAAAGCTTAAGTGTGGAGGAGTTTGATAAATGCTTGTGTTATAATACCACGAAGCACAATTATCTTACAATGAGCATATATTTTATAAGATTTTATCATTAAATTATGTGCATTTGTGTGCTTTTGTGCATTGTAGGTTTGTGGAGCTAATTTGGAGAAAAGAAATGAAGTTAGATCGTGTTCGCCGTTGTTGGGGAGTTTTCAGACTAATCAAGGAACAAGGCATTAGCATAGACTTGTGAGTGTGTACCAACCTCCTTTGTTGGGGCACAAAGGCAGTCACATTCACAATAAGTTTAGCTCGTGTAGCTTAGGAGAACTTCACCAAGAAGGAGATTTGAAGCAATCGGCATGATCTACCATTGATTGTGTGCCCAATTCAATGGCCTCGATGAAGAACAACGAATTCGGGAGCGTTTTGGCGAGTACTGTAGCAGCACTGTAGCAAACCGTTGTAGCAAGCTGTTGTTCACTTTCAGCCGAAATTCAGAAAACCAGAGAGTTCACACGGGCGTGTGGAAATTCCACACGGGCGACTCAACATTATACAAGCCCGTTTTGGAGACTTTTTACACATCTTTTAACTTATCTTTCTCCCCAACTTCTGGAGAGGGCGGCTAGGGTTTTGGAGAGGACTTTGTCGAGGTTTGGAGCGCGTCATCGGCATCGTCATTGACATCCAGCGGCCGCACAAGTCCACGGCCACACCATACGCAAGGGGGTTTTCATCAATGCCTTTAATTTGTGCTTTCATTCATATTTTGATGAACATGTATAGCTCCATGAGGAGCTAAACCCCTCGTGGGTATTCGGACTTGTAAACCCTAGGATTATTATGTTTCTATGACATTGATATTATGCTTTTCATTTATTGATGAATAAATTCGAGTTTCAATTTTAATTACCTCTTGCAATTGTTTTCCCTTAGCCTTGATACTAGGGTTGAGAACAATCTAGGTTATCCTTTGGAGGTGTGACAACTCCTATAGGGTTAGACTACTTAAGATTGAAGAGGGTTGAGAGGGTGAGTCGTGAGATGGCGAAGCGTCCCCTTTCCCCTCCGTTGTGATTTCTCCCTACCTCCGTTTTCCATGATTTCTTAACAGTCGAGATAGAGTGAAGTGCTAGGAGAAGAACTCCCCTGGGGCTTAATTGAGACTAGGGTTCTTCCACCTGGACCAAAGGGTTAGAACTATACATAGGAACAGGTTTTATCACTAGGAATCCCTAGAGCTTAAAGCAATCCCACGTAGTGTGAGGTTTAGAAAGATAGACTCCCCTGGGGCTTAGTTAACAGGTCAACGAGAGTGAAGGGTCGTAGTGAATCCTAATGCCGGGCATAGTGTTGGGGTTAGTCACAGTTGACCTTAGGTTTGGGACCGTGTGTTGAAGGATATCCTCGACTCAATTAACATCAATAGGAAAAGTATAATAACATAGTCTTGTACTAGAAGCATAAGTCCTAGAGGTAGCTTGTCCGGATACCCTATTCATCCATTGCTAGTCCTTCTCTATTTACTTCTACTTGCACTTTCTTACCTTCCATCTCTCTATTTAAATTCTCGTCTCGTTTTAACTGTTTTCATATTCACTTATCGATTCTATTTTCTCTTTTCGTACACCGCATAGCTAAATAGTAAACTCTTGTGTTTTAAGTCCCTATTCCCTGTGGATTCGACTACCCACTCACCGGGGTAAATTTATTACTTCGACAAGCCCGTGCACTTGCGTGATACACGCAAGGGATCATGTCAGGGAGGACGTGCTTCTAGTGATTGCCCTATAGCCATTGGTGGCACTTCTTTGGTTGAGCAAGTGGATTTTGTAGCTAATGTATTCAGAGGTCAAGGAAATCATTATAGTGGCACCTACAATCCGGGATGGAGGAATCACCCTAAGTTGTCATTAAGAAACTAAGGTCAACAACAAAAGAGTAATGCACCACCGGGCTTCCAACAACAACAAGCACCGAATTTGGAGAACCGAGTATCGGGTTTGGAGAACAAGATGACTTATTTGGAGAAGGCACTTACAAGGTTTGTCCAATCGTCAGATGCAAGATTTCAATTGGATGAAGTCACACTTCGCAACCACACCGCATCGCTACAAAACTTGGAGAACCAAGTTGGTCAAATTGTGAAGTCTTTATCCGAAAGACCTGAAGGGAGTTTGTCAAACAACACGGAGACAAACTCGAGAGAACAAGTGAAGGGGATCACTTTGAGAAGTAGTCATGAAGTTGAGAGTAGACTCCCTCTTAAGAAAGAAAAAAGTGAAGCACCCAAGGATGTGGAGGTAGAGGAAATACCCAAAGAGAAAGAGGTGGCACCCCCACCTTATAAGCCAAGAATCCCCTATCCTTCATGATTGAAGAATGATCAGAATAATGAACAATACAAGAAGTTCTTAGGGTTGTTTAAACAGTTGCACATTAACATTCCAATCTTGAAGGCATTGTCCCAAATGCCGAAGTATGCGAAGTTCTTGAAGGACCTCTTAACCAACAAGAGGAAATTGGAGGAGAGTGCATCACTGATTCTAGATGCCACTTTCTCAGTGGTGTTGTAAAAGAGTATGCCGAACAAGAGGAAAGACCCCGGAAGTTTCATCATTCCTTGTAACATTGGAAACTTGGGTGAGGAGAAGGCATTAGCGGACTCAGGAGCTAGCATCAATGTCATGCCTTACACTTTCTTTTAGAAGCTAGGCTTAGGAGAGCCTAGGCCCACTCGGATGACACTTCAACTAGCCGACCGATCAGTTAGACATCCGAGGGATATCATTGAAGAAGTGCTTATGAAAGTTGACAAGTACATATTTTCTGTGGACTTTTTAGTGTTGGATGTTAATGAGGATGTCGAGGTCCTGTTGATACTTGGGAGGCCATTCTTGCTCACTTCCAAGGCATTGATTGGCATGGACGGAGGGGAGCTAACTTTGAGAGTAGGAGATGAAAAGCTTACATACCGCCTCACCGAAGCCATGCGACATTCTCTTGACTTTAATGATACTTTATATTATCTTGACACTGCTGATAAGATTATTAATGAATAAGTGCAGGAAATGATGTATCCGAACTTGTATAAAGGATGGCCAAACCAAGATGGTGAGAGTGAAGAAGTTCTATCACTTGCTCTAGTAGAGGAAATGGAACTGGCCTCAAAAGTCATGAAGAGGATGATCTGGAAGATAAGGACAGCATGGAGAAGCCACAAGAAGAGCCCCAATGCAAACGGGATGAGCATTCACGGAGTAAGTGTGTTTCACCCTTGTATGGCAACAAACTCGACAACTTCCCCTCTAAACTACAAAAATTATGTCAAGTATGTTTTCAGGTTGTAGGGAAGAGGATAACTTTCATTCATGAGCCCCTCATCAGGTAAGTCCAGGTACGTCAAGCTAAGTGACATTAAACAAGCGCTTCTTGGGAGGTAACCTAAGCTTTTACTATTTTTCTAGGATTTGGTTTACTTTTAGGTTGAACAAGAGTCTTAGTATTGGTGTTTTGACATGTTTATATGTGTGCTGTTTTTTTCTCATGGAAAATCGTTGTTTATCATGTATCTAATTGTTATTGATGAAGTTTTGGGTCGTTTGAGTGTATTTTCATGGATCTATCATATTTTTATCGTATATGTAGGCTTTGAACATTGTAATTGAGTTTATGAAATTTTCTGCAGAGCCTGTAAAAAACACACGGCCATGTGGAATTTTCACACGGGCGAGTGTCACCGTTTAGAGCTTATTCCGAGAGGACACAGGGGCGTGTGAAGGCACATAGCTGTGTGGAATTTCCACACGGCCTTGTGGGAGTGTTCAGAGAGCAAACTGAGAGAACACAGGGGCGTGTGACTGCCCCTGGCACACGATAGTGTACTAGGCACCGTGCCCATGTTGTTCATGAGGAAACGTCTCCTGAGATTTGCAGCACTTGGGGCACGGGCGTGTGGTGACCGTGTCCTGCCTGGGACACTCCCGTGTCAGGATTTTAGCTCTTCTACATTCCAGGCCGGGACTTGCATCACTTGGGGCACAGTCGTGTCATGCCTGTGTCAGCCAGTACTGAACCTTTGGTCACTGAACACGCTGAAAAAAACCTTAATTTCACACCAAATTGACTCGGGCACCAGATTCCTACACAAGGAATAAAATACCTTAAATAGCACCAATTCCAATCAGTAAATATACTTAATGACAGAGAAAATACTATAATAAGGGACAGGAAACATGATATAAAATGCACTCATCAAATGCCCCCACATTTGAACATTTGCTTATCCTCAAGCACAACACAAACACATAAAGAGAAATACAGATGAGTGCCAAACTTCCAACCTCACATGAAAGACAGAGCTTAAAGCAAAAGAGGAACAGTGAGAGTTAGAAGACCCCATAATTTGTATAAGACTCTCCTTTGCTCACAAGACCATGTGTGTGTGTCACACCCAAAAGTACGAGCCCCACAATCTCGAAAGGACTTAAACTACATCACTCTATTTACACTGACAAAATGGGTAGTTGCTTCATACACTCTAGTGGTAGCCTTTTCTCCTGGCAGGTCATCAAATGTACAATTGCAATGCCCAAAATTCGACTACTCAAGAGCGGCTTTCACTCAACATAGGGCGATAGCTCATTCTACCATCTTAACTCAACAATTTACCCAAAAGTGTGACTGGTAGGGCATCCCGAAGTCGAGATTCGACTTTCCAGTTTTTTTTTTTTTAGTTAACACAACTCTAAATCAAAATGAGTGGCACAAAACTCTGGGTAAAGTGAACTGATATTCGTCTTGCAAGTAGAGAAGGGTCTACACTTAAGTTCAAAGAGTTCCTAACATGCTCATGTCTTCCTAAGTTTAAGCCAAGCCACAAACAATTCATAGGTTATCATTAGCAAGGTACTCATCTATACAAGCATACAACACTCATGCAAACATGCAACCCTCCCCCACACTTGAAACCTACATTGTCCCCAATGTAGAAATACATAATACACAGAATGATCATGGGAAACAAAATGAAAGGATGAGGGTGTGAAAATCTTCCCTAAACATGGAGAGTGAAGATGCCGCTCACCCATGGGTGCTAAACAAACAATTTGCGGAGAGTGATGTGGCTACTCTCGACGCATTGCCAAATTAACTCCAAGCAACCAACACACAACTGAGATATGAAGAGGCATACAGGTGAAATAGTGTAACAAAATATGGGAATGGCATACGAAAAGTAAACAAACCAAAATGCCAGTGGTGCAGGGGGTCCCTTTGCTACTGGACTCACAAGGTACAAAGTTCAAACAATAGAAAACAACAAATAACAGAACATAAAAGTAGAAAATAAAAACAGATGCTGCAGGAGCTGATCAAGGGGTGGCACTGTCGTCCTCAGAAGCACTGCCTGAACCAGAAGCGTCATCCTTCGTTGCACTGTCTGAACCAGAACCAGACGAAGCAGGAGCAGAAGGAACATCAGTGGGCGGGGCCGAAGGGCCAGCGCTATCTGTGTGCGAACGTGGAGATGAACGAGCGGGTGAAAGTGGCAGGGTCGACAGAGGGACTCCAAGATGATCGGCGATACGCTGGAGACTCCTTCGCATCAACCGGAATTCCACAAATGAACATGTGATCTGGCCCGGGTGACGGGCAGAGGAGCCGGGGCCAAATGAGGGCATTATGGTTGAAGGCGGTGCCAGTGGATCAGAATCGCGCGGAACCCGGTACTCGATCCCCCGAGTAGTCTGAATCCGGCCACTCCCATCGCGCACATGACTGTGCTAGAAAGAAGACCCATGTGCCGAGCTAGTCGCGTGATGTACGGGCCAACAAAGATAGCGCCGATACGGGGTTTCGTAACCTGACGCAAAATGGAAACGGCGACCTCGTACCCCAAATGAAGGTGAAAACCATCCACCATACTCAACAAAAAATCCAACTCCCGCAGACTCACGACTCCCGTGCTGTCCCCACATCCCGCTACGGTGTGACTCAGCAGATAGTGAATGTAATGAAATGTAGGAGAGCACAGCGCAGTCACCTTAGTGCGCGCGAGGGTCAAATGGTAGTGGCATGCTAATGTGCTGGAAAGCCTGCTTGATAGATTCACCCGGTGGCCGAGTTGTTAGTAAAGCATCATACTTAGGAGTCTGAGCGAAAGTAGCATCATAAAGCCCAAAGTGGATGGAGAACTCAGTAAGACTCATTCGGTAGAGAGCTTCGAAAGCCTGGAACTGAATATAATCACCCTGATGAAAGGCAACGGTGCCCCGGAACATCTTGAATGTAGAGAGAATCTTGAGAGTCAATTGCTCATATGTGGTATCCGTGATGGAGAATAACTGCGTCCAAGCCCCAACGCTTACTAATGGCCGGACGTCCGCCTTAAGACGCACTTCGCGCAAAGTGCCCCAATCAATTTCGCGTGACTCGCTGAAATGACGGCAGACAAGGCGATCGTAACGTGCTTGGTGAAGTTGAGTGTGGAATCGCGGTGTCGTGTCAATGCGGCTAACAAGAGGATCAATCCTCGGTGCCTTTGGACCCCTAGAAGCAACAGATTTCTGAGGCATGATCTGCAAGAGAATACGACAACACGAATTCAGTCATAGCCTGAAAACAAGTCATCGACACGGTCGTGCCATGGGGATGATGACCGTGTCTAGACAGTGAAGAAAAATTAGACAAGGGGCTGACACGGCCGTGTCAAAATGACACGCCCTTATCACCCATGGTCATCGTCCCCAACCGAGATCGCGAGGGCATCAAACACCAATTCAGTCAAAAATCAAGCATAGGGGAACGAGAATGCAAGCAACATGAACATTAAAAGCAAGGATCGCAGGCAACAAAAACCGATCAACACCAAATCGAAGAGAATCGAACATGAAAACATTCCACATACCTTGGCTCAAAGAAACCACGAACGAAGGAGGGTCAACAATGGAAAAGTGAGAAGCAAAAGGCCTGGTTCGTGAGGATTTAAGGAGGAGATCAGGTGTGAAACGGCGGCGCGATGGACGGATGCGTGGAGAGTGAACAGGTACCTCGAAGGTAACGGCCGGGCATTGAAGAGGGCGACCTAACATGCCCCTAACATGCGTGTCTCGAGGCCAGTGCCGTTCCCAAGGTGACATGCCCGTGTCACGCCTGTGCCCCAAGTTCTGCAAATTGCAGTGAAAACCATTTCAACTTACCGAAATCAGACACGAACGTGAACCGAGTGCTCTCGTCGTGTTATATCCCACACACGCCTGTGTCGTTCCCGTGTCATCCTCGATAATACAAAAACCGCACAACCTGTAAAGATCAGCGATTCGAACACAGTGGTGTCGCGCCCGTGTCAAGCATAAAAAATCTTCAGAATGACAACTCCTTTCCTAAAACGACATTCTCAAAAATAATGATCAATCCCCGTCATTACTAACATACCCAAGGGCAATAATAAAGGGTGTTCCCCTCGAATCATCAGCATCAAAGTTCAAAAAAAAAAAAAACGGTAACTCAAAAACACACTAACAGGGAAATCAAAAGAAAGGAATGTACAAAACGAAAAACTTGGGTTGCCTCCCAAGAAGTGCTTGTTTTCCATAACTAGCTTGACGTCCACATTTTGTGTCAAGGGGGCTCGGACAATCCGGGCCTCAGCAATTTTCCTGAAATCACACCACAATGATAGGGATATAAAGAATCAATTAGTTCACACTCATTGAAAGGTCAGAGCCAGATCGTCTTTGGCGTGCTAGGACCGGGAGGGGGTGATGTGGCTTTCCTTCCTTTTATGGATGACGAATGCCACCAGGTTTTTCCGCGAGACAGCTTCCCCGAACGAGACGCGGGAGGTGATATGCTCTCTAGCGATGCCAAATTTGCTCACGGAAGCTCTTCCATCACACTATCCTCAGATGGGGGTTCTTCCCCTAACAATTCTCCCAAGTCATCTCTCACGAATGTGCCCTGAACAAAATTAAAAACAAAATTGTCAATAACATCAATAGAGTAGCATGTGTCATCAAAATCCATGGAATGTCGCATTAAGTCCTTAAGCTTGAAAATGACTTCTTCATCCCCAATACGAAGTGTCATTCGGCCATCTTGTATATCGATCAACGCCATGGATGTTACAAGGAACGGCCGGTCCAAAATCAATGGCACCTTAACTCGGTCATCAATATCAAGAATCACAAAGTCCACCGGAAAGATGAACTTGTCAACCTTGAATAAGACATCCTCAATAATCCCCTTGGGATGCCGGACGGACCTGTTAGCAAGGTGAAGTGTCATGTTGGTGGCCCTTGGCTTCCCGAGGCCCAGTTTTTGAAAAATTTTGTAGGGCATGAGATTAATACTCGCCCCCAAATCTGCAAGAGACTTTTCGTCTACAAGACCACCGATAATGCATGGAATAATGAACCCACCCGGATCCTTTTCTTTTGTAGGGAGCCTATTACAAATAAGAGCTGAACATTCTTTACTAAGTGTCACGGATGACACTTCTTCCAATTTCCTCTTGTTCATGAGAAACTCCTTGAGGAACTTAGCATATTTGGGTATTTGTGCAAGAGCCTCAACGAAGGGAACATTGATTTCTACGGTCTTGAACACATCCAGGAATTTTTTTGAATTGCTCATCTTGCTTCTTCTTTCGAAGCTTCACCGAGCAAGGGAGCTTTGGTTGGTACTCTGTAGCTGGTTCCTTTTCCTTACCCGGCTCCTCAACTGGGGCCTCCAGTTCTACAACCACAGTGGGACTGACATGTTCTTCTGTAGGGAGCTTCGCAACAGGGTTTTGCACTTGTTTCCCACTTCTCAACTGGAAGCCCTTCAACGTTTCCCTAGGATTCACGATTGTGTTACTTGGGAGAGATCCCGGCAACCTTTCTTCAACCAATTTGGACAATTGGGCCATCTGGTGGTCCAAGTTTGTCACTGTTGCATTGGTGTTCCTAATCATCTCCTCATTGCTAGAAAAACGAGATTCAGTACTCTTGATGAACTTTGCCATCATGCTAGTGAGGTCAGGGGTTGGTTCAGATGATGAAGAAGAAGGTGACCAAGAAAAATTTGGGTGATTCCTTCATCCGGGGTTGTAGGTGTTATTGTATTGGTTGTTCTGAAATCTGCGATTTTGAACGACATAGTCGACTTGCTCTAATGGCCCTAACCACAAATCAGATGATGGAGGGTAAAGAATCACATTAGAGGGACCACCTTAACTACACGAAGGTCCAGTGCTCGGGGGAGGTATGTGCATGGCATCAAGCCGCTTAGCAATAACCTCGACTTGAGATGCAAGTGTCGTAACGACATCCACTTGATAGATACCGGCTGATTTTTCCGGTTTTCTCTGTTTAGTGCTCCATTGGTATCCGTTGTTGGCCATCTCCTCAATCAAAGTAAAGGCGCCATTGGGCTATTTATTGTACAAAGATCCTCCTGAGGCGTCGTCGAGCATCTATTTAGTGGCGTTGCTCAACCTATTGTAAAAAATTTGAATCTGCATCCACTCAACAATTCCATGCGGAGGGAACTTTCTCAACAATTCCTTGTACCTTTCCCAAGCGTCGTACAAGGATTCCGACTCAAATTGGCGATAAGAGGAGATATCGCTTCTTAACTTTGTGATTTTCGCAGGAGGGAAGTATCGTGCTAGAAAACTATCTGTAACTTGTTTCCAATCCTTGAGGGAACCCGTGGGTAATGAGGTAATCCATTGCTTAGCCCTTCCTCTCAAGGAGAATGAGAACAATCTCAGACGGATGGCATCCTCGGTGATGTTATTCATCTTACATGTGTCACAGATCTCTTAATATTTACGAAGGTGTTCGTAAGGGTCTTCATCCTAGAACCCATTAAACTAACACTCTATTGCAACCACTGAATAAAATTCGGCTTCAATTCAAAGTTGTTGGCTACAATAGGTGGTCAGACAATACTCGACCCCATTCCATCAAAGTTTGGCCTAGCAAAATCTGAAATGCTTTGTTCTCGGTTTTCGGCCATTCCCTGTTCTTGATTGACTTCCACACTGATTTTAACTGACCCTGATTCACTCAGATGTACTTGTCGAAGTCTTCTTCTGAAATTTTTCTCAATTTCAGGATCAGGGCTCAGTAGTGGGGATGACGTACTCCCACGGGTCATACAACGGTACCTGCGCACAAGGTAAATGCTATGAGTTCGCAGGGAAATCAAGAGGCAAATCAAAACCAAATGAGAAATAATAAAGAAAAATTGTAAACAAATATTCACAAACTAGATTGCCAAATTCCTAATTTTCCTAAAAGTGACTAGTTCCCCGGCAACTGCGCCAAAAACTTAATGCGCTCTCCGCAAGTGTACGGGTCGTAAGAAGTAATAAAGTGGTACTCAATTAAGAGTTATCGAACCTCAAGGAACTGTACTTAAAGTACTCGTTAATCCTTTGATGTCTAGTGAAACAAATAGAAAAGGTATGTGATCATAATAACAATGAATAAAAAGGTAATGGTGGTGATAATGGAGGAGATTAGGATTAAGTATTCAACAATCACAAGAGTAAATCCCTACGGAAGTCTCCAATGACTCGTGTACACTATCTCATCCTAGTTGACTACCTCGGTACATTCCAATGACAATCATGTGTGCTCACAAGCAATATTGCATCTATGTGTTCGTAGATACACTGCAGTTTTGCTAGGATAAAATAACAACTATGCACTCCAAACACACTACAGTTATGCTATACAAGATTGAACACAAGCATCAATTAGAACTCTATAGCCAAATATAATGAGTTGATAAGCAATACAGTCTGACAATTACCCACAACCAAGGCACTATGGCCAGTTGGCTGCTGAGGGTAGGTACATAAGGTAAGGCAAAAGATAGAACAAAGAAAGAGAGAAAGAACCCCCTTCAATACTCAAGATGTCCTAACTTGTAGTGTCCTTGCGCCAACTCAACCTCTTGCAATGCCTCCTACTAGTCCTTGATCTCCTTAGTCGGTTTGGTGAAGCTTGATCTTCGATCTCATCAACGTCCTCCCGGTGGAGAGATGAATCCCCGAACAAAAAATGAGAAAGAACCCTAATTTCTGGAGTTAAAAAGGCTGATTCGGGGCCTGACACGGTCCGGACACGGACGTGTCCCGACCGTGAACTCTTTTCTGGAATCCAGGGGTGAAACTCCTGAGATTTGTAGCAGTTAGGGTACAGGCGTGTGTCCCGCGTGTTACCTGGCACACGACCGTGTACTAGGCACCGTGCCCGTGTTGTTCATGAGGGAACATCTCCTAAGATTTGCAGCACTTGGGGCACGGGCGTGTGGTGACCGTGTCCTGCTGGGACACTCACGTGTCAGGATTTTAGCTCTTCTACACTCCAGGCCGGGACTTGCAGCACTTGGGACACAAGCGTGTCATGCCCGTGTCAGCCAGTACTGAACCTTTGGTCACTGAACACGCGGGAAACAACCTCAATGTCACACCAAATTGATTCGGGCCCCAGATTCCTACACAAGGAATAAAATACCTTAAATAGCACCAATTCCAATCAGTAAATATACTTAAGGACATAGAAAAGACTATAATAAGGGGCAGGAAACATGATAAAAAATGCAGTCATCAACCCACCAATAGCATCATAGTTTCTTTTATTTTTACTTCATCTGTTTTTTATTTGTTGCTTTTGCTTTATATTTTTGACTTGTATCACTCAGAAAGAATCTTCCTTCTGAGCTTATCTTATTTGTTGCTTTTATTCTTCTCGAGTTGTACTTCATTTCATCATCTTTATAGACTCGATTTTATTTTGTTTTTGTTGAGCTACACTGAATTCTCTTGTGTATACGTGCAGATGGTCTTGGATGTTTGGAAATTAAGGAATAGTCATAGACATAGTCTTAACACCGTGTGTGCTCCACAACCCGTTAAGACTCAACTCTCAATGAACATAGCTCCATCAAACGCCAAACTTGGAGTTCAGGGGGGTATTGTTTCAATTGCCCACCTCCACTCTTTTGCTTTAATTGTTATACTTTTATTGTGCTTGCATGCGTACATTGAGGACAATATACATTTAAGTGTTGGGGGGGAGGGGGGAAGAGTTCACATTGCACACATGTTATACTTGCGCGTTCAATTATTTATTCTCATGTGGCCAGTGGTAGTTCACCTTAGTTACAATGGTTGTATTCTTAAATTTAGAAAAAATTTTAACATTGTATCTCATCATGCTCTAGTTTTTACTTGAATTTTAGGGAATTTTTGCTCAATTATTTCATATTGCACTACTCACTCTTGAAATCTTTTGGAAACTCAAGTTCAATGTTTTAAGGACTAGTTTATCATTGTTTTAATTGATTTTTCATTTCTGTTTTGAAATGCAAAAAAAAAGTTGTGAGGTTGTGAATATTTGTTTAGATTGTATCTGTGCATTTAGGGTGGAAAGATCTACCGCCTATGAAGTATGTAGCAACTCTCATAAGTCGGATACGAGTTATGCCCTAATGAGAGAAAGAGCTATCTCATGGGATGCATGAAAGCTACTACCCCGGTAGAAGGAGCTACCACCTCGAAAGTGTGAAAGCTACCTTTGTCAGTAGCCTAGGAAAGGGCTACATTAGAGGATGTGTGAATCTACTACCTCCTTTCTTGTGTATAAATAAGTCCTTTTTAATAAGATCTTTGAGTAGTACTTTTTGGGTTATCTTGGGTGAGTTCACACACACTTACACATTATCGAGTTGTTGTCTTTTTTTATTCAAGCTTTTAGCTAGAGCACTAATACCTTCTATGAAATATTTTAATTTTCCCTTACTTGTAGAATGCTGCTTGTGCATACTCTTGGTGAACCTAAGGCGGAGCACTTTCAACTGTTCTTCTCAAGTACTCTCATGCTTTATTTTTGCTTGAGAATAACCAAAGGCTTAAGTGTGGGGGAGTTTTATAAGTGCTCGTGTATAAGTAATATGAAGTATTCTTTTCTTACGTGGAGCATTACTTTTCTCAGGTTTTACCATTAATTAGTGTGTATTTGTCACGCCCAGACCTGCAGGTCCACAGGACGCGAGAACCGCCTTGACCATCTCGAGGAGGGATGCTCCGCCGCTCAACCCTCGAGACAGCGCAAGGCTGAACAATAAACCTGAAATCAACAATATTAACACAAATACCAAGTTTAAAGAACAATCATGGCCAACGGGAGTATTAGAACCAATAACAATAATAACAACAACGACAACAACAATGACAACTACAACGATGACAACATCAACAATAAGGATAGAAGGTATAAGTTCACAAACACACAGGAAGATAACACTGACAATAATAACAAAAGCTGATACCCACAAGTTTAAGAGTGGCTTAATTACAACACCATACAATAGAGTTCTCGACATACTAGTGGATCCAAGACTCCAATAACATATGTATGATCCAAAAATAACATACACGAATAAAAGTGATACAAGGAAATAGGAAGGCAACAAATGCTCAGCACGTAGCCGCACCGCCTCACCTACTACCTGCAACAAAACTGGGAAGGAGAAAGAGGGGATGAGTAACTATAGTTACTCAGTGAGAGGATTAGCACAACTCCACAAGAATCAGTGAAGGTACTTTACTAATAATATACTTGGCTTAAAACCCACTTACACGTCATAATAATCTACACCACAATACAACAGAATAAAGTAATACCCAGAAATTCTTAATACCCAACTAGGGTTTAAAACAATAAAACTTTGAAATACCAAACACAGGTTCAAACTATAAAACACACTGCACATTTAACAAACTTTACCATGCCACAAATAACTCAATACAACACCAAGTTGTATACAAGTATAGCAATTATAAGATACAAGATTTATCAATTCTAACATGATGAAAATCCTCAAATGTTTGGAAATAATAAGGATAACACTTATCACATAAGAATACCATCTTTCTCATTGAAATACAAATAGAATTTCATACAAATCAACAAGAAAACACATGCCATCCTGGACCTAGCATAAGCACAATTCTCATCGATAATATCAAATATCAAAATGCTTAGAAATAATTAACTCATCGATCACAAATCAACAATAATGTCCAGAATGGCCTCAAAAACTCTCTGTCGCTAACCATGGCCTTGGCTAGGTCTGGAGCTACCAAGATGCGCATATCTTGGCATTGGCCACTGGGAAGTTCATGTGGTGACTGTGAATGACCCAACTATACACATGTCAGGGATCTACGCTCCCACCTGACATGGTATAACGGTTTTGACAGTATTCCACGCCACCTTTAAATAGGTCGGCCCGTGGAAACCATCCACTTCTTACTGCAGTAAGTTCTGGAGCTCGGCTCCCATGTCACCAACAAAGGATTTAAACAATAACTCAGCCCGTAGGCTCAATGAGTACATCATGATAGCATAGTTCTCAATAAGAGACAATAGGTAGTCATAATAGCAAATCTCGCTTGAAGAGTGATCAATTTGATCATATCAATAATAATGAAACCATTTTCATCAAAAGTATCATATAAAGATGTCTTTCAAAAATACACCTTGTGCATTGCATTAATACCATGAAAATCAACTTGTTTTCACATGCCTTTGATCAAATAAACAACATTTAAAACTAAACAAGATTCCTTGAGCACTTGCTCCAATCATAGCCTTGGCAATAGCACAAAATGTGTAACATAAATAGGTTACATGAATCCATTTGGATACGATAACAAAAGTCTCAAACCTTCAATTTGGAAACCACGATGTCATAATAAAGCTTCGAAACATAAATACAACATTTGGCAAACTTTGCAAATAAACTTGACCACGATTCAAATATGCTTTTTTTGGTCATCAAATCAAACATCTCAAATCTCATAAGAATACACAATTTGAAACATATACTTCAAAACATAGGGTTTTCAAATCACAACAACATATATAAATACTTTAATAATACTTAGCAGATGAACCAAGTCACAATTTAATTATGACTCCAAACTACCTAAAAACACATTTCAAAAGCCACTAATAATGCAGGCTATCATTCTGGTGAAACTAAACCAATTATGACAAAGGTGTGTGAAATAATACAATCTACAACCCATAGAGTATATAATCTGCACTTACAAATTCCTAATCACATAACAACTCAAATAACCATTCCTTTGAACGGTAATACTTTCAAGTAAGAAATATACATGCATATATATATATATATATATATATATATATATATATATATATACATCTCATTCCAAAATCAATTTTAAATCTTAAATCGAAGCATAAAACATATAGAACCCAAATCAAGCATCATAATGCACAAAGATAAATATATATATATATATATATATATATATATATATATATATATATGTATTATTCGGATAGGATTATGCTTATTAGTCCCACTCACAACTTTGACGAGTTTGCTCCCTTAAATGATAGTCCTCGGCAAGCTCTTTGCTTCAAACCAAAGCTTTTTCTCCTTGAGAAAGCACAAGAAACACCAATAAATTGTTAGGACAAAAGTCAAGCAAGAACCCTAAGTTCTTCTACCAAACAACCCTAATGCACTCTAGGGTTGCTCCACTCACAACTCAAGGTACTAAACCAACTCTAAGGGTTTAAGCTCCTCTCTAAACCAAGGAAACCAAGAGCACAAGGAAAACTGATAAGTGCTTGTGTTATAGTAATACGAAGTATTATTATCTTACATTGAGCATTACTTTTATCAGATTTTATCATTAATTTATGTGCATTTGTGTGCTTTTGTGCATTGTAGGGTTGTGGAGCCAATTTGGAGAAAAAGAAGCAAGAATAGGTTATGTTCGTCATTGTTGAGGAGTTCTCGGACCAAGCAAAGAACAAGGCACGATTCTAGACTTGTGGGTGTGTGCCAACCTCCATTGGAGGGGCACAAAGGCAGTCACATTCACAAAAGTCTAACTCGTGTAGGATTGGAGAATTTCGGTAATGAAGAGAAATGAAATAATCGACATAATCTACCATTGATTGTGTGCCCAATTCAACGGTCTCGATGAAAAATGATGAATTCGGGAGCATTTCGGTGAAGCACTGTAGCAGTTACTGTAGTTAAATACTATAGCAAGTTATTGTTCACAGTCTGCCGAAAATCAGCAAACAGAATTTCCACACGGCCGTGTGGAATTAACACACAGGCGTGTGGAAATTCTGCAGGGCGTGTGGAACTCCGATTTCATCCCGATTCAGCCTATAAATAGCCCGTTTTCAGATCTATTTGGGGACCCCCGTTCTATCTCTTGCTTATCTTTTGGGGGGCCTTCGCCTAGGGTTTGGAGAGGTTCTTGGAGGTCTTTGGAGGCGATTATACGGCATTGGCATCGACATCAACATCCATTGGAAGAAAGCTATTGGGGGAGCTTTCGTCAGCATCGATTCGGCGAGGTGTGCCCTAGGCTTGACAAGGGGTTCGTTGGAGAAGACGTGCGGCTCCACAAGACCATTGATACGATCTATAAGGGGGTTTTCTTTATGGTTTTCATGCATATGTCCTTAAACTCTTTATTGATTTTGTATTGCTCCATGGAGAGCTAAACCCCTAGTGGGTATTCGGACTTGTGAACCCTAGGATGCTTGTGTTTCTATAACTTTTATTATGCCTTATTAATTTGATATTTTCTTATTGAGTTCCAATCTTGCATGCTGATTGTATGAGATTTTTCCTTAGCCGTGACACTAGGGTTGAGAATCTATTAGGTTATCCTTTGAAGGTGTGACAACCTCTATAGGATTAGACTACACAAGGTTGGAGAGGGTTGAGAGGGTGAGTCGAGAGGTAGCGGAACGCCCCCTTTCCCCTCCGGTGTGAATTTCCCTACATTCATATCCTAAGAGTTAATCATGATCGAAGTAGAGTCAAGTACTAGGAGATGAACTCCCTTGCGAAGGGTTGAGTGAATCCGAGGATTGGGGCTTAACTTAGATTAGGGTTTTTCCACCTGGACCAAAGGATTAGAACTATAATTAGGGATAGGGTCTTTCACTTGGAATCCCTAAAACTCCATACAATTTCACACGATTCTAGGTATTAGTATGAGGTACTTCCCTGGGGCTTAGGTGACAGGTCATCGAGAGCCAAGGGTCGTAGAGAAGTCTAGAGCCATGTATAGTGTGGGATTAGTCACGGTTGACCTTATGTTTGGGACCGTGTGCTTAAGGATTTCCACGACTCATTAGACATCAATTAGAGGGTATAATACTAGTCTTGCACTATGACACACCCTTTTGCGTGTGTGTACCGCAAGTGCACGGGTTGTCGAAGTAATAATTACCCCGGTGAGTAGGGTAGTCGAATCCACAGGGAACAGGGCTACTAGTACTAACTTCTTCTCTGCAATCTAGCCTAATGATTAATGTGATTTTGTGGTGATCTAGTGTGCATAGAAATTAATACCAGAGACAAATAGACGAAGGGTAAATAAAGGGAGATCTCAATCAATGAAGATGAGATACCCGGGCAATGCTTCCCCTAGGTTCTATCATGAAGTGCAAAACTAACTAAATGCTTCTAAACCGAGTTCTATGAGTCGAGGTAATCCAAGAACAATCGATCCCTGCTTCCAGGCCACCGATACTAGTCCCCTACAAGGTCCCGGCGGAGAATTCACTCAATCTCAACACCTCACACCCTATATGACCGCAATGAGTTTTAAGGATACCTAAAAGTGAAACCGATTCCTAAAATTAGATCTAACCCTACTTCTAGGCGAAAGATCCCTAACCCCTTACAAAGGTCCCGGTGGAGAAATCTATCAATCTCACACCTCACACCCCATATGGTTGCATAACACTTAGGGAATACGGAGATAGGAAACACTCAATCGGAAGGGAAAGGGGACACTCCACTATCTCATGACTCACCCTCTCAACCCTCTTCAATCTCATATGTTCTAACCCTAATGGAGACCTCTCTCACACCAAGGCAACAAATCAAGCATACCAAACAACCATACGAATCAATAAGGCATGCAAGCAATGATAAAACAAGATTAAAACTCAAATTAACTCGGAATTAAAAGGAAGCATCAAGAAAGTCAATACATGAATCGAAACCTAGGGTTCACATGCCCAAGTATCTACTAGGGTTTAGCCCTCCATGGGGCTTATTACAAAGCAAAACATAACACAATGAAAAGCAATGTAAACCATGGAAATAAACCCCCTTGAATTCGTGATGATGGCCTTGATGGGTCGCTCAACGTCTTGAAGGATCCTTCTCCGAAGCTAGGTTGCCGATGACTCCCTCGATGCTATGACGGAGGAAAGAACTATCAAAGTTGGTGAAGAACGGCCCTCCAATTCGGCAAAGACCTCCTCCTCAAACCCTAGCCGCTTCCTCTCTCAAAAGGCACACAAAAGATATCAAAAGAATCGACGAAACGGCCTATTTATAAGTCTGAATCGCGCCAGTCACGTGTCTTCACGCGACCGCGTGAGATCCCACGCGATCGCGTGGGCTGCAGAATTCCCACGCGGTCGCGTGGGATTTTGACGCGGTCGCGTGAACAGTAATTCTGCTACAGTGATGCTACAGTGAAATGAACAGTGTTTTTGCTACAGTACTCTTCATAGCCATGATCCAAACTCTCTCATCTTGAGGCCACATGGTCGGGCACACGTCCATGTGGTGAGTTATAAGACTTCTCCTTCTTCGAATCATCATTTGAGAGCTTTAACTATCTTCACACAAGTTGGGACATGAAGGTGTGACTGCCTTTGTGCCCTTCCATCACATAAATCATCTTGAATTCTTCAGGAAGTTGGCACACACCCTCATGTGCATGATCCCCTCTTGTGCCTTGCCACTTGTGTTGTACAAAAGCTCCCAACAATACGTCTTTATAACCCATCTTTGCTTCCTTTTCCTCCTTTAACACTTCCACAACCTAATTGCATAAAAGAACACCAAAATACATTTTATGAGACATAATCAATGGTAAAATGATGCTCAATGTATGTAAAACAAGTAGGTAAAACATGTATAATCAAGCACTTATCAAACTCCCCCACACTTAAGCCTTTGCTTGTCCTCAAGCAAAATTAACCATAAACATCATGAAAAGCAAAGAGAAGTGCTTGGCCTTAGGTTCACCAAGAGGGTACGAGAATAAAATTCTAAAATCATGGAGAGAAACAAACACTAGATGAAACAATCAATACTCTAGCAAATAATCCAATCAAAAATGAAAGTACTAAAGTCCGAAAGCGTGTGTGTGTGTAGACTCAACTCATGTCAACACTATATCCACTACTCAAAGTTTTTATTAGCAATGGGATTTATTTATAAACAAAAAGAATAGGTAGTAGCTTCACACATCCTCTAAGGTAGCCCTTTCTTGAGATGCCTCCCGAGTGGCTTTCACACTTTTGAGGTGGTAGCTCTTTCTACCGAAGGTGGTAGCTTTCACACATCCTATTAGATAGCTCTTTCTCTCATTAGGGCATAACAAGTATCCGACTTATGAGAGTAGCTTCATACAACATAGGTGGTAGCTCTTTCCACCCCCTATATACAAACAAACTAAAATTCTGAATTTTTCTGAATTTTCTGATTTTTTTTTTTTTTTTTTTTTTATTTTTTTTTTTTTATTTAATTCGAATAAAACTAACACTATAAAATCCCGCAACAATGAACTAGAGTAAATTTCCATAGGTTTAATGAGTGAGAGAAGTGCATTAAAGAGCAATCGGACAAAAATTTCAAGAAAATTGGATAAAAACTAGAGCATGATAAAACCTAATGTTTACAACCTCCAAAAACTAAGAATTAAACTCTCAACCCTAAGGTGAACCTTCATGGGCAACATGAGCATGATCATGAAAACACAAGTAAAGGCCATGTATAAGGTGAACCCTCCCCCACACTTAAGATGTACATTGTCCTCAATGTACACATGTAAGCACAATAAAAATATAAGCAATAAAAGCATGATGTGGGTGGAAATGCAATTAAAACAACACTCCCCTGAATTCCTTATTGATTGATTTGTGAAGCTAACTTGAAGGTGTGTTGTTGGTCAACGGGTTGTGAAGCGCACACGACCAAGTCACATGGTTGTGCGTATGACATCATCATCATCACTCTCAAGGCCATCTGCACGGATTCAACGGGTTCAGTGAAGCTCAATAAAAATAGAAAAGTTGCACGAGTTCTTACGAATGAAGCAAAATAAAGCACAACTCGCACAATCAAAACAAACTATAAAGATAACTAAAGTCTTCAAGATAAAATAAAGAAAACTAGAAATGAAAACTAAAGTCTCATGAGTGGGACGCCTCAAGCATTGGCATCATCTGTTGGTGCTGCTGGTGTGTTAGAAGGCATATCCTCATCCAAGGTCAGCTATAAACGATCAAGGCATTTTTGGAGCAAGCTTTTTAGTCCTTGGTGTCATACCTGCAAGAAAATTGCAAAAGAAGTGCAAATTTACATGATATGGCAAGATGCAGGAATCCACATGGGCACGTGGGCAAGCCACGCGCCCACGTGGCTTAATCTGCCAAATTTCCAGCCCACGCGGGCGTGTGGGAAACCCACGTGCCCGCGTGGGCGCGTTTTGGCTCAGCAGAAGACCCACGCGACCGCGTGGATCATCCACGCGGTCGCGTGGGTGCTTGTTTGGCACCCACGGCAGGCCACGCGGTCGCGTGGCTTGCCCCACGCGGTCGCGTGGTCGCAGCCGAGGGCCACGCGACCGCGTGACCCCAGCCACGCGGTCGCGTGGCTGGCTTCTCGTGGCCAGCTCCAGCCCACGCGGTCGCGTGGGCTGGTCCACGCGATCGCGTGGACTGTTGGCCGGCCCACGCGGCCATGTGGCTAGGCCACGCGCCCGCGTGGGCGTCCAACCATGACCAAAGAGCCATAGTTGGATTCCAACGCCTCACTAAACTTCGTTTACATGTTTTCTAAGTGTTTTCACAACGTTTTCCATGAAAAATATCATTCAAGAAACAAGAAAACTCGATGGAATTGAGCATGAAAGCATGGACATGATAGGGGTAGTTGAGGCCTTACCGACGCGAATAGATGGAGAAAACTTGATGTAAATGCCGGCAAAACACTTCTAAATCTCACATAAGTCGAAGAAAAATGGATTTGGAATCTTAAGGATGGGAAGTTTGGAGAGGGGAAGTTGAGGAAATGAAGGGCTCAAGGTTAAGGGTGATGAATAGTAACCCTTCAAGCCATTATATAAGCCACATGGGGGTGTGGAAATTCCACACCCCCGCGTGGGTACTGTACACGGCCGCGTGAGAATCTCACGCGGCCACGTGAGCTGCAGAATTTCTGCAGACAGTCCACGCGGCTCTCCAAACTTCAAAATTAACCCTATTCTTCAACAATTATCATGCATTGCACCCTGAATCATGTCATACATGTGAAAAACACTTCAAATCACCAAAAATTTTCCTTGAAAAGTTCAACACCAACAAAAATTAATTAAGGCACACACTCATGGTAATTATTACTATAGAATTTAAAATCTAAACTAGAAAGCAATTAAAACTTGGGTTGCCTCCCAAGTAGCGCTTGTTTTACGTCACTAAGCTTGACGTACCTCTTTCTTACCTTATGGAGGCTTGAAAAGAGTGTGTTCCTCCCGACTAGACATTGCATAGCTACTTCCCTTAAACCAAAAATCTAATTGCCGGGGTGGAGTTTTTGTTGGAGAGTCCAACCGTCTTACCTTTGGCCTCCAAGGAAACAATTTGGGTTGGGACTTGTCCAAGATTAGCATCGGTGGGTCATTGGATGGTTTAAATATCCTACCCACATCTTCTCCCAAACCCAAAATCTCTTTCTTGCATTCCATGGGTTGATCAATCACAAAGAACGGTGCTTGTTCCATTACCTTAGGGATTGCTTCTTCTTGTGTATTTTCAGCTTGAAATGAACATGATGTTAGCAAATCCCCTTGAAAATTTCGTTGCACACAAGCATAATCTTCATTCAAGCAATCCAAATTCTGAAAATGATGTTCTTCTTCTATCCTTTCAATTTCTGCAGCAATGTACTCAATTTGCCTTTCTTCATCAATGTGGTTCATGGCTTTGTCATGCATGGAAGAAACTTGACTTGCTTGTTCAAATTCTTCTTTTTCCCTAGCAAGTGTGTCTAAAATCTCTCCTATGTGATGCTCAATGTTTTTGATGGAGATTTCATGACATCTTAAGGTGGCTTCAACATTTTCGAAGCGGGCATCGGTTGCTTCAATGAATTTGAGTAATACGCTTTCCAACCGAAGTACATCCTCCTCATGCTTCTCATCCATCTGAAATTCTTCTATAGGTGCTTCCCATTGCTGTCCATCAATATTCCACAAGTGGTTCGGGTAGCTCCATTGATTTGGATGATATGTGCTGCGATATTGGTTGCTTTGTTGTTGTTGTGCAGAAATAAGTCTATCAAGTTTTCCACTGAAATCTTCAATCTGAAAATATAACTTTGTAATTGGATTAATCATCATTCAAGTACCTTGCAAGAAAAATTAACACAAGTCAAAATAGAACAAATTAGAACGGTGGAAGAAAAAGAAAGTATGAAATAGATAAGATAACGAAAATGATAAATGGCTAGAGCAACAAAGTCCTAGCGTTCCTAGTATCCTGTTCCCTCTCTTTTACTTTCTTATATATATATATATATATATATATATATATATATATATATATATATATATATATATATAGACACACACACACACACACACACATATTGATTTCTTTTACCATCGATTCCATTTATAGCTAAAATAGTGATAACGCTTGTTTCTGAACACTATTCCATATGGATACGACTACCCACTCACCAGGGTATTTTATTACTTCGACAACACGTGCACTTGCAGGGTACACACGCAAGGGATGTGTCAAAATCTCACCGGGGCTACAGTGATTCCGGGATCAAAGTGATGAACGTTCAAGGATTTCATGAAATCAAGGCCAAACAACTCAATACAATCAATCCTCACAAGATTAACCATCAAAGAGGAAGAAGAAGATGTAAGGATCAAGCTATCACAAGGGTTCACAACAAACCCTAACCAATCTCATCAAAGAACAAGGAAGAAGGAATAAGAGGATCGAAGCTTACCTTGATCCAAAGAATGAGCAAGTTGATGATCGAAGATTCAAGCTCAAAAAAGTCATCTAAGTTGGCCTTAGAACCTCATGAGATGAAGAAGGAAGAGAGGAGAAGGAGATAGAGGAGTTTGGCATAGAAGAAATGAAGAGAAAGGGCTGGAAACGGGTTTATATAACCAAACTTAGGTCGGTGTGAGGGCTGTGTGCGAGCCCGCACACCAGCTGCACACCACAGGCAGAAGAGTGTGCAGGTGGTGTGCGGCCTCGCACACCAGCCGTACACCCCTCTGCCTGGGGTGTGCGGCCTGTGTGCGACCCCGCACAGAGGCTGCATGCTTGTGTTATAGTAATACAAAGTATTATTATCTTACATTGCGCATTACGTTTCTCAGATTTAATCACTACTTAGTGTGTATTTGTGTTCTTTTATGCATTGAAGGGTTGTGGAGAAGATTTATAAAAAAAGAAGCAAGAATAGGTTATGTTCACCATTGTTGAGGAGTTCTCGGACCAAGCAAGGAACAAGGCACGAGTCTAGACTTGTGGGTGTGTAACAACCTCCATTGGTGGGGCACAAGGGCAGTCACACTCACAAAAGTCTATAACTCGTGTAGCATTGGAGAACTTTGCCAATGAAGAGAAATGAAGTAATCGACATAATCTAACGTTGATTGTGTGCCCAATTCAACCGGCTCTATGAAGAACGATGAATTCGGGAGCATTTCGCGCGACTGTAGCTTTGTACTGCAGCAAAATCACTGTAGCAAGCTACTGTTCATTTTCTACCGAAAATCGGGATTTCAGAGAGTTCACACGGGCATGTGGAAATTCCACACGGCCGTGTGAATTAATTTTCCAGCAAGCCAGAAACTTCACCCGGGCGTGTGGAAATTCCACAAGCCGTGTACTGTAGCAAAAATACTGTATCAAAAACACAGTAGCAAGTTATTGTTCACAGCCCGCCGAAAATCAGCAAAACAGAATTTCCACACGGCCGTGTGGAATTAACACACTGGCGTGTGGAAATTCTGCAGCCCGTGTGGAAAATCCACAGGGGCGTGTGGAACTCCGATTTCAGCCCAATTTCAGCCTATAAATAGCCCGTTTTCAGATCTATTTGGGGACCCCCCTTCTATCTCTCGCCTATCTTTTGTGGGACTTTTGGCTAGGGTTTGGAGAGGTTCTTGGAGGTCTTTGGGGGCGATTATACAGCATCGGCATCGACATCTATTGGAAGATAGCTATTGGGGGAGCTTTCGTCGGCATCGATTCGGCGAGGTGTGCCCTAGGCTTGATAAGAGATTTGTTGGAGAAGACGTGCGACTCCACAAGACCATCGATACGATCTACATGGGGGTTTTTCTTTATGATTTTATTGCATATGTTCTTAATCTCTTTATTGATTTTGTATTGCTCCATGGAGAGCTAAACACTAGTGGGTATTCGGACTTGTAAACCCTAGGATGATATTGTTTCAATAACTTTTATTATGCTTTCTTTATTGATGAATTTAATTGAGTTTCAATTTTAATTATCTTTTGCTATTGTTTTCCTCTAACCGTGACACTAGGGTTGAGAGCAATTTAGGTTATCGTTTGGAGGTGTGACAACTCCTATAGGGTTAGACTACTTAAGATTGAAGAGGGTTCAGAGGGAGAGTTGTGAGGTAGCGATGTACCCCTTCCCCTTCCGGTGTGATTTCTCCCTACCTCCGATTCCTTGATTTATTAGCGGTCGAAATAGAGTGAAGTGTTAGGTGGATAAACTCCGCCAAGGCTTTGGGGTGACGTGAATCCTATGCACTGGGGCTTAATTTAGACTAGGGTTCTTCCACCTGGACCAAAGGGTTAGAACTACTACACATAGGAACAAGTTTTATCACTAGGAATCCCTAGAGCTTAAAGCAATTCCACGTAGTGTTAGGCTTAGGTAAATATACTCCCCTGGGGCTTAGTTACTCAAGTAACAAAGTGAAGGGTTGAAGTGAATCCTATTGCCGGGACATAGTGTTGCGGTTAGTCACGGTTGACCTTAGGTTTGGGACCGTGTGTTAAAGGATATCCTCGACTCAATAGGCATCAATTTTAGAGGATAATACAAGTTTTGCACTAGAAGCATTAATCCTAGGGGGAGTTTTGTTCGGGTACCCCATCGTTATATCGATTACCTCTCCTACCCTGATTATTCTTCTTGCACTCTTTTATTTTCTTTTACATCTATACATATATACTTTTCTCATCATCGATTCCCATCATAGCTAAATAGCGATAACACTTGTTTCTGAACACTATTCCCTGTGGATACGACTACCCACTCACCAGGGTATTTTATTACTTCGACAACCCGTGCACTTGCGAGGATACACGCAAGTGGTCGTGTCAAGTTTTTGGCGCCGCTGCCGGGGAGTAGGCGTTTTAGAGACATTTGTACTTTGCTATTTTAGCTATTCATCATTCATTCTATTTCATGTTTTCTTATTCTTCCGTCATTCTTATTTGCTTTCTTTTGTTTTGTCATACTTTTTCTTGCAAGGAGCCTAAATGGAGGTTGATGCAATCATTGAGCTATATTCTCAAGTTGAAGCTCTCAATACAAGGTTTGATAGAATTATCGCTTCACAACAACAAAGCAATCCATGCTACAACACATATAATCCAAATGAAATGAGCTACCCAAATTTGTCATGGAATAATGATGGACAACATTGGGAAGCACCTCAAGAGCAATTTCAAAAGGATGAGGTACTTGAAGAGGATGAACCTTAGTGGAAAAAAGCGCTAGATAACTTTTTTAAAGCATCCGATGCCTCTTGCCAAAGTATGGAAGCCATGCGAAAGTGTCATAAAGCCTCCTATAACAACCTCAAGCATCAATTAGGATGGATACTTGACACACTCTCCAAGGAAAATGAAGTGTTTGAGCAAGCAACGCAAATTCCTTCTAGAGATGATGTGGGTATTGAACGATAATGAGGAAATGGGGCAGACCGAGTACGTTGTTGTAGAAATTGAAGAGGAAAAAGAAGAAGATCATTTGGAGAATTGGGATTGCTTGAATGAAGATGGTGCTTGTGAGCAAGGAAATTTTCAAGGGGATTTGCTAGTGTCATGTTCTTCCCAAGATAAAAATATACAAGAAGAAGCAAACCCTAAGATAATGGAACAAGTACCATTCTTTGGGATTGATCAACTCATAGAAAGCAAGAAAGAGACTTTGGGAAGGGAAAAAGATGTGGGGAGGATATTTAAACCATCCAATGACCCACCTATGCTAAGCTTGGACAATTCCCAACCCAAATTGTTTCCTTGGAGGCCAAAAGTAAGATGGTTGGACCCTCCAATGAATACTCCACCCGCACAACTAGATTTTTTGTTCAAAGGAAGTAGCTACGCAAATGCTAGTTGGGAGGAGTACACTCTTTTCAAGCCACCTTAAGGTAAGAAAGAGGTACGTCAAGCTTAGTGACGTTAAACAAGCGCTTCTTGGGAGGCAACCCAAGTTTTTATTGCTTTTCTAGGCTTTACTTTAGTTTTCAGTATGAATAATTGCCTAGTGTTGGTGTTCTCATTTTATAATGAGTGTGCTGTGATTTTCTAATGGATTATTGGTGTTTTAGTGTGCCTAATTGTGATTGTCGAAGTTTTGGGTCGTTTGAGTGTGTTTTCATGGATCTCTGGTCGTGTTCTTATCGTCTATGCAGGCTCTAAGTGTTATAATCGTGTTTCTGAAATTTTTTGTAGAGTTTGTAATTTTTCTAAGTCGTCCAGATAAAACACACGGCCGTGTGGAATTTCTACACGACCGTGTAAACCATCTCATAGCTCATTCCGAGTGCCATAGGGCCGTGTTGATGCCCCTATGAGTGACCCAGTGAAGGGCACACGGCCGTGTGAAATTCTGCAGAACTTCAACTCTCATTCCAGAGAGTCCATAGGGGTGTGTGGATGCCCCTGTGAGTGCCCATGTATTACGGCACACGGCCGTGTGGATGTCTCACACGGCCGTGTGAAACTCTGCAGAGTTTCCCTCCCATCCCGAGAAAACACAGGGGCGTGTGGCCGCCCCTGTGAGAGGTCCTATGAAACGCAAACGGCCGTGTGGATTTTCACACGGCCCTGTGGAACACTTAGAGTTTTTTGGGATATCCAGAGAGGCCACAGGAGCGTGTGGGTGCCCCTGTGGCCGGCCTTGTGCTTAGCCAGGTTGGGCACACAGCCGTGTGGAATTTCCACACGGCCGTGTATATGTTCTGGAGAGCAAACAGAGGAAACACAGGGCGTGTCATTGCCCCTGTGACTGATTCCAGTGGAGGCACACGGCCGTGTGGAATTTCCACACAGCCGTGTGGATGCGCAGAACACAAAAGGATGTGGTTTCTTTTAAAATCTATTTGTGCCTTTTCGATTCTAAATGCCTTCACACGCAAGGGATGTTTCCTCCCAACTTCCCAACCATCTCTTCGTCCTTTTAAGGAGTTTTTAAGTCGTTTCCGGCCATATTCGAAGTTTTTGATTTCCATTTCATCGACAAGCATCTTTTCTCCTTTTCTTCGTCAATCTTTTCTTTCTTTTTCAGCACCAGGATCACTATCAACAACAGCAACAGCATCGGCACTAATAGCAGACGACACCGACGCTTGAGGCATTTTTAGCTTTATGTTTCTTTTATTTTTATTTTACTTTTATTAGGCTTCACTGAACCCCCTTGTGTATACATGCAGATGGTCTTGGATGTAAGAAAATTGAGGAATAGTCATAGACACGGTCATTGGACCGTGTGTGCTCCACAACCCATTGAGACTTAACTCCCAATGAAACTAGCTCCATCAAACGCAACACTTGGAGTTCAGGGGAGTAATGTTTCAATTGCCCACTTCCACACTAATTGTTTTAATTGCTATATGTTTTATTGTGCTTGCATGCGTACATTGAGGACAATGTACATCTTAAGTGTGGGGGGGAGTTCACATTGCACACACCTTTACTTGTGCGTTCAATTGCTCATGCTCATGTAGCCTATGGCGGTTCACCTTAGTTGCAACGGTTGTATTCTTAGAGTTTAGGAGAATTTTTAACATTGTATCCTATCATGCTCTAGTTTCTACTTGAATTTTAGGAAATTTTTGCTCGATTATCTTATATTGCACAACTTACTCTTGGAATCTTTTGGAAACTCAATCTTGAAGTTTTTAAGGACAAGTTTATCATCGTTCTTAGTGTTACGTTGGAAAATGCATATATAAAAAAAATGAAAAAGATGAAAAAAAATGAAAAAAAATATATATATATGGAAAAGAGAAAAACAAAAAAAAATACATATGACATTTTTTTTTAATAGTTGCCTTGTTTTATATATGCATTTGGGGTGGAAAGAGCTACCACCTATGAAGTATGTAGCTACTCTCATAAGTCGGATACAAGTTATGCCCTAATGAGAGAAAGAGCTATCTTATGGGATGCATGAAAGCTACTACCCCTGTAGAAAGAGCTACCTCCTCGAAAGTATGAAAGCCACCTTTGGCGGCCGCCTAGGAAAGGGCTACCTTCAAGGATGTGTGAAGCTACTACTTCCTTCTCTCTTTAGTTTTGTTTTTGTATATAAATAAGTCCTTTCTAACAAAAGTTTGAGGAGTACTCGTTGGTTCACTTGAGTGAAATCGCACACACTAACACATTTTCGAGTTTTTATCTTTTTTTTATTCGAGCTTTTAGCTAGAGCAATGATAATCTTATGCATTGTTTTGATTTCCCCTTACTTGTAGAATGCTTCTTTTGCATATTTTTGGTGAACCTAAGGCCGAGCACTTTCAATTGTTCTTCCTAAGTACTTTCACGTTTTATTTTTGCTTGAGGACAAGCAAAAGCTTAAGTGTGGGGGAGTTTGATAAGTGCTTATGTTATAGTAATACAAAGTATTATTATCTTACATTGCGCATTACGTTTCTCAGATTTAATCACAAATTAGTGTGTATTTGTGTTCTTTTGTGCATCGAAGGGTTATGGAGAAGATTTATAGAAAAAGAAGCAAGAATAGGTTATGTTCACCATTGTTGAGGAGTTCTCGGACCAAGCAAGGAACAAGGCACGAGTCTAGACTTGTGGGTGTGTGCCAACCTCCATTGGAGGGACACAAGGCCAGTCACACTCACAAAAGTCTATAACTCGTGTAGCATTGGAGAACTTTGCAAATGAAGAGAAATGAAGTAATCGACATAATCTAACGTTGATTGTGTGCCCAATTCAACGGCCTCTATGAAGAATGATGAATTCGGGAGCATTTCGCGCGACTGTAGCAAAACACTGTAGCAAGTTACTGTTCACAGCCCGCCGAAAATCAGCAAAACAGAATTTCCACACCGCCATGTGGAATTAACACACGGCCGTGTGGAAATTCTGCAGCCCGTGTGGAAAATCCACAGGGGCGTGTGGAACTCCGATTTCAGCCTATAAATAGCCCGTTTTCAGATCTATTTGGGGACCCCCCCCTCCCCTTCTATCTCTCGCCTATCTTTTGGGGGGCTTTCGGCTAGGGTTTGGAGAGGTTCTTGGAGGTCTTTGGAGGCGATTATACGGCATTGGCATCGACATCTATTGGAAGATAGCTATTTGGGGAGCTTTCGTCGGCATCGATTCGGCGAGGTGTGCCCTAGGCTTGACAAGAGATTCGTTGGAGAAGACGTGCGACTCCACAAGACCATCGATACGATCGACAAGGGGGTTTTTCTTTATGATTTTATTGCATATGTTCATAATCTCTTTATTGATTTTGTATTGCTCCATGGAGTGCTAAACCCTAGTGGGTATTCGGACTTGTAAACCCTAAGATGATATTGTTTCAATAACTTTTATTATGCTTTCTTTATTGATGAATTTAATTGAGTTTCAATTTTAATTATCTTTTGCTATTGTTTTCCCCTAACCGTGACACTAGGGTTGAGAGCAATTTAGGTTATCCTTTGGAGGTGCGACAACTCCTATAGGGTTAGACTACTTAAGATTGAAGAGGGTTCAAAGGGAGAGTTGTGAGGTAGCGATGTACCCCTTCCCCTTCCGGTGTGATTTCTCCCTACCTCCGATTCCTTGATTTATTAGCGGTCGAAATAGAGTGAAGTGTTAGGTAGATAAACTCCCCCAAGCCTTTGGGGTGACGTGAATCCTATGCACTGGGGCTTAATTTAGACTAGGGTTCTTCCACCTGGACCAAAGGGTTAGAACTACTACACATAGGAACAGGTTTTATCACTAGGAATCCCTAGAGCTTAAAGCAATTCCACGTAGTGTTAGGCTTAGGTAAATATACTCCCCTGGGGCTTAGTTACGCAAGTAACAGAGTGAATGGTTGAAGTGAATCCTATTGCCGGGACATAGTGTTGGGGTTAGTCACGGTTGACCTTAGGTTTGGGACCGTGTGTTTAAAGGATATCCTCGACTCAATAGGCATCAATTTTAGAGGATAATACAAGTTTTGCACTAGAAGCATTAATCCTAGGGGGAGTTTTGTTCGGGTACCCCATCGTTATATCGATTACCTCTCCTACCCTGATTATTCTTCTTGCACTCTTTTATTTTCTTTTACATCTATACATATATACTTTTCTCATCATCGATTCCCATCATAGCTAAATAGCGATAACACTTGTTTCTAAACACTATTCCCTGTGGATACGACTACCCACTCACCAGGGTATTTTATTACTTCGACAACCCGTGCACTTGCGGGGATACACGCAAGTGGTCTTGTCACTGCACAGCCCCTCCTGGGGCTGTGCGGCCTGTGCACAGCCCCGCACACTTTTGTGTGGCCTGTGCACAGTCCACACCCTCTCTAAACTCCCCGAAAAGCCCTCAAACAATCGGCAAACAACTCCAAAGACTCGACAAGAAAACTTAAAGAAAACTCAATGGGGAAACGACCACAACACCTAAGACAACCGAAACAACAAACAAAGATAAAGGGGACCGAAACACTACAGTATTTGTGTTCTTTTGTGCATGTAGGGTTATGGAGAAGAGGTAGAGAAAAAGGAGCAAAATTAGGTCATGTCCACATTTGTTGAGGTGTTTTTCTTGAATAAAGCAAGGATCAAGGCATAGGTTCTAGACTTGTGGTTGTGTGCTAATCTCCAATGTGCTCAAATTGTTCTATAATTTGGAGGAGCACAAAGGCAGGCACATTCATAAAGTTTAACTCGTGTAACATTGAAGAACTTCATCAATAAGGAGAAAAGAAGAAACGACATGATCTACCCTTGGTTGTGTGCCCAACTTAACAGCCTCGATGAAGAAAATAAAGTCAGGAACAACTTGGGCGCAAGTACTATAGCAGTACTGTAGTAATTTACTGTTCACTGCACGCAAGAAATGAATTACCAGAAAATCCACACAAGCGTGTGGATGCCCGATTCCAGCCTTTAAATACTGTGACTTCAGATTTATTTGGAGACTTTTGACCTATCTTTCGCTGAACTTCGAGAGAGCTCGTGGCTAGGGTTCGGAGAGAATTTTGGGAGGCTTTTGAAGCATTCTAAGCTATCGACATCGACGTCCTTTGGAAGATAGCTATTGGGGGAGCTTTCGTCGGCATCGATTCAGTGAGGTGTGCCATAGGCTTGACAAGGTATTTGGTGGAGAAGACAAAACGGCTTCACAAGACCATCACCACACATCACAAGGAGGTTTTATTCATGTTTGCTATGCATTTTGTTACAAATACTTTGATGATTTTGTATAGCTCCATGGAGAGCTAAACCCCTAGTATGTATTCAAACTTGTAAACCTTCGGATGACATTGTTTCTATGACTTTTATTATGCTTTCTTAATTGATACTTTTAATTGAGTTCCAATCTTGAATGATAATTGCATTGATTTTTTCTTAGCCGTGACACTAGGATTGAGAGTCATCTAGGCTATCCTTTGAAGTTGTGACAACCTCTATAGGATTAGACTACTCGAGATTGGAGAGGGTCGAGAGGGTGAGTCGAGAGGTAGCGAAATGTTCCTTTTCTCCTTTGGTGTGATTTTCTCTACCTCCATGTTCCAAGAGTTCTTTGCGGTCAAAGTAGAGTGAAGTGCTAGGAGATGAACTCCCCTAGGACTTAGTTGCGCGAGCAACAGAGTGAAGGGTTGTAGTGAATTCTAGTGCTGGGGCTTAACTGAGACTAGGGTTCTTTCGCCTGCACCAAAGGGTTAGAACTATACTTAGGAACATGGTCTATCACTTGGAATCCCTAGAACCCCAAGCAGTTCCACGTAGTGTAAGGCTATAGGAGATGGACTCCCCTGGGGCTTAGTTGAGCGATCAACAGAGTGAAGGGTTGTAGTGAATCCTAGTGCCAGTGCATTGTGTTGGATCTAGTCACGGTTGAACTTAGGTTTGGTACCATGTGTATTCAGATTTCCAGAACTCATTAAACATCAATAAAGGAGTATAATATTAGTCTTGCACTAGAAGCATTAGTCCTAGGGGGAGCATTGTTCGGGTACCCCATATTTCTACTGATTGTTTCCTCCTTACTCTTTGCTTGCACTCTTATCTTTTCTCTTACTAAATTTCTTCTATTGCACACACAATGTTTTCTCTCACCATCATTATTTTCACACTAGTTAAGTAGCAACTTCTCTTGTCTTGAATTACTACTCCTTGTGGATTCAACTACCTACTCACCAGGGTATTATTACTGTGACAACCCGTGCACTTGCGGGACGCTTGCAAGGGGTATGTCATAGTCTAAAACTAAATAAAGAAGAAAGAAAGAAAGAAAGGAAGGAAGTGGAAGTTGATTAGAAAAAGATGGAGTTTATTGCAAGCTCATTGGGTTTCTTACAAGTGATTCATGGATTACAAGAGAGGGGGGTCTCCTTATATAGAGAAAAAAGAACCCTTGCATGGGTGAAAGAATATCCTTGCTGCACACAGTACAAACAAATAGTAAGATGCTAGCACTCACACAAGTCTTACTGCAGAAGTAAATAAGATAGTGTATGTACAGGCAGATTCTTCCGAGGGCTACACTGCTTCAGTCTTCCATTAAGTTGAATATATTTTTTTGCCCTTTCTTTATTGTCATCTAAGTGAAGCATAGGGAGATTCTTCTGTAGATCAGGATTAATCTTTCCAAAGTGGGATTCCATTTGTTCCATCATATAGCTATCTTCAAGGGGACGGTAAGCTGGAAAGTGATCTCCAAAGGTGCGCTTGTTGTACCATGCTCCAATCTTTTTTAGATGCTCTATTGCTCGTGGAGAGGAAGATAACATATTGCTAAAAGGAAGTTCAAGTGGAGTTAATCTCCTTGGAATACAGACTTTCATGGTTCTGTCCTCCATTACAAGTGGCAATGTCACAATGAATTTAGGACCCTTCTTTGCTAAAAGAAAGAGCTCTATTGTTGCATATGTTCTGCAACATCATCTAGTTGTATAGTGAATTCTATTAGAATATCTTGAACTATTTGAGGAGTGCTCAAAACTTGATAAGGATAACTTTGATAAATTAGACAGATTTCAATGAAGTGCCTTGCTTTGTCATGGTAACCAGTGTCATATCCTGGAGGAATGGATTTAGTGATTAAATTAATAAAAGCTCTAACTTCCGTCTTCTTGAATAATTTGTGAATCACCCTTCTGAGTTACAGAGTTTTTGTAAATAATTTTTTCTAATTTTCCATGGTGATGGTGACTCTTGAAAAAAAATCATAATCCATAAGATTTTCTAATGAGAAATGTTTTTCCTTCCAGTTCTTGGTCTTCCCATAATGATAGATCAAGTGATATACTAATGACCACGAAGCCTTTTTCACAGTGACAATCTTGATGTTGATGTGGTTCTCCTCTGTAGGTCATGCCAGTTACAGCTAGCAATGGAAGTGGGGCGAGGCAGGGCGTGGAATGTGATCCCCGTCCCCATCCCCGCTCTCCACGGGGCGGGGATTCCCCAGTTTAAAGTTCCCCGTTCCCCGCAAGGAAAAATCCCCACCCCCCACCCCGCCTAAAGCATAGAAGAATTTCTTGTAAATAACTATAATATTTCCAATGCATTTATGTTACACATATGCTAAAGATGCTATATACAATTGAAAATAAAAAAATATAATCTATGATGAAATAAAATAAAAATTCTCAACCAACTTTTCTTTACAACATACACATCATATATAAAATAAAAATTCACACAAAATATTTCTCCTAACAAGTCATAATATAATGTATGATGAAACAACAACATTAAGGTACAAATTAAGTAATACAAATAACATAAAGTTTAAAATCAAATTAAAATTACAAATCCATTAACTAAAATTCTGACATATCCCTTGCGTGTGTACACCGCAAGTGCACGGGTTGTCGAAGTAATAAAATACCCTGGTGAGTGGGTAGTCGTATCCACAGGGAATAAGGATTTAAGACACAAGAATTCACTATTTAGCTATGCGGTGTACGATAAGTGTGAAGAGAATCAATGAGTGAGTATAAAAGCAATTGTAAAGAGCAAGAAATAGAATAGAAATATGGAAGGTAAGAGAGTGCAAGTAGGAGTAAATAGAGAAAGACAATCGATGAGCAAAGTTGGATACGCGGACAAGCTACCCTTAGGACTTGTGCTTCTAGTGCAAGACAATACTATTATACTCTCCTATTAATGTTAAATGAGTCGAGGATATCCTTAAGCACACGGTTCCAAACCTAAGGTCAACTGTGACTAACCACAACACTATGCCCCGGCATTAGGTTTCACTACGACCCTTGACTCTTGTTGATATGTAAATTAAGCCCTAGGGGAGTTCGTCTTCCTAAGCCTCACACTGTGTGGAATTGCTTTAAGTTCTAGGGATTCCTAATGATAAACCCTGTTGCTATGTATAGCTCTAACCCTTTGGTCTAGGTGAAAGAACCCTAGTCTAAATTAAGCCCCAGCACTAAGATTCACTTCAACCCTTCACTCTGTTGCTCGCGCAACTAAGCCCAAGGGGAGTTTATCACATAGTACTTCACTCTATCTCGATCACTAAGAAATAATAGAACACGGAGGTAGGAAGAATCACAGCGGAGGGAAATGGGGACATTCGCTACCTCACGACTCACCCTCTCGACCCTCTTCAATCCTAACTAGTTTAACCCTACACCCAAAAAGGATAACCTAGATTGCTCTCAACCACAAGGGGTTTAGCTCAATTTTCAAGATTAAGGAAAAATAATTACAAGATGCAATTAAGATTAAAACTCAATTTTTATTCATCAATAATGGAAAAGCATAATAACAATGTCAAAGAAACATAATAATTGTAGGGTTTACAAGTCCGAATACCCACAAGGGGTTTAGCTCATTATGGAGCTATACAAATCCATCAAAATATGAAAAGGAATACAAATTGAAAGCAAAGATGAAAACCCCCTTGCGTATGGTGTGGGTGTGGTCTTGTGCGGCTGCCGGACATCGATGAAGATGCCGATGGTGCGCTTCAATCCTCCACAAAGTCTTCTCCGAAACCTAGCCGCAACCCTCCAGAAGATGGCAGAAAAAATTCGCAAAAAGATGTTGAAAAAGTCTCCAAAAGGGGCTTTTATAACGTTGAGTCGCGGCTTAAAATCGGCTGAATCAGGATTTCACACGGACATGTGAAAATTCCACAGGCCCGTGTGAAATTTCTGGAATGCTGATTTTCGGCAAACAGTGAACAATAACTTGCTACATTACTTTTGCTACATTAACTTGCTAAAGTGCTTTTGCCGAAACGCTCCCGAATACATCGTTCTTCATCGAGGCCATTGAATTGGGCATACAATCAACGGCAGACCGTGCATATTGCTTCAAATCTCCTTATTGGCGAAGTTCTCCTATACTAACATGAGCTAGACTTATTGTGAATGTGACTGACTTTGTGCCACTCCAAAGGAGATTGGCACACACCCACAAGTTTAGACCCGTCCCTTGTTCCTTGCTTAGTCTGAAAACTTCCTAACAATGGCAAACGTGATCTAACTTCATTCTTCTTCTCCAAAATAGCTCCACAAACCTACAATGCACAAAAGCACACAAATGCACACAATTTAGTGATAAAACCTAATAAAAGTAATGCTTATTGTAAGATAATAACACTTTGCATTATTATAACACAAGCACTTATCAAACTACCCCACACTTAAGCTTTTGCTTGTCCCCAAGCAAAAATAAAACATGAAAGTATTTGGGAAAAACAATTGAAAGTGCTCGGCCTTAGGTTCACCAAGAGTATGCAAAAGACTCATTATACAAGTAAGGGGAAATCAAAACATTGCATATGTTTACCATTGCTCTAGCTAAAAACTCGAATAAAAAAGGACAACAACTCGAAAATGTGTAAGTGTGTGTTAACTCACTCAAGACAACCCGAAAAGTACTCCTCAAGCTCTTGTTAAAAAGGACTTATTTATATACAAAAAAAAGGAAGTAGTAGCTTCACACAACCTCTCAGATAGCCCTTTCCTAGGAGGCCGCCAAAGGTGGCTTTCACGCTTTCAAGGAGGTAGCTCTTTCTACCAGGGTAGTAGCTTTCACGCATCCCATGAGATAGTTCTTTCTCTCATTAGGGAATAACTTGTATCCAACTTATGAGAGTAGCTACATACTTCATTGGTGGTAGCTCTTTCCACCCCAAATGCACAAATAAAACCAAGTAAATATTCACAAACTCATTTTTTTCATGTATTTCTCAAAACAAAACTAAGAACTCACTAAAACAAAGGTAAACTTGTCCTTAAAAACTTCAAGCTTGAGTTTCCAAAAGATTCCAAGAGTGAGTTGTGCAATATAAGATATTCGAGCAAAAATTCCCTAAAATTCAACTGAAACTAGAGCATGATAGGATACAATGTTAAAATTTCTCCTAAACTCTAAGAATATGATAAGTGCTTGTGTTATAGTAACGCGAAGCGTTATTATCTTACAATGAACATATCTTTTATCAAATTTTATCACTAAATAGTGTGCATTTGTGTATTCTTATGCATTGTAGGTTTGTGGAGCTAATTTGGAGAAGAAGAATGAAGTTAGATTGTGTTTGCCGTTGTTGGGAGGTTTTCGGACCAAGCAAGGAACAAGGCACGAGATTAGACTTGTGAGTGTGTGCCAACCTCCTAAGGAGGGGCACAACGGCAGTCACATTCACAACAAGTCTAACTTGTGTAGCTTAGGAGAACTTCGCCAAGAAGGAGACTTCAAGCAATCGACACGATCTACCATTGATTATGTGCCCAATTCAATGACCTCGATGAAGAACAACGGACTCGGGAGTGTTTCGGCGAGTTACTGTATCAGCACTGTAGCTTGATACTGCAGCAAAACAATGTAGCAAGCTACTGTTCACTTTCGGCCGAATTTCAGAATTCCAGAGAATTCACACGGGCGTGTGGAATTAACACACGGCCATGTGAATCAATTTTTCAGCAGACAGAAACTTCACACGCCCATGTGTTAATTCCACACCGCCGTGTGAAGTCCCGATAAGTCCAAAATTTAAAGCCGCAGTCAGCATTATAAAAGCCGGATTTGGAGACTTTTGACATATCTTTTGAATCATCTTCCTCCCCAACTTCTGGAGAGTGTGGCTAGGGTTTCGGAGAGGACTTTGTGGAGGATTGAAGCGCATCATCGCATCGACATCGACGTTCGACGGCCGCACAAGACCACGGCCACACCATACGAAAGGGGAGTTTCATCAATGCTTTTGTTTTGTTCTTTCTTTCATATTTTGATGAACATGTATAGCTCCATGAGGAGCTAAACCCCTTGTGGGTATTCGGACTTGTAAACCCTAAGACTATTATGTTTCTATGACATTGTTATTATGCTTTTCCATTATTGATTAATAAATCCGAGTTTCAATTTTAATTATCTTTCGCTATTGTTTTCTCTTAGCCATGACACTAAGGATTGAGAACAATCTAGGTTATCCTTTGGATGTGTGATAACTCCTACAGGGTTAGACTACTTAAGATTGAAGAATGTTAAGAGGGAGAGTTGTGAGGTAGCAATGTATCCCCTTTCCCTTCCGATGTGATATCTCCCTACCTCCGTTTCCTTGATTTATTAGCGGTCGAAATAGACTGAAGTGTTAGGTAGAGAAACTCTCCTGGGGCTTAGTTGTGCAAGTGACAGAGTGAAGGGTTGACGTGAATCCTATGCATTGGGGCTTAATTTAGACTAGGGTTCTTTGACCTGGATCAAAGGGTTAGAACTATACATAGGAACATGTTTTATCACAAGGAATCCCTAAAGCTTAAAGCAATCCCACGTAGTATTAGGCTTAGGTAGAAATACTCCCCTGGGGCTTAGTTGCATGAGTGATAGAGTGAAGGGTTGACGTGAATCCTAATGCCGGGACATAGTGTTGGGGTTAGTCATGGTTGACCTTAGGTTTGGGACCGTGTGTTTGAGGATATCCTTGACTCAATTAACATCAATAGGAAAGTATAATAGCATAGTCTTGCACTAGAAGCATAAGTCCTAGAGGTAACTTGTCCGGATACCCTATTTCATTCATTGCTAGTCTTTCCCCTTCTACCTTTACTTGCACTTTCTTGTCTCCCATCTCTCTATTTACTTTCTTGTCTTTTTATTTTAATTGATTCCATAATTTTCACATCAAACCAATTATCACTTTTCGTACACCGCATAACTAAATAGCGAATTTTTGTGTTTCAATAGCGAATTTGACTACCTACTCACCAGGATAATTTTATTACTTCGACAAGCCCGTGCACTTACGATACACACACAAAGGGTCGTGTCAAAATATAACAGTTGCAACTAAGGTGAACCGCCATAGGCTACATGAGCATAAGCAATTGAACGCACAAGTAAAGGTGTGTGCAATGTGAACTCCCCCCCCCCCCCCCCCCCCCCACACTTAAGATGTACATTATCCCCAATGTACGCATGCAAGCCCAATAAAAGGTAAAACAATTAACACAAGTAATGTAGGGGTAGGCAATTGAAACATTACTCCCCTAAACTCCAAGTGTTGTGTTTGATGGAGCTAGGTTCATTGAGAGTTGAGTCTCAATGGTTTGTAGAGCACACATGGTCCCATGATCGTGCCTATGACTATTCCTCAAATTCCTTACATCCAAGACCATCTGCACACATACACAAATGGATCAGTATAGCTCAAGAAGAATCTAAATAAAACTCGAGTATATAAAGATACAGAAATGAAATACAACTCGAGAAAAATAAGAAAAATAAAAGATAAACTCAGAAGGAGAATCCTTTCTGAGTACTTCAAGTCAAAATAAAAGTCCAAAAGAAATCAAAACTAGAATTAACTATGACACCTCATCGTTGGTGTCCTGTAGTAGAGCCTCTGGTGCTGTGGGAGGCTCTGAAGTCGCTAGTGGATGTGCTGGTGATGCAGGACATAGTGGTGGGGTCGAGGCTCTGGGCTGGACTACGAAAAAAGATGACACGGATCGCTCGAGTAACTGTCTGATAATGTCGAGCTATGTCATCATCTCTGTATGCTGCACGGTCAGCGTGGCCCTGATCTCGGCCACCTCTGTCTGCAAGACACCCACAACACTCTCCAAGTGCTCAAATCGGTCCTAGCCTTGGGAGGGCGAAAACATGCGCATTGGAGGTGGCTCCTGTGCTGTAGGTGGTACATCTATCTTTGTCTATATCGGAAGTAGCTATAAAGGTGGCTGTGACCCTCCACCCATGTCTCCCTCTGCGGGCCCAGCTAAGGGCCTGTTCAGCACATATGTCTGATAACTTTTCCTAACCATGCCCATCTGTCTCAACATCTCCAAACTGATGGGGAGAGGGTATGACAGTTATCTCCATCCCTCTAATTGCCTCCCGAAGACCCATCCCCTTCATAAGTCTTGTAACGTATGGCCCGAAAAGATAGCGCTCCAAGCCTAGGATATTGACCCTGATGAAGCATATAATCTGCGAGAATATAACCCAGATGGAGCGGCTCACTCTGTACCATCGAATGGAGGTAAAGGAGCTCCTGCCGGGTAAGAACTCCTGTACTATCACGCCGGCCACTCACTGATCTACTCAGAATGGCGTGAATGTATCTATAGGTGGGCCGTGATAGACCAGTAGCCTTCGATATCCCTGGCTCATATTGCCCCTGTCCACACAATACTCAGTAAGCTCCCTGAGGGGTCAAACTGTCGGGGTAATTAGTCGGAAGGCTCTCATACTCCTCTGTCTTAGTAAAGGCTTCGTCATACAAACCCATGTGAATAGAGAACTGCATCACTGACATGCTATAATCGTACCCAAAAACCCTAAACTGTATAGTGTCGGCACTTGTCAAATCTTTGCGTGATCTGTCAAACTCAAACGACGCGAGTACCTCCAAAGAAAGTGAGCAGTTGACTGGTTCTCGAATAGACAGCAAGCTCTTCCAACTCCCCACTGCCATAAGCTCTTCAATCTCATCCGCCATATCGTTACCCCATTCAGCTGTTCATAAGCAGCTCAAATCCATGTATCAAGACTATCTGAACTTGAGCTTCGCCAATCTATCATGTCTCTTGCTGGTTACTTGCTTTGACCTGGGTGCCATTCCTGAAAGATTTAAAAGAAAATCAGTTAATTCATCATTAAAATTCACTGTGCAAGGATCCACATGGCCGTGTGGAAATTCCACACGCCCGTGTGGATTGTCGGACGGACAGCCGCACTGTCGTGGAGCTAGAACTCCGTATTTACCCAGAAATTCATTCTTAATCCTTTCTAGGTGCATTCACAAGCAATCAAATTACGCAAACCAATCGAAATATCCAACAAGAACGAATTAAATCAAGATTAATGAAGAAAGAGGTGTTAAAGTTCTCACAGATGGTATGAATGAGTAGAGCTTTGAAATTGGCTGAAAACTTCGAATAAACCCTCGAAAATACTCAGAGAAGATCGGTAGAGTGAAAGAGAGGGTCGGAGAGTAGTTTGGAGTGGAAAAAACAAAAGGCATGAGTGAAACCAAAAGAAAATTGTAGCTTTTGAAATTCTGCGAATTCACAAGGCCGTGTGGAAATACCACACGGCCGTGTGCCTCTACAATTAAGGTTCACAGGGGCCAACACAAGCCCCCTGTGTGCACTGTGGTCACTCTATGGACTACGTTACACGGCCGTGTGCCTTCACAGGGGCTCCACAGGGGCCGTCACACGCCCCTGTGGACTCACAGGGAAGCACATAAGGTTTTTGGAAAAACCCACACGTCCGTCTGCCCAACCTGGCCAAGAACACAAGGCCGGCCACAAGGGCACTCTACACGGCTGATAAGTACTTGTGTTATACTACCGCGAAGCGTTATTATCTTACGTTGAGCATATCTTTTATTAGATTTTATCATTAAATTGCGTGCATTTGTGTATTCTTTTACATTGAATGTTTGTGGAGCTAAATTGGAGAAGAAGAACGAAATTAGGTCGTGTTCACCAATGTTGGGAAGTTTTCGGACCAAGTACGGAACAAGGCACGAGCTTGGACTTGTGAGTGTGTGCCAACCTCCTTTGGAGGGGCACAAAGGCAGTCACATTCACAACAAGTCTAACTCGAGTAGCTTAGAAGAACTTCACCAAGAAGGAGACTTGAAGCAATCGGCATGACTTACCATTGTTTGTGTGCCCAATCACTGGCCTCGATGAAGAACAATGGATTCGGGAGCGTTTCGGCGAGTACTGTAGCAGTATTGTAGTTTGTCACTGTAGCAAAACACTGTAGCACGCTACTTTTCAATTTCTGCCAAAAATCAGGGTTTGAGAGAATTCACACGGGCGTATGGAAATTTCACATGGCCGTGTGAATCGATTTTTTAGCCAGACAGAAACTTCACACGGGCGTGTGGAAATTCCACATGGCCGTGTGAAGACCCCGATAAGTCCGATTGTAAAGCCATGATTCAACTATATAAAAAAGGATTTTGGAGACCTTTTGGGATATCTTTGACCTACCTTTCTCTTCAACTTGGGGTGTGCGGCTATGGTTTCGGAGAGGATTTTGTGGAGGTTTAGCGCGCGTCAACAGCATCATCACCGACGTTCGACGGCCGTACAAGACCATGGCCACACCATATACAAGGGGGTTTTCATCAATGTCTTTAATTTGTACTTTCTTTTCTATTTTGATGAACATGTATAGCTCCATGAGGAGCTAAACCCCTTGAGGGTATTCAGACTTGTAAACTCTAGGGTTTTTATGTTTCTTTGACATTGTTATTATGCTTTTCCATTATTGATGAATAAAAACTGAGTTTCAATCTTAATTTCATCTTGCTAATGTTTTCTCTTAGATGTGACACTAGGATTGAGAATAATTTAGGTTACCCTTTGGAGGTGTGAGAACTCCTTTAGGGTTAGACTACTTAAGATTGAAGAGGGTTGAGAGGGAGAGTTGTGAGGTAGCTATGTACCCCTTTCCCCTTCGATGTGGTTTCTCCCTATCTCCGTTTCCGTGATTTCATAGCGGTTGAAATAGAGTGAAGTGCTAGGCAGATAAACTCCCCTGGGGCTTAGTTACGCAAGTAACAGAGTGAAGGGTTGAAGTGAATCCTACGTGCTGGTGCTTAATCTAGACTAGGGTTCTTCTACCTGGACCAAAGGGTTAGAACTACACATAGGAACAGGTTTTACCACTAGGAATCCCTAGAGCTTAAAGCAATCCCACGTAGTGTGAGGTTTAGGTAGATATACTCCCCTGGGGCTTAGTCGTGCGAGCAACAGAGTGAAGGGTGACGTGAATCCTAACACAAGGGCATAATGATGGGGTTAGTCACGGTTGTCCTTAGGTTTGTGACCGTGAGTCTAAGGATTTCCTCGACTCAATTAACATCAATAGAGAAGTATAATAGCATAGTCCTCCAATAGAAGCATAGATCCTAGAGGTAGCTTGTCCGGATACCCTATTTTATTCATTGCTAGTCCTCTCTATTCTCTTTTACTTGCACTTTCTGATCTTCCATCTTTCTATTTAATTTCTTGTCTTTTATTCTGTTTACTTCTACATTCATTCATTGATCCAAATATTGCTTTTCCATACACCACATAGCTTAATTAGTGAAACCTCGTATTCTAAATCCCTATTCCCTGTGGATTCGACTACCCTCTCACCAGGGTAACTTTTATTACTTCGACAACCCGTGCACTTGCGGGAGACACGCAAGGGGTCGTGTCAAAGTTTTTGGCACCGTTGCCGGGGAATAGGCATTTTAGATATTTGTTTATCATTATTTTAGCTATTCACTTCGCATTCTATTTCATATTTTCTTTATCTATCATTGTTTTTATTTTTCTTTTCTTGGTTTTCGGTTACAGGTTATGACCCGTGGGAACCCTTCGATTCTTGTTGAAGGAGACCCAAACATTGGACGAAGAACACATCGCAAGGGGAAGGAACCTGTGCAAGAAGCTTCACATCAAGCCGATATTGAGACAGAAGGGTCAGAAACAATAGCAGAACAGAATGAACAACAACGGACATTGTCCAATTTTGCTAGACCCGAAGTCATGGGGACCCAATTGAGCATTGTGAGGCCCCCAATCATGGAAATGAATTTTGAGTTGAAGCCGTCGTTCATACAGATGTTGCAATAGTCCGCACAATTTAATGGGTTAGCCGATGAAGATCCCAACAGTCATATAGAGAATTTCCTCGAAGTGTGTGACATGTTAAAGATTAATGGAGTAACGGACGGCGCAATTCGTTTGAGAGCCTTCCCATTTTCATTGAAGGGAAAAGCAAGACATTGGCTTCATCCATCACTACGTGGAAGGAGATGGCCGAGGCATTCTTGGCTAGATACTTTCCGCCTGTAAAATCTGCAAGGCTCCGGAATGAGATATCATCCTTCGTGCAAATGAAATTGGAGTCTCTATTCGAGACATCGGATAGGTTTAAGGAGCTCCTTCGCAAGTGCCCACAACATGGATTTCCCGAGTGGATGATCATTCACACATTCTACAACGGGTTAAATCCGAGTACCAAGCAACTCTTAGATGCGGCGGCCGGAGGACCTCTAGGAAGTAAGACTCCCGGTGAAGCCCGGCACCTTGTAGAGGAGATGGCTATGAATAGCTATCAATGGAATTCAAGGGACAGAAAGAAGGTTGCCAGAATTCATGAAGTTGACGCGGTTACATCTTTGGCTGCACAAGTAGAGTCATTGAGTAAGAAGTGATAAGTGCTTGTGTTATAAGTTCAAATTTAAAGCCACACTCAGCCTATTTAAAGCTCGATTTGGAGACTTTTTGAGCATCTTTTGACCTATCTTTCTCTCCAACTTCGAGAGGGTGCGGCTAGGGTTTCGGAGAGGACTTTGTGGAGGATTGGAGCATGCCACATCACACGCGAGTGGGTTTTCATTGATGTTCTTATTTTACAATTTATTTTACACTTTGATGAACATATATAGCTCCATGAGCAGCTAAACCCCTCATGGGTATTCGGACTTGTAAAACCCTAGGATCATTATGTTTCTATGACATTGTTATTATGCTTTTCCATTATTGATGAATAAATTCGAGTTTCAGTTTTGATTATCTTTTGCTATTGTTCTTCCTTAGCCGTGACACTAGGGTTGAGAACAATCTAGGTTATCTTTTGTAGGTGTGACAACTCCTATAGGATTAGACTACTTAGGATTGAAGAAGGTTGAGAGGGAAAGTTGTGAGGTAGAAATGCACCCCTTTCCCTTCCGGTGTGATTTCTCCCTACCTCCGTTTCCTTGGTTAATTAGCGGTCAAGATAGAGTTTTAGGGCTTAATCTAGACTAGGGTTCTTCCACCTGGACCAAAGGGTTAGAACTACATAGAGGAACAGGTTTTATCACTAGGAATCCCTAGAGCTTAAAGCAATCCCACGTAGTGTTAAGGTTAGGAAGATAGACTCCCCTGGGGCTTAGTTGACAGGTCAACAAGAGTCAAGGGTCGTAGTGAATCTTAATACCGGGACATAATGTTGGGGTTAGTCACGGTTGACCTTAAGTTTTGGGACCGTGAGTTTAAGTATATCCTCGACTCAATTAACATCAATAGGAAAGTATAATAGCATAGTCTTGCACTAGAAGCATAAGTCCTAGAGGTAACTTCTCCGGATACCCTATCTCACCCATTGCTAGTCTTTCTCTTTTAACTTCTGCTTGCTTTTCTCTTGTCTTTCATCTCTCTATTTACTTTCTTGTCATTTATTCTAATTGTTTCCATAAATTCACTCATCACTCCGATTATTTCTTTTCGTACACCGCATAACTAAGTAGTGAATTCTTGTGTTCTAAATCCCTATTCCCTGTGGATTCGACTACCCACTCACCAGGGTAATTTTATTACTTCGACAAGGCCGTGCACTTGCGGTACACACGCAAAAGGTCGTGTCAAGTTTTTGGCGCCGCTGCCGGGTAATAGGCGTATTTTTAATACTAGTTTTTGCTACTTTAGTTATTCACTTCGTTGTCTATTTCACACTTTCTTTATCTATCACCGTTCTTATTTTTCTTTTCTTTGTGTTGGTTTCAGGTTATGACCCGCGGGAATCCTTCGATTCTTGTTGAAGGAGGCCCGTATATTGGTCGGAGAACGCATCAGAAAGGGAAAGAGCCTGTGGAAGAACAATCCAAGCAAGCCAGTATAGATTCAGAAGGGTCGGAAGCTATGGCAGAACAAAACGAACAACAAAGAACGTTAGCCGATTTTTGCTAGACCCGCGGTAATGGGGACCCAATCAAGCATTGTGAGGCTCCTAATTACCGCAAATAACTTTGAGTTGAAGCCGTCGTTCATTCAAATGTTGCAACAGTCCGCACAGTTTAATGGGTTGGCCGACGAAGATCCCAACAACCATCTCGAGAACTTTCTTGAAGTGGGCGACATGTTAAAGATCAATGGATTAATAGACGACGCAATCAGATTGAGAGCCTTACCATTTTCGTTGAAGGAAAAAGCGAGACATTGGTTACATTCATTACCGAGAGCATCTATTACTACATGGGAGGAGTTGGCTGAGGCGTTCTTGGCTAGATACTTTGCCCCGGGAAAATCAGCGAAGCTCGAGAATGAAATCTCATCCTTCATGCAAGTGGAATTGGAGTCTCTTTTTGAGACATGGGATAGTTTCAAGGAGCTCATCCGAAAGTACCCGCAACATGGATTCCCCGAGTGGATGATCATCCATACCTTCTACAACGGGTTGAATCCAAGCACCAAGAAACTTTTAGATGTGGCAGCAGGAGGAACTCTAGGAAGTAAGACTACCAATGAAGCCCGGTACCTTATTGAAGAGATGGCAATGAATAGCTATCAATGGAACACAAGGGACCGAAGAAGGTAGCCGGAATTCATGAGGTTGATGCAGTTACATCTTTGGCGGCACAAGTAGAATCATTGAGTAAGAAGTTGGATGTTCTAACTTCACCAAGAGTTGCGGCCATCACTACTTGTAACGGTTGTGGGGGAGGTCGCACTTCAAGTGATTGTCCGATTGCTATTGGAGGTGCTAGTACGGTGGAGCAGGCTGATTTTGTGGGAAATAACTATAGAGGACAAGGCCAAGGCAACCGGTATAGTGGTACTTACAATTCGGGATGGAGGAACCATCCAAATTTCTCATGGAGCAACCAAGGACAGTCACAACAAAAAAACAACACACCACCAGAATTTCAAGGTCAAGAAGCACCGAATTTAGAAAGCCGAGTGACCGGGCTAGAAGGAAAGATGACCGATCTTGAGAAAGCCCTTATGAGGTTTATTTCTTCATCGGATGCTAGGTTCCAATCGGTGGAAGCTACACTTCGCAATCACAGCGCCTCCCTACACAATTTGGAAAATCAAGTTGGGCAAATTGCGAAGACATTGGCGGAAAGACCTCAAGATAGTTTGCCAGGTAACACAGAGACCAATCCGAGGGAGCAATTGATGGCAATTACCTTGATGAGTGGAAAAGAGGTCGAGAGAAATCTCCCTCTAGAAAAGACACAAGAGACACCCGAGGTAGTGGAGGTAGAGGAAGGAGTGACAAAGGAAAAGGAGGTGGCATCCCCACCCTACAAGCCAAGGATCCCCTATCCTTCACGATTGAAGAATGACCAAGAGAACGAACAGTACAAGAAATTTCTGGGGATTTTCAAACAGTTGCACATCAACATCCCATTCGCGGAAGCATTTGCCCAAATGCCTAAGTACGCGAAGTTCTTGAAGGGCCTTTTGACCAACAAGAGGAAATTGGAATAGAGTGCGTCCGTGATCCTTGATGCCAATTGCTCGGCGGTATTGCAAAAGAATATGCCGAGCAAAAGAAAAGATCCCGGGAGTTTCATAATACCATGTAACATTGGCGACTTGGGTGAAGTGATGGCATTAGCCGACTCGGGGGCAAGTATCAATGTCATGCCCTACACGTTCTTCCAAAAGCTAGGCTTGGGCGAGCCTAGACCCACGCGGATGACACTTCAACTCACGGACCGATCGGTGAGGCATCCAAGGGGAATTGTGGAGGACGTCTTAGTAAAAGTCGACAAATACATATTTCCTGTTGACTTCGTGGTGTTGGATGTCAATGAGGATGTCGAGATTCCTTTGATCCTTGGAAGGCCGTTCTTGCGCACTTCTAAGGCTTTGATTGACATGGATGGCGGGGAGCTCACATTGCGAGTGGGAGAAATACAAGCTTACATACCGCCTCGCCGAAGCCATGAGACACTCTCTTGACTTTGATAATACTTTATATTTTCTTGACACTACTGATGAACTAATTGATGATTATGTGCAGGAAATATTGAACCCGGATCAGTATGAAGATTGGCCGGATCAAGACATGGAGAACAAGGAAGAAGTGCTTTCACTTGGTCTAATCGAGAAGGAAGTTAAGCCAGACCCGGGAGCCATGAAAAAGATGAGGAGAAGAATGAAGAAAGAAAGGAGGCGCCACACGAAAAAACCCAAGAACAATGGGGATGATCAAGAACGGAGTAAGGGTGGTTCACCCTTGTGTGGTAACAGAATTACTAACTACCCCTCTATTCTATAAAGGTTATGTAATGCATGTTTTCAGGTTGTAGGAAAGAGGTCAACCTTCATTCATGAACCTCCATAAGGTAAGGCAGGTACGTCAAGCTAAGGGACGATAAACAAGCGCTTCTTGGGAGGCAACCCACGATTTACATGTTTTTCTAGGATCTAGTTTAGTTTTAGCATGAATAAAAGTCTTAGTATTGGTGTCCTAAATTTTTAATGCTTATTCTACGATTTTATTGTGGATTGTTGATGTTTTTGTGTGCCTAAACGATAATTGATGAAAATTTAGCTTGTTGAGCATGTTTTCCATGATATCTGGTCGTGTTTTGATGGTTTTCACAGGCTCTAAGCATCATAGTTATGTTTCTGAATTTTTTCCTAAAGTCTGTTAATTTTTCTAAGTAAACCAGAGAAAACACACGGCCGTGTGGAATTAACACACGGCCGTGTGTTACCCATTAGGGCTCAACCAGAGAAAGGCACAGGGGCGTGACCTTGCCCCTGTGAAAACCTTCAGAAGGGGGCACACGGGCGTGTGGAATTAACACATACCCCTTTCCTTTCCAGTGTGATTTCTCCCTACCTCCATTTCCTTGGTTAATTAGCGGTCAAGATAGAGTTTTAGGGCTTAATCTAGACTAGGGTTCTTCCACCTGGACCAAAGGGTTAGAACTACATAGAGGAACAGGTTTTATCACTAGGAATCCCTAGAGCTTAAAGCAATCCCACGTAGTGTTAGGGTTAGGAAGATAGACTCCCCTGGGGCTTAGTTGACAAGTCAACAAGAGTCAAGCGTCATATTGAATCCTAATACCGGGACATAATGTTGGGATTAGTCACGGTTGACCTTAAGTTTTGGGACCGTGAGTTTAAGGATATCCTCGACTCAATTAACATCGATAGGAAAGTATAATAGCATAGTCTTGCACTAGAAGCATAAGTCCTAGAGATAACTTGTCCGGATACCCTATCTCACCCATTGCTAGTCTTTCTCTTTTAACTTCTGCTTGCTTTTCTCTTGTCTTTCATCTCCCTATTTACTTTCTTGTCGTTTATTCTAATTGTTTCCATAAATTCACTCATCACTCCGATTATTTCTTTTCGTACACCGCATAACTAAATAGTGAATTCTTGTGTTCTAAATCCCTATTCCCTGTGGATTCGACTACCCACTCACCAGGGTAATTTTATTACTTCGACAAGGCCGTGCACTTGCGGTACACACGCAAAAGGTCGTGTCAAAAAGCTAGATGCACTAGCTTCACCAATAGTTACGGCTATCACTACATGTAACGGTTGTGGGGGAGGACATGCTTCGAGTGATTGTCCTATTGCTATTGGAGACACAAGTGCGGTGGAGCAGGCTGATTTTGCTGGAAATTCTTATAGAGGACAAGGCCAAGGTAACCCGTACAGTGGAACTTACAATCCGGGGTGGAAGAACCATCCAAATTTCTATTGGAGCAATCAAGGGCAGTCACAACAGAAAAACAGTACACCACCAGGATTTCAAGGTCAACAAGCTCCAAATCTAGAAAGCCGAGTGACTGGGTTAGAAGGGAAAATGACCAACCTCGAGAGAGCCCTTACACGGTTTGTTTCTTCATCGGATGCTAGGTTTCAGTCGGTGGAGGCTACTCTTTGCAATCACACCGCCTCCCTACACAATTTGGAAAATCAAGTAGGGAAAATTGCGAAGACATTAGCAGAAAGACCTCAAGGTAGCTTGCCTAGCAATACGGAGACTAATCCAAAGGAGCAATTGAATGCAATTACCTTGAGAAGTGGTAAAGAGGTCGAGAGAAATCTCCCTCTAGAAAAGAGGAAAGAATCACCTGAAGTTGAAGTAGTAGGGGTAGAAGCACCAAAAGAAAAAGAGGTGGCACCACCACCCTACAAACCAAGGATCCCCTACCCTTCGAGGTTGAAGAATGACCAAGACAATGAGCAATACAAGAAATTTCAGGGTATCTTCAAGCAATTGCACATCAACATACCATTCGCTGAAGCATTAGCCCAAATGCCCAAGTACGCGAAGTTCCTGAAGGACCTCTTAACCAATAAGAGGAAGTTGGAGGAGAGTGCAACTATAGTTCTTGATGCTAATTGCTCGGCCATCTTACAAAAGAACATGCCGAGTAAGAGAAATGATCCCGAGAGTTTCATCATACCTTGCAACATCGCCAATTTGGGTGAAGAGATGGCATTAGCCGATTCAGGGGTAAGCATCAATGTGATGCCCTATACCTTCTTTCAAAAGCTAGGCTTGGATGAGCCTAGACCCACTCGGATGACACTTTAACTCACGGATCGATCGGTGAGGCATCCGAGGGGAATTGTGGAATATGTCTTGGTAAAAGTAGACAAGTACATCTTTCCAGTGGACTTCGTTGTGCTTGATGTGGACGAGGATGTCGAGGTGCCGCTGATTCTTGGGAGGCCGTTCTTGGGCACTTCCAAGGCTTTGATAGACATGGACGGTGGGGAGCTCACACTTAAAGTTGGAGATGATAAGCTCACCTATCGCCTCGCCGAAGCCATGAGACATTCTCTTGATTTTGATGATACTCTTTATTATCTTGATGTTACTGATGAGTGTATTGATGAATATGTGCAGGAAATGTTAAACCCATGTCCTTGTGAAGCGTGGCCGGACCAAGACATGGAGATAGAAGAAGAAGAAGTACTTGCACTTGGTCCAGTCAAGACAGACATCAAGATGAAGAAAGAGCGTATGAAGAATATGCTTCGGAGGATGAAGAGGTCGAAAAGATGCCACAAGAAGAACCCCAACAAGAAAGGGAATGAACATTCATGGAGTAAGGGTGTGACACCCTTTTGTGGTAACAAATTCGACAACTCTCCCTCTACTCTACAAAGATTATGTAACGCATGTTTTCAGGTTGTAGGAAAGAGGGCAACTTCTATTCATGAACCTCCGTAAGGTAAGATCAGGTACGTCAAGCTAGGTAACGTTAAACAAGCGCTTCTTGGGAGGCAACCCAAGGTTTTACAGTTTTTTTTCTAGGACTTAGCTTAGTTTAGGTTGAATAAGAGTCTTAGTTTTGGTGTCCAGAAGTTTTAATGCATGCGCTGTGATTCTTATTGTCGATTGTTGACGTTTTCGTGTGCCTAGATGATTATTGACGAAGTTTGAGTTGGTTGAGCATATTTTCCATGGTATCTGGTCGTGTTTTGATGGTTTTCACAGGCTCCAAACATAGTATTTGTGTTTTTGAATTTTTGTGAGAGTCTGTAAATTTTTTCTAAGTAAACCAGAGAAAACACACGCCCATGTGGAAATTCCACACGGGCGTGTGACACCACTTAGTGCTCAGCCAGAGAGCGCACAGGGGCGTGTCCATGCCCCTGTGAACAACCTCAGAAGGGGCACACGGCCGTGTGGAAATTCCACATGGCCATGTGAGTTCTCGTAGAAGTTAAACTCTTTTCCAGAGAGTCCACAGGGCCGTGTGGGTGTTCCTATGAGTGCCACTGTGCTAAGGCGTACGGCCGTGTGAAACTCTGTAGAAACAACCCTTCTTTCCCGAGAAATCACAGGGGCGTGTGGCTGCCCCTGTGGAAGAGCTTGTGAAGGCACACGGCCGTGTGGAATTTCCACACGGCCGTGTGGAAAACTTAGAGTATTCTCGGGTCACTCCAGAAAAGCCACAAGGGCGTGTGGCTGCCCCTGTGGCTGGTCTTGTTCTTCGCCAGGATGAGCATACGGGCGTGTGGAATTAACACACGCCCGTGTGAGGTAGCCCAGGGAGCAAACCGAGTGCACACAGGGACGTGTACCGGCCTCTGTGAACCCTAATTTTAGAGACACACGGTCGTGTGGCATTTCCACACGGCCGTGTGAACCCCCAGACCTTCAAAAGTCGAACTGTTTCTTTTGGAATTTACTCGTGTCTCTTTCGTTCTCACTCCAAACCACTCCCCGACCTTATCAAACCACTTCCCCAACTATTTCCTACATTCTTTGAGGTTTCCTTTCGAGTTTTCCGACCGACTCCGAATTTCTCCCTATCCACAGCGTCGGTGAGAACGACAAACCCTTCCTCTTTATCAATCTGGATTTAGATCATCCATGATAAGTATTTTGGCTATTTTGCATGATTAACCTGGTTACCAATGAGTTTACAAGGGTTTTGAAGCGAATTTTTGTATGAACATGGAGTTTTGATTCTATAACTTTGCAGTGACGTCCGCCCAACAATCCACATGGGCTTGTGGAATTTCCACACTGCCGTGTGGAGGCAAATTATTAAAACAAAGTGACTGACTTTCTTTAAATTCTTTTCAGGAATGGCACCTAGGAAAGAAACCAATAAAAGGGCACGAGAACAGTCTCCAGAGCCAATCAACTTCGTCACGTCTAAACACCGAGAAATATATAGAAGATTGGCGAAACTAAAGATCGGACAATCTCGGTACTTGGACATAGACTGTTTAAGACCAGCTGATTATGGTAATGATATGGCAGACGAGATTGAAGAACTTGTTGCGGTCGGAAGTTGGAAGAGCTTGCTATCTATTCGAGATCCAGCAAACCGTCTGCTTACTTTGGAGGTGCTCTCATCATTCAAGTTTGACAAAACAAGTAGAGAGTTGACGAATGCAAATTCTATACAGTTTCGGGCATTTGAGCATGAGTACAATATGTCGGTGACACAGTTTTCCATTTATATGGGGTTATACAACGAGGCGTTCACTAAGACAGAGGAGTATAAGAGCCTTCCAATTGACTATCCCGACAGTTTGACTCCTCAGGGAGCTTACACAGTATTGTGTGGACAAGGGAACTATGAACCAAGTGTATCAAAAGCTACTTGTCTATCACGACCGGCCTATAGATACATTCACGCTATTCTGAGTAGGTCAATAAATGGCCGGAGTGATAGTACAGGGGTCCTTAGTCGGCAAAAGCTCCTTTACTTACATTCAATGGTACAGAAGGAGCCGCTCCATCTTAGGTATATACTCGCCGAATCCATGCCTTATCAAAGTTAGTACCCCATTCTTGGAACGATTTTTGTAGGGCCATATATTACAAGACTTATGAAGGGGATGGGTCTTCGGGCAGCAATCAGAGGGATAGAAAGGACGATCACACCTTCCCCAATCAACTTGGAGATGTTGAGACAGATGGGCATGGCCTGGAAACATTACCAGCAGTATGTACTAAACTGGCCCGATGCCTATCCAACCGAGGAGTCCCAGGTAGCCTTGGAGCCACCTTCAGCGGATACAGAGACAGTAGTATCACCTACCGCGCCGGAGCCACCTCCGGTGCGCATGTTCTCACCTTCTCGAGGCTAGGATCGACTGGAGCGCCTCGAGAGCGCAGTGGGGGTACTACAGACAGAGGTGGCTGAGGTCAGGGCCGCACAGATAGCACAACACACTGAGGTCATGGCTCGATTAGACCTTATACAGCAGTTACTCGAGCGAGCCGTGACTTCACCTTTCGTGGTCCGACCCCGAGCTTCTACCCATCCACCACCATCTCCTCCAGCAGCAGTGATAAGTGCTCGTGTTATAGTATGTAGCTACTCTCATAAGTCGGATACAAGTTATGTATGCCCTAATGAGAGAAAGAGCTATCTCATGGGATGCGTGAAAGCTACCACCTCGGTAGAAAGAGCTACCTCCCCGAAAGAGTGAAAGCCACCTTTGGCGGCCGCCTAGGAAAGGGCTACCTTCGAGGATGTGTGAAGCTACTACTTCCACTCTTGTTTTTCGTATATAAATAAGTCCTTTTTAACAAGAGTTTGAGGAGTACTCATTTGGTTGTCTTGAGTGAGTTCACACACACTAACACATTTTCGAGTTCTCATCCTTTTTGATTCGAGTTTTTAGCTAGAGCAATGGTAACCATATGCAATGTTTTGATTTCCCCTTACTTGTAGAATGCTTCTTTTGCATACTTTTGGTGAACCTAAGGCCGAGCACTTCCAATTGTTCTTCCCAAGTATTTTCACGTTCTATTTTTGCTTGAGGACAAGCAAAAGCTTAAGTGTGGGGGAATTTGATAAGTGCTCGTGTTATAGTAATGCGAAGCATTATTATCTTGCAATGAGTATTAATTTAATCAGATTTTATCACTAAAAAGTGTGCAATTGTTTTACTTTTGTGCATTGTAGGGTTGTGAAGATAAAATGAAGGAAAGGAACGAAGTTAGATCGTGTTCGCCATTGTTGGGAGGTTTTCGGACCAAGCAAGGAACAAGGCACGAGATTAGACTTGTGAGTGTGTGCCAACCTCCTTTGGAGGGGCACAAAGGCAGTCGCATTCACAACATGTCTAACTCGTGTAGCCTAGGAGAATTTCGCCAAGAAGGAGACTTGAAGCAATCGACACGATCTACCATTGATTGTGTGCCCAATTCAATGGCCTCGATGAAGAACGACGGATTCGGGAGCGTTTTTCGGCAAGCACTGTAGCATCACTGTAGTTTGTTACTGTAGTAAAACACTGTAGCAAGTTACTGTTCAATTCGGCCGAAATTCAGAATTCCAGAGAATTCACACGGGCGTGTGGAAATTCCACACGGCCGTGTGAATTAATTTTTCAGCAGACAGAAACTTCACACGCCCGTGTGTTAATTCCACACGGCCGTGTGAAGTCCCGATAAGTCCAAATTTAAAGCCGCACTCAGCCTATTTAAAGCCCGATTTGAGTATCTTTCGACCTATCTTTCTCCCCACCTTCTGGAGAGTGCGGCTAGGGTTTCGGAGAGGACTTTGTGGAGGATTGGAGCGCGTCATCGGCATCGACATCGACGTTCGACGGCCGCACAAGACCACGGCCACACCATACGCAAGGGGGTTTTCATCAATGCTTTTGTTTTGTGCTTTCTTTCTTATTTTGATGAACATGTATAGCTCCATGAGGAGCTAAACCCCTTGTGGGTATTCGGACTTGTAAAACCCTAGGATTATTATGTTTCTTTGACATTGTTATTATGCTTTTCCATTATTGATGAATAAATTCGAGTTTCAATTTTAATTATCTTTTGCTATTGTTTTCTCTTAGCCGTGACACTAAGGATTAAGAACAATCTAGGTTATCCTTTGGAGGTGTGACAACTCCTATAGGATTAGACTACTTAAGATTGAAGAGGGTTGAGAGGGAGAGTTGTGAGGTAGCAATGTACCCCTTTCCCTTCCGGTGTGATTTCTCCCTACCTCCGATTCCTTGATTTATTAGCGGTCGAAATAGAGTGAAGTGCTAGGTAGATAAACTCCCCCAAGGCTTTGGGGTGACGTGAATCCTATGCACTGGGGCTTAATTTAGACTAGGGTTCTTCCACCTGGACCAAAGGGTTAGAACTACTACACATAGGAACAGGTTTTATCACTAGGAATCCCTAGAGCTTAAAGCAATTCCACGTAGTGTTAGGCTTAGGTAGATATACTCCCCTGGGGCTTAGTTGAGCAATCAACAGAGTGAAGGGTTGACGTGAATCCTATTGCCGGGACATAGTGTTGGGGTTAGTCACGGTTGACCTTAGGTTTGGGACCGTGTGTTTAAGGATTTTCCTCGACTCAATTAACATCAATAGGAAAGTATAATAGCATAGTCTTGCACTAGAAGCATAAGTCCTAGAGGTAACTTTTCCGGATACCCTATTTCATAATCATTGCTAGTCCTTCTCCATTACTCCTATTTGCACTCTCTCACCTATCATCTTTCTATTTTAATTCTTGTCTCTTTATATTTGATTCCATTATTCACTCATCAAATCTATTATCTTTTCTCGTACACCGCATAGCTAAGTAGTGAAAACTTGTGTTTTAAATCCCTATTCCCTGTGGATTCGACTACCCACTCACCGGGGTATTTTATTACTTCGACAAGGCCGTGCACTTGCGGTACACACGCAAAAGGTCGTGTCAAGTTTTTGGCGCCGTTGCCGGGGAATAGGCGTTTTAGAGACATTTGTACTTTGCTATTTTAGCTATTCATCATTCATTCTATTTCACCTTTTCTTATTCTTCCGTCATTCTTATTTGTTTTCTTTTGATTTGTCTTACTCTTTCTTGCGAGGAACCTAAATGGAGATTGATGCAATTATTGAGCTATATTCTCGAGTTGAAGTTCTCAATACAAGGCTTGACAGATTTATTGCTTCACAACAACAAAGCAATCCATGCTACAACACATATCATCCAAATGAAAGGAGCTACCCAAATTTTTCAGGGAATAATGATGGACAACATTGGGAAGCACCTCAAGAGCAATTTCAAAAGGATGAGGTACTTGAAGAGGATGCACCTCAGTGGAAAAAAGCAATGGATAACTTTATTAAAGCATCCGATGCCTCTTGCCAAAGTATGGAAGCCATGCGAAAGTGTCATGAAGCCTCCTATAACAACCTTGAGCATCAGTTGGGATGGATACTTGACACACTCTCCAAGGAAAATGAAGTATTTGAGCAAGCAACGCAAACTCCTTGTAGAGATGATGTAGTAGTGAACGATAATGAAGAAACGGGGCAAACCGAGTACGTTGTTGTAGAAATTGAAGAGGAAAAAGAAGAATATCATTTGGAGAATTGGGATTGCTTGAATGAAGATGGTGCTCATGAGCAAGGAAATTTTCAAGGGGATTTGCTAGTGACATGCTCCTTTCAAGATGAAAATACACAAGAAGAAGCAAACCCTAATGTAATGGAGCAAGCATCTCTCTTTGGGATTGATCAACTCACAAAAAGCAAGAAAGAGATTTTGGGAAGGGAAAAAGATATGGGGAGGATATTTAAACCATCCAATGACCCACCTATGCTAATCTTAGACAATTCCCAACCCAAATTGTTTCCTTGGAGACCAAAAGTAAGATGGTTGGATCCTCCAACGAATACTCCACCCCGACAAGTAGATTATTGGTTTAAAGGAAGTAGCTATGCAAGTTCTTGTCGGGAGGAACACACTCTTTTCAAGCCGCCTTGAGGTAAGAAAGAGGTACGTCAAGCTTAGTGACGATAAACAAGCGCTTCTTGGGAGGCAACCCAAGTTTTTATTGCTTTTCTAGGCTTAGTTTAGTTTTAGTATGAATAATTGCCTTGTTTCGGTGTCTTGATCATATATGCGTGTGTTGAGAATTTATCGTTGACCTTTTGATGTTTTCGTGTGCCTAAATGTTGTTTGACGAAGTTTTGAGTCATTTGAGCATGTTCTCATAGATCTCTGGTCATGTTTTTATTGTCTATACAGGCTCTAAGTGTTATAAATGCGTTTCTGAAATTTTCTATAGAGTCTGTAATTTTTCTAAGTTGTCCAGAGAAAACACACGGCCGTGTGGGATTTCCACACGGGCGTGTGTAGTACAAATAGAGAGTCCACAGGGGCGTGTTCATGCCCCTGTGAAAAACCCAGTGAAGGCACACGGCCGTGTGGAATTTCCACACGGCCGTGTGGATCCGTTTAGAACTCAAACAGAGAGTCCACAGGGGCGTGTTTATGCCCCTGTGAAGGACCCAGTGAAGGCACACGGCCGTGTGGAAATTCCACACGGCCGTGTGGAAATTCCACACGGCCGTGTGGATCCCTGCAGAACATGAACTCTCCATCCAGAGAATTCACAGGGGCGTGTGGGTGCCCCTGTGAAAAACCTTGTGTTAAGGCACACGGCCGTGTGGAATTTCCACACGGCCGTGTGGAACTCTGCAGAAACTACCCTTCAATCCAGAGAATACACAGGGGCGTGTGGATGCCCCTGTGGGTATGCTATGAATAGCACACGGCCGTGTGGTATTTCCACACGGCCGTGTGGAACACTTAGAAGAATTCTCAGGAAAACAGAGAAGCCACAGGGGCGTGTGGATGCCCCTGTTGGTCGGGCACACGGCCGTGTGGACATTTCACACGGCCGTGTGAATGTTTAAACAGAGGATAAAAAAAAAAAAAAAAAAAAAAAAAAAAAAAAAAAAAAAAAAAAAAAAAAGAGTAAAAATTCAATGAACATACTTGTGGACAGTAAGCACTTCATTGTAAAGTTTTATTTTTAGTTTTTTTTTTTTTTTTTTCCGATCGTTCTTCAAGTTTTTGATTTATTCTTCGTCGGAAAGCTTTCTCTTCCCCTTTATCTTCGTCAATCTTATTATTTTAGATGGACAAATCCACAGGCATCAGCAGTACCGACAGGAGCACCGGAGATCGTGACACAGGACACCGATGCTGAGGCGTCGTAGTTTTATTTCTATTTTTATTTTTATTTTACTTCAGTTGTACTTTTTATTTTATTTTTATTTTTATTTTTATTTTTATTTTTCAATTATAATCGAGTTTTATTTTGGTTTTTCTTGAGCTATACTGAACCCTTGCGTATGTGTGCAGATGGTCTTCGATGAAGGGAATCTAAGGAATAGTCATAAACACGGTCATGGGACCGTGTGTGCTTCACAACCCATTGAGACTGAATTCTCAATTCACCTAGCTCCATCAAACGCAACACTTGGAGTTCAGGGGAGTAATGTTTCAATTGCCTACTTCCACACTAATTATTTTACAATTCTTAATCTTTATTGTGCTTGCATGCGTACATTGGGGACAATGTACATCTTAAGTGTGGGGGGGAGTTCACATTGCACACACCTTTACTTGTGCGTTCAATTGCTTATGCTCATGTAGCCTATGGCGGTTCACCTTAGTTGTAACGGTTGTATTCTTATAGTTTAGGAGAATTTTTAACATTGTATCCTATCATGCTCTAGTTCCACTTGAATTTTAGGGGATTTTTGCTCGATTACACCCTATTGCACTACTCACTTCTGAAATCTTTTGGAAACTCGATCTTGAAGTTTTTAAGGACAAGTTTATCATCATTCTTAGTTTTACTTTGGAAAATGCATATATATAGAGAGAAAAAGAAAAAAGAATAATGAATATGAATAAGATGAAAAAAAATATATATGGAAAAGAGAAAAAAAAAGAAAAAAAAGAAAAAAAAAAAATATATATATATATATATATATATGAGTTTTTGAATGGTTGCTTTCTTTTATATATGCATTTGGGGCGGAAAGAGCTACCACTCATGAAGTATGTAGCTACTCTCATAAGTCGGATACAAGTTATGTATGCCCTAATGAGAGAAAGAGCTATCTCATGGGATGCGTGAAAGCTACCACCTCGGTAGAAAGAGCTACCTCCCCGAAAGAGTGAAAGCCACCTTTGGCGGCCGCCTAGGAAAGGGATACCTTCGAGGATGTGTGAAGCTACTACTTCCACTCTTGTTTTTCGTATATAAATAAGTCCTTTTTAACAAGAGTTTGAGGAGTACTCATTTGGTTGTCTTGAGTGAGTTCACACACACTAACACATTTTCGAGTTCTCATCCTTTTTGATTCGAGTTTTTAGCTAGAGCAATGGTAACCATATGCAATGTTTTGATTTCCCCTTACTTGTAGAATGCTTCTTTTGCATACTTTTGGTGAACCTAAGGCCGAGCACTTCCAATTGTTCTTCCCAAGTATTTTCACGTTCTATTTTTGCTTGAGGACAAGCAAAAGCTTAAGTGTGGGGGAATTTGATAAGTGCTCGTGTTATAGTAATGCGAAGCATTATTATCTTGCAATGAGTATTAATTTAATCAGATTTTATCACTAAAAAGTGTGCAATTGTTTTACTTTTGTGCATTGTAGGGTTGTGAAGATAAAATGAAGGAAAGGAACGAAGTTAGATCGTGTTCGCCATTGTTGGGAGGTTTTCGGACCAAGCAAGGAACAAGGCACGAGATTAGACTTGTGAGTGTGTGCCAACCTCCTTTGGAGGGGCACAAAGGCAGTCGCATTCACAACATGTCTAACTCGTGTAGCCTAGGAGAATTTCGCCAAGAAGGAGACTTGAAGCAATCGACACGATCTACCATTGATTGTGTGCCCAATTCAATGGCCTCGATGAAGAACGACGGATTCGGGAGCGTTTTTCGGCAAGCACTGTAGCATCACTGTAGTTTGTACTGTAGTAAAACACTGTAGCAAGTTACTGTTCAATTCGGCCGAAATTCAGAATTCCAGAGAATTCACACGGGCGTGTGGAAATTCCACACGGCCGTGTGAATTAATTTTTCAGCAGACAGAAACTTCACACGCCCGTGTGTTAATTCCACACGGCCGTGTGAAGTCCCGATAAGTCCAAATTTAAAGCCGCACTCAGCCTATTTAAAGCCCGATTTGAGTATCTTTCGACCTATCTTTCTCCCCACCTTCTGGAGAGTGCGGCTAGGGTTTCGGAGAGGACTTTGTGGAGGATTGGAGCGCGTCATCGGCATCGACATCGACGTTCGACGGCCGCACAAGACCACGGCCACACCATACGCAAGGGGGTTTTCATCAATGCTTTTGTTTTGTGCTTTCTTTCTTATTTTGATGAACATGTATAGCTCCATGAGGAGCTAAACCCCTTGTGGGTATTCGGACTTGTAAAACCCTAGGATTATTATGTTTCTTTGACATTGTTATATGCTTTTCCATTATTGATGAATAAATTCGAGTTTCAATTTTAATTATCTTTTGCTATTGTTTTCTCTTAGCCGTGACACTAAGGATTAAGAACAATCTAGGTTATCCTTTGGAGGTGTGACAACTCCTATAGGATTAGACTACTTAAGATTGAAGAGGGTTGAGAGGGAGAGTTGTGAGGTAGCAATGTACCCCTTTCCCTTCCGGTGTGATTTCTCCCTACCTCCGATTCCTTGATTTATTAGCGGTCGAAATAGAGTGAAGTGCTAGGTAGATAAACTCCCCCAAGGCTTTGGGGTGACGTGAATCCTATGCACTGGGGCTTAATTTAGACTAGGGTTCTTCCACCTGGACCAAAGGGTTAGAACTACTACACATAGGAACAGGTTTTATCACTAGGAATCCCTAGAGCTTAAAGCAATTCCACGTAGTGTTAGGCTTAGGTAGATATACTCCCCTGGGGCTTAGTTGAGCAATCAACAGAGTGAAGGGTTGACGTGAATCCTATTGCCGGGACATAGTGTTGGGGTTAGTCACGGTTGACCTTAGGTTTGGGACAGTGTGTTTAAGGATTTTCCTCGACTCAATTAACATCAATAGGAAAGTATAATAGCATAGTCTTGCACTAGAAGCATAAGTCCTAGAGGTAACTTTTCCGGATACCCTATTTCATAATCATTGCTAGTCCTTCTCCATTACTCCTATTTGCACTCTCTCACCTATCATCTTTCTATTTTAATTCTTGTCTTTTTATATTTGATTCCATTATTCACTCATCAAATCTATTATCTTTTCTCGTACACCGCATAGCTAAGTAGTGAAAACTTGTGTTTTAAATCCCTATTCCCTGTGGATTCGACTACCCACTCACCGGGGTATTTTATTACTTCGACAAGGCCGTGCACTTGCGGTACACACGCAAAAGGTCGTGTCAAGCAGCAGATCCACTTGCACCTTCAGAGCCTCCAACAGCACCAGAGGCCACTATTCAGGATACCGACGCGGAGGCGTCGTAGTTTTCATTTTGATTTTCTTTTGCACTTTTATTTTCTATTTCTGTTGGACTTGTAGTACCCTGAAAGGACTCTCCTTCTGGGTTTGCTTTTATTTTCCGTCTATTTTTATTTTGTCTCGAGTTGTATTTCATTTTCATATATTTATATACTCGAGCTTTGTTTTGGTTTTTCTTGAGCTATACTGAACCCTTGTATATGTGTGCGCAGATGGTCTTGGATGTAATGATTTTGAGGAATGTTTGCTTGTACCGTGTGTGCTTCACTGACACGACCCCTTGCGTGTATCCCGCAAGTGCACGGGTTTGTCGAAGTAATAAATTTACCTTGGTGAGAAGGTAGTCGAATCCACAGGGAATAGGGAGATAGAATATAAGGTTTCACTAATTAAGCTATGCAGAATACGGAGAACGATAATAAGATTGATGAGTGAAAATAATGCAAAGCAATAAACTAAATAGAGAGATGGAAGAAAGAAGTGCAAGTAGGAAAATCGAGAAGGACTAACAATGAGTAAAGGGGGGTATCCGGACAAGCTACCTCTAGGGTCTATGTTTCAAGTGCAAGACTATAATATTATGCTCTCCTATTAATGTCAATTGAGTCGAGGATATCCTAAGACTCACGGTCCCAAACCTAAGGACAACCGTGACTAACTCCAACACTATGCCCCGGTATTAGGATTCACAACACCCTTCACTCTGTCACCTAGATGACTAAGCCCCATGGGAGTCCATCTGCCTAAACCTCACACTATGTGGAGTTACATTATGCTCTAGGGATTCCTAGTGATTAAACCTGTTCCTATACGTAATTCTAACCCTTTGGTCCAGGTGGAAGAATCCTAGTCTAGATTGAGCCCCAGCAAATAGGATTCACTACAACCCTCCACTCTATTACTTACGTAACTAAGCCCTAGGGGAGTTTATCTACCTATTGCTTCACTCTATTTCGACCGCTATTAAATCAAGGAATCGGAGGTAGGGAGAAATCACATCGAAGGGGAAAGGGGTACATTGCTACCTCACAACTCTCCCTCTCAACCCTTGTTAATCTTGAGTAGTCTAATCCTATAGGAGTTGTCACACCTCCAAAGGAAAGCCTAGATTGCTCTCAACCATAATGTCACGTTTAAGGGAAAACAATATGAAAGGATAATCAAGATTAAAAACTCAATTTTATTCATCAATGATGGAAAGCATAATAATCAATGTCAAAGAAGCATAAGAAACCCTAAAGTTTACAAGTCCGAATACCCCACGAGGGGTTTAGCTCCTCATAGAGCTATACATGTTCATCAACGTGAGAAATAAAGCATAAAACATAGACATCAATGAAAAACCCCCTCGAATTAGTGTGGCCGTGGTCTTGTGCAAACGTCGAACCTCAAAATCGATGCCGACGACGCGCTAGAACCTCCACGAAACCCTCTCTGAAACCCTAGCCGCACTCCAGAAAGTTGGGGAAAAGATAGGTCCAAAGATCCCTCCAAAGGTTGCAAAAATCCCCTTTTATATTGTTGAATCGCGGCTTTAAAATTGGACTTATCGGGGGCTTCACACGGCCGTGTGGAATTTCCAAACGCCCGTGTGAAGCTTCTGTCTCGGCTGAAAAATTAATTTCACACGGCCGTGTGGAATTTCCACACGCCCGTGTGTCTTCACTGGATGGCTGAAATTGCAAAACACACGGCCGTGTGGAATTTCCACACGCCCGTGTGACTTCTCTGTCTGGCTGGAAAATGGCTCACACGGCCGTGTGGAATTTCCACACGCCCGTGTGACTTCTCTGGAACACTAATCTTCAGCTGAACAGGCTTGGTAACTTGCCGAAACGCCTCCCGGGTCCATTGTTCTTCATCGAGGCCATTACTTGGGCACACAAGCAACGGTAGGTCGCGCCGATTGCATCAAGTCTTCTTCTTTCGCGAGATTCTCCTAAGTAACACGGATTGGACTTGTTGTGAATGTGACTGCCTTTGTGCCCCTCCAAAAGAGGTTGGCACACATCCACAAGTCCAAATACGTGCTTCGTTCCTTGCTTGGTCCGAGAACATCCCAACATTGGCGAACGCGACCTAATTTCATTCTTCTTCTCCAATTAGGCTCCACAATACCTTCAATGCACAAGAGAACACAAATGCACACATTTAGTGATAAAACCTGATAAAAGGTATGCCTAATGTAAGATAATAGCGCTTCGCGATACTATAACACAAGCACTTATCCACAAACCATTGAGACTTAACTCTCAATGACCTAGCTCCATCAAACGCAACACTTGGAGTTCAGGGGAGTAATGTTTAAATTACTCACTTCCACACTAATTGTTTTTATTTATTACTTATTATTGTGCTTGCATGCGTACATTTGGGACAATGTACATCTTAAATGTGGGGGGGGGGGGGGGGGGGGGGGGGGGGGGAGGGGGGGTGGGTTCACATTGCACACACCTTTACATGTGCGTTCAATTGCTCATGCTCATATAGCCTATGGCGGTTCACCTTAGTTGCAACGGTTGTATTCTTAGAGTTTAGGAGAATTTTTAACATTGTATCCTATCATGCTCTAGTTTTCACTTGAATTTTTAGGGAATTTTTGCTCGATTACATCTTATATTGCACAACTTACTCTTGGAATCTTTTGGAAACTAAATCTTGAAGTTTTGAAGGACAAGTTTATCATCGTTCTTAGTTTTACTTTGGAAAATGCATATAAAAAAAATATATGGAAAAGTGACACGACCTTTTGCGTGTGTACCGCAAGTGCACGGCCTTGTCGAAGTAATAAAATTACCCCGGTGAGTGGGTAGTCGAATCCACAGGGAATAGGGATTTAAAATACGAGAAATTGCTATTCAATCGTGCGATATATGAAAAGAAACAATGATCGGCATGATGAGTGAGTTTATGAAAATTAGAGTAGATGCAAGGCAAGTAAATAGAAAGATGAAAGAGAGAAAAGTGCAAGCAACGAGTAAAGAAAGAGACTAGCAATAAGTGAGAATAGGGTATCCGGACAAGTTACCTCTAGGACTTATGCTTCTAGTGCAAGACTATGCTATTATACTTTCCTATTGATGTTAATTGAGTCGAGGAAAATCCTTAAACACACGGTCCCAAATCTAAGGTCAACCGTGACTAACCCCCAACACTATATCCCGGCAATAGGATTCACGTCAACCCTTCACTCTGTTGATTGCTCAACTAAGCCCCAGGGGAGTATTTCTACCTAAGCCTAACACTACGTGGAATTGCTTTGAGCTCTAGGGACTCCTAGTGATAAAACCTGTTCCTATATGCAGTAATTCTAACCCTTTGGTCCAGGAGGAAGAACCGTAGTCTAAATTAAGCCCCAGTGCATAGGATTCACGTCACCCCAAAGCCTTGGGGGAGTATATCTTCCTAGCACTTCACTCTATTTCGACCGCTAATAAATCAAGGAATCGGAGGAAGGGAGAAATCACATCGGATGGGAAAGGGGTACGGTGCTACCTCACAACTCTCCCTCTCAACCCTCTTCAATTTTAAGTAGTCTAATCCTATAGGAGTTGTCACACCTCCAAAGGATAACCTAGATTGTTCTCAATCCTTAGTGTCACGGCTAAGAGAAAATAATAGCACAAGATATCTAAAATTGAAACTCGAATTTATTCATCAATTAATGGAAAAGCATAATAGCAATGTCAAAGAAACATAATTATCCTAGAGTTTTACAAGTCCGAATACCCACGAGGGGTTTAGCTCCTCATGGAGCTATACATGTTCATCAATGTATGAAATAAAACACAAACTAAAGACATCAATGAAAACCCCCTCGCGTATGGTGTGGCCGTGGTCTTGTGCGGCCGTCGAACGTCGGTGACGATGCCGATGGCGCGCTCCAATCCTCCACAAAGTCCTCTCCGAAACCCTAGCCGCACTCTCCAGAAGTTGGGGAGAAAGATAGGTTCAAAGATCCTCAAAAAGTCTCCAAATCGCGCTTTAAATAGGCTGACTGCGGCTTTAATTTTGAACTTATCGGGGCTTCACACGGCCGTGTGGAATTTCCACATGCCCGTGTGAAGCTTCTGTCTTTCCTGGAAAATTACTTCACACGGCCGTGTGGAATTTCCACACGCCCGTGTGAAGTCTCTGGCTTGCTGGGAAATCAATTCACACGGCCGCGTGTTAATTCCACACGCCCGTGTGAGGTCTCTGCTTGCTGGAAAATTAATTCACACGGCCGTGTGTTAATTCCACACACCCGTGTGAATTCTATGGAATCTTGATTTTCGACAGAAGTGCACAGTACTTGCTACAGTAATTTTGCTACAGTGCTCTCCGAAATGCTCCCGAATACGTTATTCTTCATCGAGGCCATTGAATTGGGCACACAATCAATGGTAGATCGTGCCTATTGCTTGAAGTCTCCTACTTGCTGAAGTTTTCCTAAGCTACACGAGTTGGACTTGTTGTGAATGTGACTGCCTTTGTGCCCCTCCAATGGAGGTTGGCACACACTCACAAGTCTAAGCTCGTGCCTTGTTCCTTGCTTGGTCCGAAAACCTTCCAACAATGGCGAACACGACCTAACTTCGTTCTTCTTTCCCAACTTAGCTCCACGAACCTACAATGCACAAGAATACACAAATGCACACTATTTAGTGATAGAATCTGATAAAAAGTATGTTCATTGTAAGATAATAATGCTTCGCGTTACTACAACACAAGCACTTATCAAAAAGAGAAAAAGAAAAAAAAATACATATGACTTTGTGAATATTTGCTTTGTTTTATGTATGCATTTGGGGTGGAAAGAGCTACCACTTATGAAGTATGTAGCTACTCTCATAAGTCAGATACAAGTTATGCCCTAATGAGCAAAAGAGCTATCTCATGGGATGCGTGAAAGTACTACCCCGGTAGAAAGAGCTACCACTTATGAAGTATGTAGCTACTCTCATAAGTCGGATACAAGTTATGCCCTAATGAGCGAAAGAGCTATCTCATGGGATGCGTGAAAGCTACTACCCTGGTAGAAAGAGCTACCTCCTCGAAAGTGTGAAAACCACCTTTGACGGCCGCCTAGGAAAGGGCTACCTTCAAGGATGTGTGAAGCTACTACTTCCTTTTCTTTTTAGTTTTGTTTTTGTATGTAAATAACTCTTTTCTAACAAAAGTTTGAGGAGTACTCGTTGGTTCTCTTGAGTGAAATCGCACACACTAACACATTTTCGAGTTTTTTATCCTTTTTTATTCGAGTTTTTAGCTAGAGCAATGATAACCTTATGCATTGTTTTGATTTCCCCTTACTTGTAGAATGCTTCTTTTGCATACTTTTGGTGAACCTAAAGCCGAGCACTTTCAATTGTTCTTCCCAAGTACTTTCACATTTTATCTTTGCTTGAGGACAAGAAAAAGCTTTAGTGTGGGGGGATTTGATAAGTGCTTGTGTTATAGTGCCGCGAAGCGTTATTATCTTACATTGAGCATATCTTTTATCAGATTTTATCATTAAATAGCGTGCATTTGTGTATTCTTGTCCATTGAAGGTTTGTGAAGCTAAATTGGAGAAGAAGAACGAAATTAGGTCGTGTTCGCCGATGTTGGGAAGTTTTCGGACCAAGTACGGAACAAGGCACGAGCTTTGACTTGTGAGTGTGTGCCAACCTCCTTTGGAGGGCCACAAAGGCAGTCACATTCACAACAAGTCTAACTCGTGTAGCTTAGAATAACTTCACCAAGAAGGAGACTTGAAGCAATCGGCATGATTTACCATTGTTTGTGTGCCCAATCAATAACCTCGATGAAGAACAACGGATTCGGGAGCGTTTTGGCGAGTTACTGTAGAAAGATTGTAGCTTGTTACTATAGCGAAACACTGTAGCAAGCTACTGTTCAATTTCTGCCGAAAATCAGGGTTTCAGAGAATTCACACAGGCGTGTGGAAATTCCACACGGCCGTGTGAATCCCCCGATAAGTCCGATTTTAAAGCCGCGATTCAACTATATAAAAATAAATTTTGGAGACCTTTTGGGATATCTTTTGACCTACCTTTCTCTTCAACTTGGGGAGTGCGGCTAGGGTTTCGGATAGGATTTCGTGGAGGTTTAGCGCGCGTCATCGGCATCGTCACCGACGTTCGACGGCAGCACAAGACCACGGCCACACCATATACAAGGGGGTTTTCATCAATGTCTTTGATTTGTACTTTCTTTTCTATTTTGATGAACATGTATAGCTCCATAAGGAGCTAAACCCCTTGAGGGTATTCGGACTTGTAAACTCTAGGGTTTTTATGTTTCTTTGACATTGTTATTATGCTTTTCCATTATTGATGAATAAAAATTGAGTTTCAATCTTAATTTCATCTTGCTAATGTTTTCTCTTAGATGTGACACTAGGATTGAGAATAATTTAGGTTACCCTTTGGAGGTGTGACAACTCCTTTAGGGTTAGACTACTTAAAATTAAGAAGGGTTGAGATGGAGAGTTGTGACGGTAGCGATATACTCCTTTCCCCTTCGATGTGGTTTCTCCCTACCTTTGTTTCCGTGATTTTATAGCAGTCGAAATAGAGTGAAGTGCTAGGCAGATAAACTCCCCTGGGGCTTAGTTACGCAAGTAACAGAGTGAAGGGTTGAAGTGAATCCTACGTGCTGGGGCTTAATCTAGACTAGGGTTCTTCCACCTGGACCAAAGGGTTAGAACTATACATAGGAACAGATTTTACCACTAGGAATCCCTAGAGCTTAAAGCAATCCCACGTAGTTTGAGGTTTAGGTAGATATACTCCCCTGGGGCTTAGTCGTGCGAGCGACAGAGTGAAGGGTGACGTGAATCCTAATACCGAGGCATAATGATGGGGTTAGTCATGGTTGTCCTTAGGTTTGGGACCGTGAGTGTAAGGATTTCCTTGACTCAATTAACATCAATAGGGAAGTATAATAGCATAGTCCTGCACTAGAAGCATAGATCCTAGAGGTAGCTTGTCCGGATACCCTATTTCATTCATTGCTAGTCCTCTCTATTCTCTTTTACTTGCACTTTCTGATCTTCCATCTTACTATTTAATTTCTTGTCTTTTATTCTGTTTACTTCTACATTCATTCAAGAGAACCAACGAGTACTCCTCAAACTCTTGTTACAAGGACTTATTTATATATACTAAGTAAGGAAGTAGTAGCTTCACTCAACTTCTAAGGTAGCCCTTTCCTAGGCGGCCGCCAAAGGTGGCTTTCACACTTTTGAGGAGGTAGCTCTTTCTACCGGAGTGGTAGCTTTCACGCTTCCCATGAGATAGCTCTTTCTCTCATTAGGGCATAACTTGTATCCGACTTATGAGGGTAGCTTCATACTTCATAGGAGGTAGCTCTTTCCACCCCAAATGAAAAGCTTAAACTAATATTCACAAGCTAATAGTTTTTTTTTTTTTTTTTTTTTTTTTTGCTACGTAGAACTTCACAACTTACTAAAGTAATACTAAAGTTGTCCTTAAAACTTCAAGATCGAGTTTCCAAAAGATTTCAAGAGTGAGTAGTGCAAGAAGGTGTAATCGAGCAAAAATCCCCTAAAATTCAAGTGGAACTAGAACAAGATAGAATATAATGTTAAAAATTCTCCTAAACTCTAAGAATACGAATGTTGCAACTAAGGTGAACCGCCATAGGCTACATGAATATGAACAATTGAACGCACAAGTAAACGTGTGTGCAATGTGAATCCCCCCCCCCCCTCCCCCCCCCACACTTAAGATGTACATTGTCCCCAATGTACGCATGCAAGCACTATAACAATAAAACAATGAAAAACAATTAGTGTGGAAGTGGCAATTGAAACATTACTCCCCTGAAATCCAAGTGTTGCGTTTGATGGAGCTAGGTCATTGAGAGTTGAGTCTCAATGGTTTGTGGAGCACACACGGTCCCATGACCGTGCCAATGACAATTCCTCAATTTCCTTAAATCCAAGACCATCTGCACACATACGCAAGGGTTCAGTATAGCTCAAGAAAAACCAAAATAAAGCTCGAGTATATAAGGATATGATAATGAGATACAACTCGAGACAAAGTAAAGGAAAAATAAAAGTAAATCCAGAAGGAGAGTCCTTTCTGGGTACTACAAGTCCAACAAAATAAGAAAATAAAAGTGCGAGAAAAGAAAGATAAAAACTATGACGCCTCAGCGTCGGTGTCCTGATGAGTATCCTCTGGTACTGCTGCTGCTGGTGGTGGATCTGATGCTGATGGAGATGTAAGTGGAGTCGGTGAGGGGACCCGTCGGGGTCGCACCACATATCGCTCAAACAACTGGATCACTGTGGCAAGCTGTGCCGACAAGTGAGCGAACTGTGATGCCTGAGTGGTCCTCAACTCGGCAAATCCTGCTGCCTGTGCGACCCTCAGCTCTGCTAACTCCTGCTGCATGATACCCACAGCACTCTCGAGGCGCTCGAACCTGTCCTGTCCTCGAGATGGAGAAAAGATACGCACTGGAGGTGGCTCCGGTGCTGTGGGTGGTGCCTCGGTCTCTGCCCCTGCCTCTGTGTCCACTGGTGGTGGCTCTAAGGCTGCCTATGAGCCCTCGGCCTGGTCTGTCTGGGGGAATGGTCCATGTATACGTCCCTGATCCTGCTCTGCGGATCATCCCCATCATCCTCAGTGTATCTGCACCCAGAGGGATCGGTACACTAGTCTTCTCTACCCCTCGCACTCCGTCTCTAAGACTCGTCCCGATCAGGAGTCTCAAAATGTAGGGTCCCGCGAAGATCACTCCAACCCTAGGGTACTGGCCCTGATGGCGCAAATACTCTGCTAAAATGTGCCCTAGGTGGAGTGGTACCTTCTGAGCCATAGAATATAGATAAAGAAGCTCCTGCCGACTCAGAACCCTAGTGCTATCACCCCGGCCACTCACTGATCTACTCAGAATGGCATGTAAATATCTGTAGGCCGGGCGAGATAAACACGTGGCCTTCGAGACCCCTGGCTCATACTGGCCTTCTCCGCACAAATCTCTGTATGCCCTCTGCGGAGTAAGACTGCCCGGGTAGTCTGTAGGAAGACCCTTATACTCCTCAGTCTGTGTATAGGCCTCATCATATAGCCCCATATGGATCGAAAACTGGGTCAAGCTGAGGCTGAAATGCTGGCCTGATACCCTGAACTGAATCGCATCAGGAGTAGAAAAGTCCCTGTATGATCTGTCAAACTCGAATGAGGCCAGAAACTCCAATGTCACCCCTCGAATGGCTGGATCTCTAATCCTCAGTAGTTTCCTCCAGCCACCCACCGAGAGTAGCTCCTCAACCTCCTCGGCAATACTGTCACCCCCTGGATCCCTCTGATAATGCTCAGGTCGGGGTATCGTGACTGTCCAAAACGGACTGTGGACAATCTATCAAACCTGGTATGGTGCTCAGGTATACTAAACTCTGTCTCCTCTGGAGGGGGTGTGGGCTCACGGGGTCGCTTCCCAGCCGACTTCTTGGACCTGGAAGCCATATCTGCGAGATTGAAAAGATAATCGATTAAAAACATTAAAACAGAACAATCTGCAGAAATCCACACGGCCGTGTGTTAATTCCACACGCCCGTGTGGATCATCGGGCGGACAGAGCATAACGGCCACGGGGTTAAAATTCCAAAATTTACATTCTAGTTTGTTCTAATTCATCCCTAAGCATGTTCGCATATATAATAAACATTCAAAATAAGCGAAATCATCCAAACAATTGAATCAAATTAAGAATTTACGAAGAAAAGAGCGAGGGAGAGCTCACCGACGGTGTGAAGCGAAAAACTGAGGAAATCGGCCGGAAAACTCAATTAAAATCCTTCAAAACGCCCAGAGAAAGTCGGGAAATTAGTGGAGAGGGTAGAGGAGAAGTTTAGAGTGAGGAATGAAGAGGCACAAGTGATTTCTATAAGAAAAACGCGCGGCTTTTGAAATTCTGGGAATTCACACGGCCGTGTGGAAATACCACACGGCCGTGTGCCTCTAAAATTAGGGTTCACAGGGGCCAACACACGCCCCTGTGTGCATTCTGCTTCTTCTCTAGGTTACCTCACACGGGCGTGTGTTAATTACACACGCCCGTGTACCTTCTCAAAAAGACTCCACAGGGGCTGGTCCATGCCCCTGTGGATTCTCGGGAAACCACAGAAGATCTCTGAGATTTGTCACACGGCCATGTGCCTAACCTGGCCAAGAACACAAAGCCAGCCACAGGGGCATCTCACACGCCCCTGTGGCCTCTCTGACTCACCCGAGAAACATTAAGTATTTCACACGGCCGTGTACCTTTCACAAGCTCTCCCACAGGGGCACCCACACGCCCCTGTGTATTCTCGGGGAGAAGGGGTTTTTCTGCAGAGTTTCACACGGCCATGTGGAACTTGCACACGGCCGTGTGCCTTGGCACAGTGGCACTCACAGGGGCACTCACACGCCCCTGTGGACTCTCTGGGATGAGAGTAAAAGTTCTGCGAAAACCCATACGGCCGTGTGTTAATTCCACACGGCCGTGTGCCCCTTTTGGAGTTTTTTACAGGGGCAAGGTCACGCCCCTGTGTCTCCTCTGGTTGAGTCCTAATTGGTAACACACGGCCGTGTGTTAATTCCACACGGCCGTGTGTTTTCTCTGGTTTACTTAGAAAATTTTACAGACTTCTCAGAAAAATTCAGAAATTCTTGTATGACACTTAGAACCTGTAAAAATCATGAAAACATGACCAGAGACCACAGAAAACACACTCAACTGACTTAAACTTTGTCAATTATCATTAAGGCACACGTGATTCATCAAAAACCCTCAAGAAAATTGCATCGTAAGCACATGAAAAATTCAGGACACCAAAACCAAGACTTTTATTCAATCTAAATCTAACTAAGTCCTAGAAAAACTGTAAAACCTTGGGTTGCCTCCCAAGAAGCGCTTGTTTAACGTCACTAAGCTTGACGTACCTGGCTTACCTTAAGGCGGTTGAAGGAAAAATATTTCTTTGTCATTGTTGCAAACCTCTCCGCCAAAGTATGGTTTAAGCCGGTGTCCGTTTACTTTGAACGTGCCCTTCTCTGGATGAGTAATCTTAATTGAACCTTGGGATGATACCTGAGTGACTGTGTATGGGCCAAACCATCTAGTCTTTAACTTTCCGGGGAAGAGTCGTAATCGGGAGTTGAATAGTAGGACTTGGTTACCGACCTTAAATTCCTTAGGTAATTTGATATGCTTGTCATGCCACTTTCGAATCTTCTCTTTGTAAATTCTGGCATTCTCATATGCTCTCAATCTCCATTCATCGAGCTTATTAAGATGAAGCAGCCTCTGTTCACCAGCTCTTCGTAAATCGAAGTTCATTGCTTTAATTGCCCAATATGCTTTATGTTCAAGTTCCACGGGTAGATGGCATGACTTCCCGTAGACCAGATTATACGGAGTGGTGCCTATGGGCGTCTTGTATGCTGTACGATGGGCCCATAGTGTGTCATCCAACCGTTCTGACCAGTCTCACTTTCCTTGTTCCACAGATTTGGTCAAGATTCGCTTGAGTTCTCTATTGGTGACTTCCACTTGACCACTAGTTTGAGGATGATATGGAGTGGCAAGGCGGTGGCGTACCCCATATCTTTTCAACACTTTTTCTAATTGGGCATTACAGAAGTGGGTCCCTCGATCACTAATGATGATTCACGGAGTTCCAAATCGAGTGAATAACCTTTTTAAGAATTTCACCACCGTTCTAGCATCATTACTTGGCAATGCTTGTGCTTCAACCCATTTGGAGACATAGTCAACTGCTACTAGTATGTACTGGTTCCCGTTAGACTTCGGAAACGGTCCCATGAAATCAATGCCCCAGACATCGAATACCTCACAAAATTGCATAGGATTCTGAGGCATCTCATCCCGCCGAGATAAGTTTCCAGCCCTCTGACAATTGTCACATCGAAGAACGAACTGGTGCGCATCGTGAAAAAGAGTTGGCCAATAAAATCCTGCCGCCAAGACTTTTTCGGCGGTCCTACTTGATGCATAATGGCCTCCAGTTGGCCCTGAATGACAATGAGCAAGAATGTCCCATCCTTCCTCCCTCGATACGCATCTCCGAACTATATGATCTGCACAAATACGGAAGAGGAATGGATCATCCCAAAAGTAATTCTTTAAATCACTGAAGAACTTCTTCTTTTGCTGGAATGTGAGCCCTTGTTTGAGCACCCTCCCTGAAAGATAGTTAGCAAAATCCGCAAACCATGGAGTGTCACCTGATGAAGTCGATTTCTGAATCGAATACAAGTGCTCCTCCGGGAAGAAGTCATTAATTTCCTTGCTTGATGGCTCTTGACCAATGCTACCCTCTAACCGTGACAAGTGATCCGCCACTACATTTTCGGTTTCCTTCTTATCCTTTATCTCCATATCAAACTCCTATAAGAGCAGTATCCAGCGGATCAATCTTGGTTTCGCATCAACTTTGTTCATGAGGTAACGGAGAGCTGAATGGTCTGTGAATACAATAACTCTTGATAAAATGAGATATGATCTGAACTTATCGAGTGCAAACACCACCGCTAACAATTCCTTCTCTGTGGTAGTATAATTCTCTTGTGCATCTGTGAGAGTCTTGCTTGCGTAATAGATGGGTTGGAATTGCTTACCTCTCCTTTACCCCAAAACTGCTCCAACTGTATAATCACTAGCATCGCACATCAGCTCAAATGGTTCATCCCAGTTCGGGGTGATTAGAATCGGAGCTTGAACCAGTTTTTCTTTTAAGACCTTGAAAGCTACTGCACACTCTTCCCCAAAGTCAAATGGAGCATCTTTTTCGAGAAGCTTGGTCAACGTCTGAGTGATCTTTGAAAAATCTTTAATGAACCGCCTGTAAAAGCCTGCATGCCCCAGAAAACTTCTGATTCCTTTAACGTTTGTCGGCGGAGGACGTTTATCTATGACTTCTATTTTTGCCTTATCCACCTCCATACCCACACTGGAAATTTTGTGACCAAGAACGATACCTTCTTGAACCATGAAGTGACACTTCTCCCAATTTAGCATGAGATTTGTCTCCTCACATCTTATCAGCACTCGTTCTAAGTTTCTTAAGCATATATCAAAGGAGTCACCAAAAACAGAGAAGTCATCCATGAATACCTCCATTACGTCTTCGATAAGATCATCGAAAATAGCAGTCATACAGCATTGAAATTTAGCAGGTGCATTACATAACCCGAATGGCATTCGTCTGTATGCAAATGTTCCATATGGACAAGTAAAAGTTGTCTTCTCTTGATCTTCCGGAGCAATAGGAATCTGAAAGTATCCTGACATTCCATCTAGGAAACAGTAAAACTGATGCCCTGCTAATCGTTCCAGCATTTGATCAATAAAAGGCAACGGAAAGTGATCCTTTCGGGTTGTGTCATTCAACCTTCTGTAATCAATGCAAACTCTCCATCACGTGACTGTTCTAGTTGGGATAAGTTCATTCTTCTCATTCTTAATTACTGTCATCCCTCCTTTCTTCGGAACCACTTGAGTTGGGCTTACCCAAGTACTATCAGAGATTGGGTAAATAATTCCTGCATCCAGGAGGTTCACCACCTCTGCCCTCACAACCTCTTTCATGTTTGGATTCAGTCTTCTTTGAGGTTGGATCACCGTTTTGAAGTTATCCTCCATTAAAATCTTATGTGTGTAGAATGAAGGGTTTATTCCTTTTAGGTCTGCGATTTTCCATGCTAGCGCAGACTTGTGTATTTTCAACATGTTTACCAGTTTATCTTTTTGCTCCCGAGAAAGATTTGATGCTATAATCACGGGCAACTTCATTTCTTCTGCCAAAAATGCATATTCTAAGTACTCTGGGAGTGTTTTCAACTCTAAATCGGGTGGCTCATCGATGGATGATCGAAGTCGATCCCCCTTTAGTCTGTCAATTTCTTTAAATTTAGTATCTTGGGGTTCATTGATGCATCCTGAGATCTTCTCTAGATCATACCCTTTGAGTTGGTCCTAGGACCCCAATCTAACCCCCAACTCACAAGCTTCCTCTATTAGGTTTGCGATCCCCATTGAAAAGACTTCTTGCTTGTGTTCCCAATAACCTGATTCAAACTGTTCGAGAACCTTCTCAAGGGTTTCTTCTGTGTCACCATTTGATGAAGCTAGAGCTGATTTATCAAATTCATCCAACACACTGCCCAATTCATAATTCATGTTCTGCTCCTTGTAGAACTGATCGATACCATCCACCATTTCTGTACAAGGTTGCCTCACTGATTGCTCATACTCAGTATAACTTGGAAATGGTTGGGTGATAAACAACTGTATTTTCTGCTCCACTTCCTCAACTAGACCCACAAGTGTATCAAAAGCTTCGCTTGCGTTAAACATTCCCTCGGTAAACTGCAATTAGCGAGGAAAGAATTGGTAAGAATAGTGATAGATAAAGAAAGTGTGAAATAGACAACGAAGTGAATGACTAAAATAGCAAAAACAAGTATCCAAAATACGCCTATTCCCCGACAGTGGCGCCAAAAACTTGACACGACCTTTTGCGTGTGTACCGCAAGTGCACGGCCTTGTCGAAGTAATAAAATTACCCCGGTGAGTGGGTAGTCGAATCCACAGGGAATAGGGATTTAAAATACGAGAAATTGCTATTCAATCGTGCGATATATGAAAAGAAACAATGATCGGCATGATGAGTGAGTTTATGAAAATTAGAGTAGATGCAAGGCAAGTAAATAGAAAGATGAAAGAGAGAAAAGTGCAAGCAACGAGTAAAGAGAGAGAATAGCAATAAGTGAGAATAGGGTATCCGGACAAGTTACCTCTAGGACTTATGCTTCTAGTGCAAGACTATGCTATTATACTTTCCTATTGATGTTAATTGAGTCGAGGAAAATCCTTAAACACACGGTCCCAAATCTAAGGTCAACCGTGACTAACCCCCAACACTATGTCCCGGCAATAGGATTCACGTCAACCCTTCACTCTGTTGATTGCTCAACTAAGCCCCAGGGGATTATTTCTACCTAAGCCTAACACTACGTGGGATTGCTTTGAGCTCTAGGGACTCCTAGTGATAAAACCTGTTCCTATGTGCAGTAGTTCTAACCCTTTGGTCCAGGAGGAAGAACCGTAGTCTAAATTAAGCCCCAGTGCGTAGGATTCAAGTCACCCCTAAGCCTTGGGGGAGTATATCTTCCTAGCACTTCACTCTATTTCGACCGCTAATAAATCAAGGAATCGGAGGTAGGGAGAAATCACATCGGAAGAGAAAGGGGTACGGTGCTACCTCACAACTCTCCCTCTCAACCCTCTTCAATTTTAAGTAGCCTAATCCTATAGGAGTTGTCACACCTCCAAAGGATAACCTAGATTGTTCTCAATCCTTAGTGTCACGGCTAAGAGAAAACAATAGCACAAGATATCTAAAATTGAAACTCGAATTTATTCATCAATTAATGGAAAAGCATAATAGCAATGTCAAAGAAACATAATTATCCTAGAGTTTTACAAGTCCGAATACCCACGAGGGGTTTAGCTCCTCATGGAGCTATACATGTTCATCAATGTATGAAATAAAACACAAACTAAAGACATCAACGAAAACCCCCTCGCGTATGGTGTGGCCGTGGTCTTGTGCGGCCGTCGAACGTCGGTGACGATGCCGATGGCGCGCTCGTATCCTCCACAAAGTACTCTCCGAAACCCTAGCCGCACTCTCCAGAAGTTGGGGAGAAAGATAGGTTCAAAGATCCTCAAAAAGTCTACAAATCGCGCTTTAAATAGGCTGAGTGCGGCTTTAATTTTGAACTTATCGGGGCTTCACACGGCCGTGTGGAATTTCCACACGCCCGTGTGAAGCTTCTGTCTTTCCTGAAAAATTACTTCACACGGCCGTGTGGAATTTCCACACGCCAGTGTGAAGTCTCTGGCTTGCTGGGAAATCAATTCACACGGCCGTGTGTTAATTCCACACGCCCGTGTGAGGTCTCTGCTTGCTGGAAAATTAATTTACACGGCCGTGTGTTAATTCCACACGCCCGTGTGAATTCTCTGGAATCTTGATTTTCGGCAGAAGTGTACAGTATTTGCTACAGTGTTTTTGCTACAGTAACTCTCCGAAATGCTCCCGAATACGTTGTTCTTCATCGAGGCCATTGAATTAGGCACACAATCAATGGTAGATCGTGCCTATTGGTTGAAGTATCCTACTTGCTGAAGTTTTCCTAAGCTACACGAGTTGGACTTGTTGTGAATGTGACTGCCTTTGTGCCCCTCCAATGGAGGTTGGCACACACTCACAAGTCTAAGCTCGTGCCTTGTTCCTTGCTTGGTCCGAAAACCTTCCAACAATGGCGAACACGACCTAACTTCGTTCTTCTTTCCCAACTTAGCTCCACGAACATAGAATGCACAAGAATACACAAATGCACACTATTTAGTGATAGAATCTGATAAAAAGTATGTTCATTGTAAGATAATAATGCTTCGCGTTACTACAACACAAGCACTTATCAAAAAGAGAAAAAGAAAAAAAAATACATATGACTTTGTGAATATTTGTTTTGTTTTATGTATGCATTTGGGGTGCAAAGAGCTACCACTTATGAAGTATGTAGCTACTCTCATAAGTCGGATACAAGTTATGCCCTAATGAGCGAAAGAGCTATCTCATGGGATGCGTGAAAGCTACTACCCTGGTAGAAAGAGCTACCTCCTCGAAAGTGTGAAAGCCACCTTTGGCGGCCGCCTAGGAAAGGGCTACCTTCAAGGATGTGTGAAGCTACTACTTCATTTTCTTTTTAGTTTTGTTTTTGTATGTAAATAACTCCTTTCTAACAAAAGTTTGAGGAGTACTCGTTGGTTCTCTTGAGTGAAATCGCACACACTAACACATTTTCGAGTTTTTTATCCTTTTTTATTCGAGTTTTTAGCTAGAGCAATGATAACCTTATGCATTGTTTTGATTTCCCCTTACTTGTAGAATGCTTCTTTTGCATACTTTTGGTGAACCTAAGGCCGAGCACTTTCAATTGTTCTTCCCAAGTACTTTCACATTTTATCTTTGCTTGAGGACAAGAAAAAGCTTTAGTGTGGGGGGATTTGATAAGTGCTTGTGTTATAGTACCGCGAAGCGTTATTATCTTACACTGAGCATATCTTTTATCAGATTTTATCATTAAATAGCGTCCATTTGTGTATTCTTGTGCATTGAAGGTTTATGAAGCTAAATTGGAGAAGAAGAACGAAATTAGGTCGTGTTCGCCGATGTTGGGAAGTTTTCGGACCAAGTACGGAACAAGGCACGAGCTTGGACTTGTGAGTGTGTGCCAACCTCCTTTCGAGGGCCACAAAGGCAGTCACATTCACAACAAGTCTAACTCCTGTAGCTTAGAGGAACTTCACCAAGAAGGAAACTTGAAACAATCGGCATGATTTACCATTGTTTGTGTGCCCAATCAATAACCTCGATGAAGAATAACGGATTCGGGAGCGTTTCGGCGAGTTACTGTAGAAAGATTGTAGCTTGTTACTGTAGCGAAACACTGTAGCAAGCTACTGTTCAATTTCTGCCAAAAATCAGGGTTTCAGAGAATTCACACAAGCGTGTGGAAATTCCACACGGCCGTGTGAAGCCCCCGATAAGTCCGATTTTAAAGCCGCGATTCAACTATATAAAAATAAATTTTGGAGACCTTTTGGGATATCTTTTGACCTACCTTTCTCTTCAACTTGGGGAGTGCGGCTAGGGTTTCGGATAGGATTTCGTGGAGGTTTAGCGCGCGTCATCGGCATCGTCACCGACGTTCGACGGCAGCACAAGACCACGGCCACACCATATACAAGGGGGTTTTCATCAATGTCTTTGATTTGTACTTTCTTTTCTATTTTGATGAACATGTATAGCTCCATGAGGAGCGAAACCCCTTGAGGGTATTCGGACTTGTAAACTCTAGGGTTTTTATGTTTCTTTGACATTGTTATTATGCTTTTCCATTATTGATGAATAAAAATTGAGTTTCAATCTTAATTTCATCTTGCTAATGTTTTCCCTTAGATGTGACACTAGGATTGAGAATAATTTAGGTTACCCTTTGGAGGTGTGACAACTCCTTTAGGGTTAAACTACTTAAAATTGAAGAAGGTTGAGATGGAGAGTTGTGAGGTAGCGATATACCCCTTTCCCCTTCGATGTGGTTTATCCCTACCTCCGTTTCCGTGATTTTATAGCAGTCGAAATAGAGTGAAGTGCTAGGCAGATAAACTCCCCTGGGGCTTAGTTACGCAAGTAACAGAGTGAAGGGTTGAAGTGAATCCTACGTGCTGGGGCGTGATCTAGACTAGGGTTCTTCCACTTGGACCAAAGGGTTAGAACTATACATAGGAACAGATTTTACCACTAGGAATCCCTAGAGCTTAAAGCAATCCAACGTAGTGTGAGGTTTAGGTAGATATACTCCCTTGGGGTTTAGTCGTGCGAGCGACAGAGTGAAAGGTGACGTGAATCCTAATACTGGGGCATAATGATGGGGTTAGTCACGGTTGTCCTTAGGTTTGGGACCGTGATTCTAAGGATTTCCTCGACTCAATTAACATCAATAGGGAAGTATAATAGCATAGTCCTGCACTAGAAGCATAGATCCTAGAGGTAGCTTGTCCGGATACCCTATTTCATTCATTGCTAGTCCTCTCTATTCTCTTTTACTTGCACTTTCTGATCTTCCATCTTACTATTTAATTTCTTGTCTTTTATTCTGTTTACTTCTACATTCATTCATTGATCCAAATATTGCCTTTTCCATACACCACATAGCTTAATTAGTGAAACCTCGTATTCTAAATCCCTATTCCCTTTGGATTCGACTACCCTCTCACCAGGGTAAATTTTATTACTTCGAAAACCCGTGCACTTGCGGGATACACGCAAAGGTATTTTAGATATTTGTTTTTCATTATTTTAGTTATTTACTTCGCATTCTATTTCATATTTTCTTTATCTATCATTGTTCTTATTTTTCTTTTCTTGGTTTTCGGTTACAGGTTATGACCCGTGGGAACCCTTCGATTCTTGTTGAAGGAGACCCGGACATTGGACGAAGAACACATAGCAAAGGGAAGGAACCTGTGCAAGAAGCTTCAAATCAAGCCGATATTGAGACAGAAGGGTCAGAAACAATGGCAGAACAGAATGAACAACAACGGACATTGTCCGATTTTGCTAGACCCACAGTCATGGCGACCCAATCGAGCATTGTGAGGCCCCCAATCACGGCAATGAATTTTGAGTTTACCTCGTCATTCATACAGATGTTGCAATAGTCCGCACAATTTAATGGGTTAGCTGATGAAGATCCCAACAGTCATATAGAGAATTTCCTCGAAGTGTGTGACATGTTGAAGATTAATGGAGTAACGGACGACGCAATTCGTTTGAGAGCCTTCCCATTTTCATTGAAGGGAAAAGCAAGACATTGGGTTCATTCATTACCGAGAGCATCCATCACTATGTGGGAGGAGATGGCCAAGGCATTCTTGGCTAGATACTTTCTGCCGGGAAAATCTGCAAGGCTCCGGAATGAAATATCATCCTTCGTGCAAATGGAATTGGAGTCTCTATTCGAGACATGGGATAGGTTCAAGGAGCTCCTTCGCAAGTGCCCGCAACATGGATTTCCCGAGTGGATGATCATTCACACCTTCTACAACGGGTTAAATTCGAGCACCAAGCAACTCTTAGATGCGGCGGCCGGAGAAACACAAGGAAGCAAGACTCTCGGTGAAGCCCGGCACCTTGTAGAGCAGATGGCTATGAATAGCTATCAATGGAACTCAAGGGACAGGAAAAAAATGGCCGGAATTCATGAAGTTGACACGGTTACATCTTTGGCGGCACAAGTAGAGTCATTAAGTAAGAAGCTAAATGCACTAGCTTCACCAAGAGTTGCCGCTATCACTACAAGTAACGGTTGTGGGGGAGGACATGCATCGAGTGATTGTCCTATTGCTATTGGAGGCACAAGTGCGGTGGAGCAGGCTGATTTTGTTGGAAATTCTTATAGAGGACAAGGCCAAGGTAACCCGTATAGTGGAACTTACAATCCGGGGTGGAAGAACCATCCAAATTTCTCTTGGAGCAATCAAGGGCAGTCACAACAGAAAATCAGTACACCACCGGGATTTCAAGGTCAACAAGCTCCGAATTTAGAAAGCCGAGTGACCGGGTTAGAAGGAAAAATAACCGACCTCGAGAGAGCCCTTACACGGTTTGTTTCTTCATCGGATGCTAGGTTTCAGTCGGTGGAGGCTACTCTTCGCAATCACACCGCCTCCCTACACAATTTGGAAAATCAAGTAGGGCAAATTACGAAGACATTGGCAGAAAGACCTCAAGGTAGCTTGCCTAGCAATACGGAGACTAATCCAAGGGAGCAATTGAAGGCAATCACCTTGAGAAGTGGTAAAGAGGTCGAGAGAAATCTCCCTCTAGAGAAGACGAAAGAATCACCCGAAGTTGAAGAAGTAGGGGGAGAAGCACCAAAAGAAAAAGAGGTGGCACCACCACCCTACAAACCAAGGATCCCCTACCCTTCGAGGTTGAAGAATGACCAAGACAATGAGCAATACAAGAAATTTCTAGGTATCTTCAAACAATTGCACATCAACATACCACTCGCGGAAGCATTAGCCCAAATGCCCAAGTACACGAAGTTCCTGAGGACCTCTTAACCAATAAAAAGAAGTTGGAGGAGAGTGCAGCTATAGTTCTTGATGCTAATTGCTCGGCCGTCTTACAAAAGAACATGCCGAGTAAGAGAAAAGATCCCGGGAGTTTCATCATACCTTGCAACATTGGCAATTTGGGTGAAGAGATGGCATTGGCCGATTCAAGGGCAAGCATCAATGTCATGCCCTATACCTTCTTCCAAAAGCTAGGCTTGGGTGAGCCTAGACCCACTCGGATGACACTTCAACTCACGGATCGATCGGTGAGGCATCCGAGGGGAATTGTGGAAGATGTCTTGGTAAAAGTAGACAAGTACATCTTTCCAGTGGACTTCATTGTGCTTGATGTGGACGAGGATGTCGAGGTGCCGCTGATTCTTGGGAGGCCGTTCTTGAGCACTTCCAAGGCTTTGATAGACATGGACGGTGGGGAGCTCACACTTAAAGTTGGAGATGATAAGCTCACCTATCGTCTCGCCGAAGCCATGAGACACTCTCTTGATTTTGATGATACTCTTTATTATCTTGATGTTACTGATGAGTGTATTGATGAATATGTGCAGGAAATATTAAACCCGGATCCTTATGAAGGGTGGCCGGACCAAGACATGGAGATAGAAGAAGAAGAAGTACTTGCACTTGGTCCAGTCAAGACAGACATCAAGATGGAGAAAGAGCGTATGAAGAATATGCTTCGGAGGATGAAAAGGTCGAAAAGATGCCACAAGAAGAACCCCAACAAGAAAGGGGATGAACATTCACGGAGTAAGGGTGTGACACTCTTTTGTGGTAACAAATTTGACAACTCTCCCTCTACTCTACAAAGATTATGTAACGCATGTTTTCAGGTTGTAGGGAAGAGGGCAACTTCTATTCATGAACCTCCGTAAGGTAAGATCAGGTACGTTAAGCTAAGTGACGTTAAACAAGCGCTTTTTGGGAGGCAACCCAAGGTTTTACAGTTTTTTTTTATAGGACTTAGCTTAGTTTAGGTTGAATAAGAGTCTTAGTTTTGGTGTCATGAAGTTTTGATGCATGCGCTGCGATTTTTATTGTCGATTATTGACGTTTTCATGTGCCTAGATGATTATTGACGAAGTTTGAGTTGGTTGAGCATATTTTCCATGGAATCTGGTCATATTTTAATGGTTTTCATAGGCTCCAAACATCGTATTTGTGTTTCTGAATTTTTGTGAGAGTCTGTAAATTTTTTCTAAGTAAACCAGAGAAAACACACGCCCATGTGGAAATTCCACACGGGCGTGTGACACCACTTAGGGCTTAGCCAGAGAGGGCACAGGGGTGTGTCCATGCCCCTATGAACAACCTCAGAAGGGGCACACGGCTGTGTGAGTTCTCGCAAAACTTAAACTCTTTTTTCCAGAGAGTCCACAGGGGCGTGTGGGTGCCCCTGTGAGTGCCACTGTGCTAAGGCACACGGCCGTGTGGAAATTCCACACGGCCATGTGAAACTCTGCAGAAACAACCCTTCTTTCCTGAGAAATCACAGGGGTGTGTGGCTGCCATTGTGGAAGAGCTTGTGAAGGCACACGGCCGTGTGGAAAACTTAGAGTATTCTCTGGTCACTCCAGAAAAGCCACAGGGGCGTGTGGGTGCCCCTGTGGCTGGTCTTGTTCTTGGCCAGGATGAACAGACGGGCGTGTGGAATTAACACACGCCCGTGTGAGGTAGCCCAGGGAGCAAACCGAGTGCACATAGGGGCGTGTACCGGCCTCGGTGAACCCTAATTTTAGAGACACACGGTCGTGTGGCATTTCAACACGACCGTGTAAACCGCATACCTTCAAAAGTCGAACTGTTTCTTTTAGAATTTACTCGTGTCTCTTTCGTTCTCACTCCAAAATACTCTCCGACCTTATCAAACCACTTCCCCAACTGTTTCCTACATTCTTTGAGGTTTCCTTTCGAGTTTTCCGACTGACTCCAAATTTCTCCCCATCCACAGCGTCGGTGAGAACGACAAACCCTTCCTCTTTATCAATCTAGATTTAGATCATCCATGATAAGTATTTTGGCTGTTTTGCATGATTAACCTGGTTACCAATGAGTTTACAAGGGTTTTGAAGCGAATTTTTGTATGAACATGGAGTTTTGATTCTATAACTTTGCAGTGACGTCAGCCCAACAATCCACACAGGCGTGTGGAATTTCCACACGGCCGTGTGGAGGCAAATTATTAAAACAAAGTGACTGACTTTCTTTAAATTCTTTTCAGGAATGGCACCTAGGAAAGAAACCAATAAAAGGGCACGAGAACCGTCTCCAAAGCCAATCAACTTCGTCACGTCTGAACACCGAGAAATATATAGAAGATTGGCGAAACTCAAGATCGGACAATCTCGGTACTTGGACATAGACTGTTTAAGACCAGCTGATTGGGATAATGATATGGCAGACGAGATTAAAAAGCTTGTTGTGGTCGAAAGTTGGAAGAGCTTGCTATCTATTCGAGATCTAGCAAACCGTCTGCTTACTTTGGAGGTGCTCTCATCATTCAAGTTTGACAGAACAAGTAGAGAGTTGACGAATGCAAATTCTATACAGTTTTGGGCATTTGAGCATGAGTACAATATGTCGGGTGACACAGTTTTCCATTTATATGGGGTTTTACAACGAGGCGTTCACTAAGACAGAGGAGTACAAAAGCCTTCCAACTGACTATCCTTGCAGTTTGACTCCTTAGGGAGCTTACACAATATTGTGTGGGCAAGGGAACTATGAACCAGGTGTATCAAAAGCTACTTGTCTATCACGACCGGCCTATAGATACATTCACGCTATTCTGAGTAGGTCAATAAATGGCCGGGGCGATAGTACAGAGGTTCTTAGTCGGCAAGACCTCCTTTACTTACATTCAATGGTACAGAAGGAGTCGTTCCATCTTGGGTATATACTCGCCGAATCTATGCGTCATCAAAGTCAGTACCCCAGGCTTGGAACGATTTTTGCAGGGCCATATATTACAAGACTTATGAAGGGGATGGGTCTTCGGACAGCAATTAGAGGGATAGAAAAGACGATCACAGTGGGGTACCACCTACCGCGCCGGAGCCACCTCCGGTGCGCATGTTCTCACCTTCTCGAGGAAAGGATCGACTGGAGCACCTCGAGAGCACAGTGGGGTACTACAGACAGAGGTGGCCGAGGTCAGGGCCGCACAGATAGCACAGCACACTGAGGTCATGGCTCGATTAGACCTTATACAGCAGTTACTTGAGCGAGCCATGACTTCACCTTTCGTGGTCCGACCCCGAGCTTCTACCCCTCCACCACCATCTCCTCCAGCAGCAGCAGATCCACCTGCACCTTCAGAGCCTCCAGCAGCACCAGAGCCTCCAGCAGCACCAGAGGCCACTATTTCTATTTTCTGTCTATTTTTATTTTGTCTCGAGTTGTATTTCATTTTCATATATTTATATACTCGAGCTTCATTTTGGTTTTTCTTGAGCTATACTAAACCCTTGTATATGTGTGCGCAGATGGTCTTGGATGTAAGGATTTTGAGGAACACTCATTGGCACTGTCATGGGACCGTGTGTGCTTCACAAACCATTGAGACTCAACTCTCAATGACCTAGCTCCATCAAACGCAACACTTGGAGTTCAGGGGAGTAGTCTTTCACTCAATTACACACTAATTGTTTTTATTTGTTACTTATTATTGTGCGTTCAATTACTCATGCTCATGTAGCCTATGGCGGTTCACCTTAGTTTCAACGGTTGTATTCTTAAGTTTAGGAAATTTTTAACATTGTATCCTATCATGCTCTAGTTTTCACTTGAATTTTTAGGGAATTTTTGCTCGATTACATCTTATATTGCACAACTTACTCTTGGAATCTTTTGGAAATTTAATCTTGATGTTTTGAAGGACAAGTTTATCATCGTTCTTAGTTTTACTTTGGAAAATGCATATAAAAAAAATATATGGAAAAGAGAAAAAGAAAAAAAATACATATGACTTTGTGAATATTTGCTTTGTTTTATGTATGCATTTGGTGTGGAAAGAGCTACCACCTATGAAGTATGTAGCTACTCTCATAAGTCGGATACAAGTTATGCCGTGATGCGTGAAAGCTACTACCCCGGTAGAAAGAGCTATCTCCTCGAAAGTGTGAAAGCCACCTTTGGCGGCCGCCTAGGAAAGGGCTACCTTCAAGGATGTGTGAAGCTAATACTTCCTTTTCTTCTTAGTTTTGTTTTTGTATATAAATAACTCCTTTCTAACAAAAGTTTGAGGAGTACTCGTTGGTTCTCTTGAGTGAAATCGCACACACTAACACATTTTTGAGTTTTTTATCCTTTTTTATTCGAGTTTTTAGCTAGAGCAATGATAACCTTATGCATTGTTTTGATTTTCCCTTACTTGTAGAATGCTTCTTTTGCATACTTTTGGTGAACCTAAGGCCGAGCACTTTCAATTGTTCTTCCCAAGTACTTTCACGTTTTATCTTTGCTTGAGGACAAGCCAAAGCTTTAGTGTGGGGGGATTTGATAAGTGCTTGTGTTATAGTACTACGAAGCGTTATTATCTTACATTGAGTATATCTTTTATCAGATTTTATCATTAAATAGCGTGCATTCATGTAGTCTTGTGCATTGAAGGTTTGTGGAGCTAAATTGGAGAAGAAGAACGAAATTAGGTCATGTCCGCCGATGTTGGGAAGTTTTCGGACCAAGTACGAAACAAGGCACGAGCTTAGACTTGTGAGTGTGTGCCAACCTCCTTTGGAGGGGCACAAAGGCAGTCACATTCACAACAAGTCTAACTCGTGTAGCTTAGAAGAACTTCACCAAGAAGGAGACTTGAAGCAATCGGCACGACTTACCATTGTTTGTGTGCCAAATCAATGGCCTTGATGAAGAACAACGGATTCGGGAGGGTTTCGGCGAGCACTGTAGCAGCACTGTACCTTGCTGCTGTAGCGAAACACAGTAGCAAGCTACTGTTCAATTTCTGCCGAAAATCAGGGTTTCAGAGAATTCACACGGGCGTGTGGAAATTCCACACGGCCGTGTGAATCGTTTTTTCATCCAGACGGAAACTTCACACGGGAGTATGGAAATTCCACATGGCCGTGTGAAGCCCCCGATAAGTCCGATTTTAAAGCCGTGATTCAACTATATAAAAAGGGATTTTGGAGACCTTTTGGGATATCTTTTGACCTACCTTTCTCTTCAACTTGGGGAGTGCGGCTAGGGTTTCGGATAGGATTTCGTGGAGGTTTAGCCCGCGTCATCGGCATCGTCATCGACGTTCGACGGCCGCACAAGACCATGGCCACACCATATCCAAGGGGGTTTTCATCAATGTCTTTGATTTGTACTTTCTTTTCTATTTTGATGAACATGTAAAGCTCCATGAGTAGCCAAACACCTTGAGGGTATTCGGACTTGTAAATTCTAGGGTTTTTATGTTTCTTTGACATTGTTATTATGCTTTTCTATTATTGATGAATAAAAATTGAGTTTCAATCTTAATTTCATCTTGCTAATGTTTTCTCTTAGATGTGACAATAGGATTGAGAATAATTTAGGTTACCCTTTGGAGGTGTGACAACTCCTTTAGGGTTAGACTACTTAAGATTGAATAGGGTTGAGAGGGAGAGTTGTGAGGTAGCGATGTACCCCTTTCCCCTTTGATGTGGTTTCTCCCTACCTCTGTTTCTGTGATTTCATAGCAGTCAAAATAGAGTGAAGTGCTAGACAGATAAACTCCCCTAGGGCTTAGTTACGCAAGTAACAGAGTGAAGGGTTGAAGTGAATCCTACGTGCTGGGGTTTAATCTAGACTAGGGTTCTTCCACCTGGACCAAAGGGTTAGAACTACACATAGGAACAGATTTTACCACTAGGAATCACTAGAGCTTAAAGCAATCCCACGTAGTATGAGGTTTAGGTAGATATACTCCCTTGGGGCTTAGTCGTGCTAGCGACAGAGTGAAGGGTGACGTGAATCCTAATACCGGGGCATAATGATGGGGTTAGTCACGGTTGTCCTTAGGTTTGGGACCGTGATTCTAAGGATTTTCTCGACTCAATTAACATCAATAGGGAAGTATAATAGCATAGTCCTGCACTAGAAGCATAGATCCTAGAGGTAGCTTGTCCGGATACCCTATTTCATTCATTGCTAGTCCTCTCTATTCTCTTTTACTTGCACTTTCTAATCTTCCATCTTTCTATTTAATTTCTTGTCTTTTATTCTGTATACTTCTACAATCATTCATTGATCCAAATATTGCTTTTCCATACACCACATAGCTTAATTAGTGAAACCTTGTATTCTAAATCCCTATTCCCTGTGGATTTGACTACCCTCTCACCAGGGTAACTTTTATTACTTCGACAGCCCATGCACTTGCGGGATACACGCAAGGGGTCATGTCAACGCCCTTGTGGCCTCTCTGGCTTTCCCAAGAATTGTCTAAGTGTTTCGCACGGCCGGTTGGATATGCCACACGGCCGTGTGCCTTTCACAAGCTCTCCCACAGAGGTAGCCACACGCCCCTGTTGATCCTCGGGAAGCAAAGGAGCTCTCTACAGAATTTCACACGGTTGTGTGGAAATTCCACACGACCGTGTGCCTTAACACATGGGCACTCACAGGGGTACCCACACGACCCCTGTGATGCTCGGGAATGAAAGTCCAAGTTTTGCAGGATGTCACACGGCCGTGTGCCTTTTATAGCGTCGTTCACATGCGCAGCTACACGACCCCTGTGACGCTCGGGTTGAGCTCTGAGATGGTCCACACAGCCGTGTGGAAGTTCCACATGGCCATGTGTTTTCTCTGGACACTTAGAAAAAATCATGGACTCTATAGAAAATTTCAGAAACAATTTCTCTACACTTAGAGGCTGTATAAATGACAAAAAAACACGACCAAAGATCCAAGAAAACACGCTCAAACGACCCAAAACTTCGTCAATCAACAATTAGGCACATGAAACATCAATAATTCACAAGAAAATCACAGCATATGCATTAAACATTCAGGACACCAAAACTAAGACTCTTATTCATGCTAGAACTAAACTAAATCCTAGAAAAGCTGTAAAACCTTGGGTTGCCTCCCAAGCAGCGGTTGTTTAACGTCACTTAGCTTGACGTACCTGTTCAAGCTCATGGGGGCTCATGAATGGATGTTGCACTCTTTCCTACCACCTGGAAACATGCATGACATAACTTATGTAGTCTAGAGGGAGAATTAGCGATTTTGTTACCACACAAGGGTGAAACACCCTTACTCCATTCTTGCTCATCCCATTGACCTTGGAGCTTTTCGTGTGGCGCCTCTTCATTCTCTTTATCTTCCTTCTCATCTTCTTCATGAGTCCCAGTTCTGACTTGACTTCCATCTCAACTAGACCAAGCGATAGTACTTCTTCTTCGATCTCCGTATCTTGGTCCGGCCATCCTTCGTATAGATCCGGGTTCATCATTTCCTGCATATAATCATCTATTAGTTCATCGGTTGTGCCAAGAAAATATAAAGTATCATCAAAGTCAAGAGAGTGTCTCATGGCTTCGGTGAGGCGGTATGTAAGCTTGTCATCTCCAACTCGCAATGTGAGCTCCCCGCCATTCATGTCAATAAGGGCCTTAGAAGTGCACAAGAATGGCCTTCCAAGGATAATTGGCACCTCGACATCCTCATCGACGTCTAACACCACGAAATCAACAGGAAATATGTACTTATCCACTTTCACTAACACGTCTTCCACAATCCCACTCGGATGCCTCACCGTTCGATCCGCAAGTTGAAGTGTCATCCGAGTCGGTCTAGGCTCGCCCAAGCCTAGCTTTTAGAAGAAAGTATAGGGCATGACATTGATACTTGCCCCCGAGTCGGCCAATGCCATTTCTTCACCCAAGTTGCCAATGTCGCACTGTATAATAAAACTTCCAAGATCTTTTCTCTTACTCGGCATGTTCTTTTGCAAGACGGCCGAGTAATTGGCATCAAGAATTACAGCTGCACTCTCCTCTAATTTCCTCTTGTTGGTGAAGAGGTCCTTCAAGAACTTCACGTACTTGGGCATTTGGGCCAATGCCTCCGCGAATGGTATGTTGATGTGCAACTGCTTGAAAATACCCATAAATTTCTTGTATTGCTCATTGTCTTAGTCATTCTTCAATCGTTAAGGATAGGGAATCCTTGGCTTGTAGGGCGGGGGTGCCGCCTCTTTTCTCTTTGATGCTTCTTCCTCTACCTCTACAAACTCGAGTGCTTCCTTTGTCTTCTCTAGAGGGAGATTTCTCTCGACCTCTTTTCCACTTCTTAAGGTGATCGCCTTCAATTGCTCCCTCGGATTTGTCTCCGTATTACTAGGCAAACTACCTTGAGGCCTTTTCACCAAAGTCTTCGCAATTTGCCCCACTTGATTCTCCAAATTGTGTAAGGAAGCGGTGTGATTACGAAGTGTAGCCTCCACCGACTAAAATCTAGCATCCGATGAAAAAACAAACCTTGTGAGGGCTCTATCAAGATCGGTCATCTTCCCCTCTAGCGCGGTCACTCGACTTTCTAAGTTCGGTGCATGTTAACCTTGAAATCCCGGTGGTGCATTGTTCTTTTGTTGTAACTACCCATGATTGCTCCATGAGAAATTTGGGCAGTTCTTCCACCTCGGGTTGTAGGTTCCACTGTACAGGTTGCCTTGGCCTTGTCCTCTATAAGCATTACCCACAAAATTGACTTGTTCCACGGCACTAGTACCTCCAATAGCAATAGGGCAATCGCTGAAAGCATGACTTCCCCCACAACCGTTACAAGTAGTAATGGCCGCAACTCTTGGTGAAGCTAGAGCATCTAATTTCTTACTCAATGATTCCACCTATGCTGCCAACGATGTAACTACGTCAACTTCATGAATTCTGGCCATCTTCTTTCGATCCTTGTGTTCCATTGATAGCTATTCATCGCCATCTCTTCTATAAGGTGGCGGGCTTCACCGAGAGTCTTGCTACCTAGAGTTCCTCCTGCCGCTGCATCTAAGAGTTGCTTGGTACTCGGATTCAACCCATTGTAGAAGGTATGAATGATCATCCACTCGGGGAATCCATGTTGCGGGCATTTTCAAAGGAGCTCCTTGAACCTATCCCATGTTTCGAATAGAGATTCCAATTCCATTTGCATGAAGGATGAAATCTCATTCCGGAGCTTCACTGATTTTCTCGGAGAGAAGTATCTAGCCAAGAATACCACAGCCATCTCCTCCCAAGTAGTGATAGATGCTCTCGGTAATGAATGAAGCCAATGTCTTGCTTTTTTCCTTCAATGAAAATTGGAAGGCTCTCAAATGGATCACGTCCTCCATCACGCCATTAATATTCAACATGTCACACACTTTAAGGAAGTTCTCTATATGGTTGTTGGGATCTTCATCGGCCAACCCATTAAACTATGCGGACTATTGCAACATCTGAATGAACGATGGCTTCAACTCAAAATTCATTGCTGTAATCGGAGGCCTCACAATACTTGATTGGGTCCCCATAACTGTTGTTCATTCTATTCTGCCATTGCCTCTGACCCTTCTGTATCAATTTCGGCTTGATTTAAAGATTCTTGTACAGGTTCTTTCCCTTTCGATGCGTTCTTCTACTAATATCCGGGTCTCCTTCAACAAGAATAGAAGGGTTCCCGCGGGTCATGGAGCCAAAAACAAAGAAAGGAAAACAAATAAGAATGATGACAGATAAAGAAAGTGTGAAATATAAAGTCAAGTGAATAGCTAAAATAGCAAAAACAAGTATCTAAAATACGCCTATTTTCCGGCAACGGCGCCAAAAACTTGACACACCCCTGACGAGTGCGTAACACAAGTGCACGGGCTGGTTGAAGTAATAATATTACCCTGGTGAGTGGGTAGTTGTATCCACAGGGAATAATGATTTAAAACACGAGATTTCACTATTTAGCAAAGCGGTGCACGGTGGGTGTGAAGAGAATCAATGAGTGAGTGTAAAAACAATTATAAAGAGCAAGAAATAGAATAGAAATATAAAAGGTAAGAGAGTGCAAGTAGGAGTAAATAAAGAAGGACAATTGATGAGTAAAGTTGGGTACCCGGACAAGCTACCCCTAGGACTTATGCTTCTAGTGCAAGACAGTGCTATTATACTTTTCTATTGATGTTAATTAAGTCGAGTAAATCCTTAAACACATGGTCCCAAACCTAAGGTTAACCGTGAATAACCCCGATAGTATGCACCGGCATTAGGTTTCACTACGACCAGAATCGAAAGGTTCCCGTAGGTCATAACCTGAGCCGAAAACAAAGAAAAGAAAACAAGTAAGAACGATGATAGAAAAAGAAATTCTTAAATAGAAAATGAAGTGAATGGCTAAAATAGCAAAAAGCAAGTATAAAAAATACTCCTATTCCCGGGTAACGGCGCGATAAACTTGACACACCCCTTGCGTGTGTACCCCGCAAGTGCACAGGTTGTCGAAGTAATAAAATACCCTGGTGAGTGGGTAGTCGTATCCACAGGGAATAGCAATTTAAAACACAAGAATTCACTATTTAGCTATGTGGTGTACGATAAGTGTGAAGAGAATCAATGAGTTAGGGTAAAAGCAATTGTAAAGAGCAAGACATAGAATAGAAATATGGAAGGTAAAAGAGTGCAAGTAGGAGTAAATAGAGAAAGACAATCGATGAGCAAAATTGGATACCCGAACAAGCTACCCCTAGGACTTATGCTTCTAGTGCAAGACAATGCCATTATACTCTCCTATTGCTGTTAAATTTGTCAAGGATATCCTTAAGCACACGGTCCCAAACCTAAGGTCAACCGTGACTAACCCCAACACTATGCCCCGGCATTAGGTTTCACTACGATCCTTGACTCTTGTTGACCTGTCAACTAAGCCTTAGGGGAGTTCGTCTTCCTAAGCCTCACACTGTGTGGAATTGCTTTAAGTTTTAGAGATTCCTAGTGATAAATCATGTTCCTATGTATAGCTCTAACCCTTTGGTCCAGTTGAAAGAACCCTAGTCTAAATTAAGCCACAGCACTAAGATTCACTTCAACCCTTTATTCTGTTCCTCGCGCAATTAAGCCCCAGGGGATTTTATCTCCTAGCACTTCACTCTATCTCGACCGCTAAGAAATCATGGAACACGGAGGTAGGGAGAATCACACCGGAGGGGAAAGGGGACGTTTCGCTACCTCACGACTCACCCTCTCGACCCTCTCCAATCCGAAGTAGTCTAAACCTATAAGAGTTGTCACACTTCTAAAGGATAACCTAGATTGTTCTCGACCCTAGTATCACGGCTAAGGGAAAACAATTACAAGATGCAATTAAGATTGAAACTCAATTTTACTCATCAATAATAGAAAAGCATAATAACAATGTCAAAGAAACATAATAATCCAAGGGTTTATAAGTACGAATACACACAAGGGGTTTAGCTCCTCATTGAGCTATACAAATCCATCAAACTATGAAAGTGAAAACAAATTGAAAGCATAGATGAATACCCCCTTGCGTATAGTGTGGCCGTGGTCTTGTGCCGCTGCCGGACGTAGATGACGATGCCGATGACGCGCTCCAAACCTCCACAAAGTCCTCTCCGAAACCCTAGCCACAACCTTCTAGAAGTTGGGAGCAAAGATTGATAAAAAGATGTGGAAAAAGTTTCCAAAACGGGCTTTTATAACATTGAATCGCGGCTTCAAATAGGCTGAATCGGGATTTCACACGGCCATGTGGAAATTCCACATGACCGTGTGAAATTTCTGGAATGCTGATTTTCGGCAAACAGTGAACAATAACTTACTACAGTACTTTGCTGGAGTAACTTACAGCATTGCTTTTGCCGAAACGCGCCCGAATTCATCGTTCTTCATCGAGGCCGTTGAATTGGGCACACAATCAACGGTAGACCATGCCGATTGCTTCAAATCTCCTTATTGGTGAAGTTCTCCTATGCTAACACGAGCTAGACTTATTGTGAATGTGACTGCCTTTGTGCTCCTCCAAAGGAGGTTGGCACACACCCACAAGTCTAGACCCGTGCCATGTTCTTTGCTTAGTTCGAAAACTTCCCAACAACGGCAAACATGATCTAACTTTGCTCCATTCCTCTAAATTATCTCCACAAAGCTACAATTCACAAAAGCACACGAATGCACATAATTTAGCAATAAAATCTGATAAAGATAATGCTCATTGTAAGATAATAACACTTCGCATTACTATAACACGAGCACTTATCAAATTCATAATACAAAACTAGCACAATAATTTCATGCTTCCATCAAATTGTTTCTTCTTTCTCCAAATCATTTATATTGAGAATCCGATTCCACTACCACTAGCATCTTGACATGATAACTCCTCCTTCAATAATAAACAAAATTGTAAATAGATAATAATATTATAAATAATATCAAGATTAAAGATAAAATTTTATAAAAAAAAATCATATTTAACTCATCATTCTCATCCTCCTCTTCATCAAATGTAGAACAAATATCTTGAATTGTTGACGATAAACATGAATCTTCAAAAATAAATAAATACATAAATAAACAAGCAATTTTTTCACAAATAACATTAACTTAATAGAAATAAATTCAAGTAATAATATTAATAATACCTTTCAACCAATCTTGTGTGCACATCAACGCTTCTATTGTGTTTGGGTGAAGTCTACTACGATGTGGATTTATGAATCTCCCACTTGTGAGTCCCATTTTATAATATAAAGATAAATTAATGAGCAAGAGTTTAAATGTTTAATGGATTGAAAAAATAATATTTATCACTAAATAAATAATATATAACATTATTTCAAATTTATTGTTGCAATTATATTTAAACTCAGTTATTTTAAATTAATTTCCAATTAAATATGAAAGTCATATTTACTAAAACTTATTAATAACTAAAAAAATATTATCAAATAAATATTTATTTATTATATATATAATATTATATTAATGTTGAAATAATTTTTAATAAATACACTAAATATATATATTATATTTTTTTTGTTGGGGAATCCCCGCGAGGTTCCTTGGGGGAGCGGGGCGGGTAGAGCATTCCCTGCCCTAGCCCCGCCCCGCTAGGCGGGGAGGAATTTTTCCCCGCTCCCCGCCCCACGGGGCGGATGATTCAGGGAATCCCCTCTCCGTCGAGGCGGGGCCCCCCGGGGAACAGGGATTACCCTCTCTACTTGCATCCCTAGTTACAACAAACGCTAGAAAAAATTCTCCTTTTGATGCAATTTTTCTCAAAATTAATTTGGTTTGGATGAAATCTTCATATTTTGACTGCATGACTTTTTGATGAATTATTTTTTGGACTTCATGTAGCTTAGATGGAAAGTTGGCTTGTTCCTCTCTTTCTTTTTGCATGCTTTGAACATATTGAGCTAGTTCTTTGTAATCTTTTTCAAGCTTTTCTTTTTTTTTTTCTTCTTTTTCTATTTTTTCCTTTTTTCTCCATTCAATTTCGGCTTCCAAAAGTGAGATTTTTTGCTGTTGGGACATGACATATTCAAGATTTTGGGCTTTTTTGTGGAGATGGAGGAGACTGAAAACCTGGTGGGGATAAAGGATCTTCTGTTAATTGTTGCAAGTTTGTGGTATAGAAATATTGAACCAAGGTTCTCATGACATACACAAAATAGCTTGGATTATTCTTTGAGGCCCAAAGGTTGTCTAACAGGGCATGTTATTGGATTTGCAGTTTGTGTGGAGTTCTTAATCTAAGTCCTAAATGTATAGAATGAATTGGCAATTTCAAAGTCAGCTCCAAAGGAAGATTGCTTTTATTCTCCATATCTGCAAAGAAAAGAAAGATTTATTTAGTAGTTTATACACACCTAATTTTATTTGTAAAGGATACTTAATTTCCACAATCAAGGAAGCACGTGAATTGTCCTGCTGGTTTTGCAGCCAAAGACTTCTTGATGCATATGGACAAACTAAAGGCTAATGACCAGGATACACAGTTCCCACAATCAGAGAAGAACGCGAATAACCCTGTTGGTTTTGCAGCCACAGTCTTTAATGATGCAAATGGACAACCAATGGGTTTTTTTTTTTTTTTGGACTTTGTAAAATTACTTCAACAAATAAACATCTTGTCTAATTAATTCCAATCCAGATTTAATTTCTTGTACTTCCTTTCCTAAATCTCAAAATCTTTTTATAAGGATATTTTTTATTTTTTAACAGAATTTTCCAAATCATTTTCCATTGCCTTTTTCTTTTGCTCTAGCTTCTATTTAATCTATTAAACCTTGTTTATTTTCTACAATTCTAGATCTTGCATATGTTAGGAGAATATTTTTAAAATTATTTTTGTTTTAAATTCATTTAAATCTTCTAACATATTATGTAGTTCATCTACATCTTCTATACTAGTTTCTACCTTTCTACTTCTAGCTCTATACAAAGCAGAAAAAGTAATATCTAGTAATTTCAAGTATTATGAAAAGTTTCCTGCATATTTCTACTTAAATTATCTGCCAAAAAATTATCTGTTCTTTTTATATATTCTATATGAACCTTAAAACTGTTTCCTACTATATAATCCACAAAATTTAACAATCTATTTATAGAGAGTTTTGCTTTTTATGATAAAAAGATACTATAGCTACACAATCAGTTCTTAAAGTGAATTCCTCAGAAGATATTACAAACAATTTAAACTTTTCTAATGCTTTTAATGCTGCCATTATCTCTGCATCAGTTCTAGAGATATTTGTATTGTATGTTCCACTATCATACCTACTTACCTTTTCTTCTTTTATAGGACTTTCTTTAGTTGGTCTACATTTTCAAAGTGCTCCCCATCCTCTGATTCTTCTATTCTAAAATTTCCTTCAACTATTTGAATTCTTTTTCCTTTATCTTTGATTCTACTATTTTCTAGGGTTAATTTTTCAACTTGACTTTCTAAATCTATTATTCTTTAAGAATTTGATTTATGACTTCATTATTAAGATTTCCTAAATTTTTTTGTAGTTCTAATGATCCTATTTCTATTTTAAAAGTAAAATTGAATAATTCTTCTGCACATTTTCTACAAAGTGATAAATTACATTGATTACATGTGACTGTACGTCTTAATACATGGTATCTAAAACATTTATCACATCTATTTTTAATGCTTTATAAGTTTCAAAATTATGTGCACACTTAAAAAATTTTTAGTTTGATTATATTGTTCTAGCAAGAATTTTTTATTTCTATCTAAATTATAAGTACTTGTAATTGTCGATCCATTCTAAACTTCCATATGCTTCCTCAAAGCTAGTGTAGGTCTTGTTTCAATAAGATTATTTACTTCATTTCCTCCATATATGCTACAAATATCACTTTCATTTTCATTATCATTACTGTCTATGCTAACAATATCAATTTCTTTAGCTAATCCTAATTCTTGGCACATATTTAATCTTTCTTTTTAACTTTATCACTTTTTCATTCTTTAGCATAATGACCTTTTACTCCACAATGTAACATTTACATTTTCTAGATGGTTTATATTGTTTTGTATTTTTTAAAATGATTTATTTTAGGTCTTTCTTTCTTATAATATGTACTACTTTTAATTTTCTACTTCTTCTTGTATCTTTATGTATATCTAGAATATATACTTGATTACAATAACCATAACTGGCTATTTGTCTTGAAGCTTCTGCTTGTAAACATTTTTCTTTGAGTGATTAAATGTAAACAAAATGCTGGCCCTATTCCTGTTAAATTTTCATGCCCTTTTCTATCCAAGATTTGAATATGATATCTCCTAAAAATTTAGGGAGTTTGCTGAACCATCTTTTGTTAATTCATTACTACTAAAAGCTTTTCCAGTTTTTGCTGCTAGATTTAAATATGCTTGACTGAATTTGACTATTTGATTGAAACTACTTATTTGTAATCTATCTAAATTTCTGGCTGCTATATCTTGTAACAATGTGTCTTCTGTAGATGGATTTGTTCCTAAAATAATTTGTCTAATTTGCCCAGTGATTTATAAGGATTATCTGTCATATCTATCATATTTGATATTCATATGGATAATTTATTTTCCAACTATTTAAAAGATATCTTGTTGTTGTTCTAAAAGATTTTCTATAAAATTGGTTATACTTAAGTTATCTAATGTATGAGATATTCTTTCTATAGCATTTACTGCATCAGATTCCCATCTATCAATTAATTCTGGTCGTTTTTGTGGATAATCTATCCTTAATATTAACATGCTACCTTCATTATTTGTTTTGGCATTTTATTTAGTACTTCTAATGGATCTGGCTTTCCTCTTCCTTTTCTATATGTTTGTTTAGGATAAGAACTAAATTCATAACTAAAAGGAGTTTGTAATAGTTGAGTTGTTCTACTTGCTCTTTCGGTGGATGTCAAAGTAACTTGAGTAGCTTACCCCTGATTATTTCTGTTGTTACTTGCTCTAGATTCTCCCCACTAGGTTTTCAATCTCCCATCTCCACAACAGCAAAAAATCTCACTTTTAGAAGCCAAAATTGAATGGAGAAAAAAGGAAAAAAATAGGAAAAGTAAAAAAAAATAGAAAAGCTTGAAAAAGATTACAATGAACTAACTCAATACATTCAAAGCATACAAAAAGAAAGAGAAGAACAATTAGCCAGCTTTCCACCTCAACTACATGAAGTCTAAAAAATAATACATCAAATATTCATGCAGTTAAAATATGAAGATTTCATCCAAACCAATTCATTTTTAGAAAAATTGTATCAAAAAGAGAATTTGTTCTAGGGTTTGCTATTACTGGCATGACCTACAGAGAAGAAACACATTGACATCAAGATTGTCACTGTGAAAAAGGCTTCGTGGTCATCAGAGTATCACTTGATCTATCATTATGGGAAAACCAAGAACTGGAAGGAAAATATTTCTCTGTAGAAAATCTTATAGATTATGGTTTCTTTCAAGAGTCACCATCACCAAGGAAAAACATACAAAATTATTTACAAAAAATCTGAAACTTAGAAGGGTTTTAAATTCATTGTGACATTGCCACTTGTAATGGAGGACAGAACCATAAAAATCTTTATTCCAAGGAGGTTTAGTCCACTTGAACTTCCTTTCAGCAATACGGTATCTTCTCTCCAGGAACATAGAACATCTGAAATGATTAGAGCATGGTATAAGAAGCGCACCTTTGGAGATCACTTTCTAGCTTACCATCCCCTAGAAGGTAGCCCTATGATAGAAGAAATGGAATCCCACTTGGAGAGATTATGCGTATGGACAAACAAAGGTCTAAGGATTAGGATATATAGTTCCCACAATGAAAGAAGAACGAGAATGAACCGGCTAGTTTTGCAGTCACAGTCTTCAATGATGCAAATGGACAAACTATGGGTTTTTGGACTTTGTAAAATTACTGCACTGAAATAAAACATCTTGTCTAATTCATTCTGAAATTAATAAGATAGTGTATGCACATGCAGATTCTCCCTAGGGCCACATGCTTTAGTCTTCCATCAAGTTGACTATATCCTTGCCCTTTTTCATCATCGTCTGAGTGAAGCACAGGAAGATTCTAAATCCCAAATCCTTTTTTCTAGAGAGTTTTTTTTTGTTTTTAACAAATTTTCTAAATCATTTTCTATTGCCATCTGTTTTTTTTTTTTTTTTTTGCTCTTGCTTTTATTAAATCTATTAACCTTGTATATTTCTACAACTCTTGTAGATCTTGCATATGATAAAGAATAAACTTTAAAATTACTTATTTTTCAAAGTTATTTAGATCTTCAAACAAATTATGTAGTTCATTTACAGAATCTTCTATACTAGTTTTTGCCTTTCTACTTCTAGCTCTATACAAAGCAGGAAAAGTAATATCCATTAATTTCAAGTATTATGAAAAGTTTCCTATATATTCCACTTAATTTATCTGCCAAAATATTATATGTTCCTTTATATGTTCAATGTGAACTTTAAAAATTTTCTACTATATAATCCACAAATTTAACCATCTATTTGTAGAGAGTTTGTTTTTAGCTTTTTTTTATGATAAAAGGAGACTATAGCTTGGCAATCAATTCTCAAAGTTAATTCCTCAGAGATATCATAAACAATTTAAACTTTTCTAATGCTTTTACTGCTGCCATTATCTCTACATCTGTACTAGAGATATTTGTATTATATGTTCCACTGTCATACCTACTTACCTTTTCTTCTTTTATAGGACTTTCTTTAGTTGGTCTAAATTTTAAAGTTGTTCCCCATCCTCGATTCTTCCATTTGATTCTATAACTAAATGGGCCTTGAGAGGTGATAATTCTAAGGGCTTAATTTCCTTGCCATCTTTAGCCCTTTGTTTGTCCATATGCATCAAGAAGACTGTGGTGGCCAAACCAGCAGGACCATTGGGTGCTTCCTTGATTGTGGAAACTAAGTATCCTTTTTTATACTAATAAAAATTAGATGTGTAAAACTACTAAATAAATCTCTCTTTTCTTTGCAGATATTAAGGATAAAAGCAATCTTCCTTTGGAGCCTATTTGAAATTCCAATTCATTTATACATTCAGGACTTAGATTCAGAATTCCACACAAATTGCAAATCCAACATGTCATGTTAGACAACCTTTGGGCCTCAAAGAATAATCCAAGCCATTTTGTGCATGTCATGAGAACTTTAGATCAATATTTCCATAACCATACCTACAACAATTAATAAAGATCATTTATGCCCACCAAGTTTTCAATCTCCTCCATTCACACAAAAAAACCCAAAATCTTGAATATGTCATGTCGCAACAGCAAAAAATCTCACTTTTCGAAGACGAAATTGAATGGGAAAAAAAGGAAAAAA
>CM037016.1:7614304-7707196 GCA_020875875.1 Dioscorea alata
ATATTTGCTTTGTTTTATGTATGCTTTGGGGTGGAAAGAGCTACCACTTATGAAGTATGTAGCTACTCTCATAAGTCAGATACAAGTTATGCCCTAATGAGCAAAAGAGCTATCTCATGGGATGCGTGAAAGTACTACCCCTGGGTAAAAGAGCTACCACTTATGAAGTATGTAGCTACTCTCATAAGTCGGATACAAGTTTGCCCTAATGAGCGAAAGAGCTATCTCATGGGATGCGTGAAGCTACTACCCTGGTAGAAAGAGCTACCTCCTCGAAAGTGTGAAACCACCTTTGACGGCCGCCTAGGAAAGGGCTACCTTCAAGGATGTGTGAAGCTACTACTTCCTTTTCTTTTTAGTTTGTTTTTGTATGTAAATAACTCTTTTCTAACAAAAGTTTGAGGAGTACGTGGTTCTCTTGAGTGAAAGCGCACACACTAACACATTTCGAGTTTTTTATCCTTTTTATTTCGAGTTTTTAGCTAGAGCAATGATAACCTTATGCATTGTTTTGATTTCCCCTTACTTGTAGAATGCTTCTTTTGCATACTTTTGGTGAACCTAAGGCCGAGCACTTTTAATTGTTCTTCCCAAGTACTTTCACATTTTATCTTTGCTTGAGGACAAGAAAAAGCTTTAGTGTGGGGGGATTTGATAAGTGCTTGTGTTATAGTACCGCGAAGCGTTATTATCTTACATTGAGCATATCTTTTATCAGATTTTATCATTAAATAGCGTGCATTTGTGTATTCTTGTGCATTGAAGGTTTGTGAAGCTAAATTGGAGAAGAAGAACGAAATTAGGTCGTGTTCGCCGATGTTGGGAAGTTTTCGGACCAAGTACGGAACAAGGCACGACTTGGACTTGTGAGTGTGTGCCAACCTCCTTTGCAGGGCCACAAAGGCAGTCACATTCACAACAAGTCTAACTCGTGTAGCTTAGAAGAACTTCACCAAGAAGGAGACTTGAAGCAATCGGCATGATTTACCATTGTTTGTGTGCCCAATCAATAACCTCGATGAAGAACAACGGATTCGGGAGCGTTTTGGCGAGTTACTGTACAAAGATTGTAGCTTGTTACTATAGCGAACACTGTAGCAAGCTACTGTTCAATTTCTGCCGAAAATCAGGGTTTCAGAGAATTCACACAGGCGTGTGGAAATTCCACACGGCCGTGTGAATCCCCCGATAAGTCCGATTTTAAAGCCGCGATTCAACTATATAAAAATAAATTTTGGAGACCTTTTGGGATATCTTTTGACCTACCTTTCTCTTCAACTTGGGGAGTGCGGCTAGGGTTTCGGATAGGATTTCGTGGAGGTTTAGCGCGCGTCATCGGCATCGTCACCGACGTTCGACGGCAGCACAAGACCACGGCCACACCATATACAAGGGGGTTTTCATCAATGTCTTTGATTTGTACTTTCTTTTCTATTTTGATGAACATGTATAGCTCCAAAAGGAGCTAAACCCCTTGAGGGTATTCGGACTTGTAAACTCTAGGGTTTTTATGTTTCTTTGATATTGTTATTATGCTTTTCCATTATTGATGAATAAAAATTGAGTTTCAATCTTAATTTCATCTTGCTAATGTTTTCTCTTAGATGTGACACTAGGATTGAGAATAATTTAGGTTACCCTTTGGAGGTGTGAGAACTCCTTTAGGGTTAGACTACTTAAGATTAAAGAGGGTTGAGAGGGAGAGTTGTGACGTAGCGATGTACCCCTTTCCCCTTCGATGTGGTTTCTCCCTATCTCCGTTTCCGTGATTTCATAGCGGTTGAAATAGAGTGAAGTGCTAGGCAGATAAACTCCCCTGGGCTTAGTTACGCAAGTAACAGAGTGAAGGGTTGAAGTGAATCCTACGTGCTGGGGCTTAATCTAGACTAGGGTTCTTCCACCTGGACCAAAGGGTTAGAACTATACATAGGAACAGATTTTACCACTAGGAATCCCTAGAGCTTAAAGCAATCCCACGTAGTTTGAGGTTTAGGTAGATATACTCCCCTGGGGCTTAGTCGTGCGAGCGATAGAGTGAAGGGTGACGTGAATCCTAATACCGAGGCCTAATGATGGGGTTAGTCATGGTTGTCCTTAGGTTTGGGACCGTGAGTGTAAGGATTTCCTCGACTCAATTAACATCAATAGGGAAGTATAATAGCATAGTCCTGCACTAGAAGCATAGATCCTAGAGATAGCTTGTCCGGATACCCTATTTCATTCATTGCTAGTCCTCTCTATTCTCTTTTACTTGCACTTTCTGATCTTCTATCTTACTATTTAATTTCTTGTCTTTTATTCTGTTTACTTCTACATTCATTCAAGAGAACCAATGAGTACTCCTCAAACTCTTGTTACAAGGACTTATTTATATATACTAAGTAAGGAAGTAGTAGCTTCACTCAACCTCTAAGGTAGCCCTTTCCTAGGCGGCCGCCAAAGGTGGCTTTCACACTTTCGAGGAGGTAGCTCTTTCTACCGGAGTGGTAGCTTTCACGTTTCACATGAGATAGCTCTTTCTCTCATTAGGGCATAACTTGTATCCGACTTATGAGGGTAGCTTCATACTTCATAGGAGGTAGCTCTTTCCACCCCAAATGAAAAGCTTAAACTAATATTCACAAGCTAATAGTTTTTTTTTTTTTTTTTTTTTTTGCTACGTAGAACTTCACAACTTACTAAAGTAATACTAAAGTAGTCCTTAAAACTTCAAGATCGAGTTTCCAAAAGATTTCAAGAGTGAGTAGTGCAAGAAGGTGTAATCGAGCAAAAATCCCCTAAAATTCAAGTGGAACTAGAACAAGATAGAATATAATGTTAAAAATTCTCCTAAACTCTAAGAATACGAATGTTGCAACTAAGGTGAACCGCCATAGGCTACATGAACATGAACAATTGAACGCACAAGTAAAGGTGTGTGCAATGTGAATCCCCCCCGCGCACTTAAAATGTACATTGTCCCCAATGTACGCATGCAAGCACTATAACAATAAAACAATGAAAAACAATTAGTGTGGAAGTGGCAATTGAAACATTACTCCCCTGAAATCCAAGTGTTGCGTTTGATGGAGCTAGGTCATTGAGAGTTGAGTCTCAATGGTTTGTGGAGCACACACGGTCCCATGACCGTGCCAATGACAATTCCTCAATTTCCTTAAAACCAAGACCATCTGCACACATACGCAAGGGTTCAGTATAGCTCAAGAAAAACCAAAATAAAGCTCGAGTATATAAGGATATGATAATGAGATACAACTCGAGACAAAGTAAAGGAAAAATAAAAGTAAATCCAGAAGGAGAGTCCTTTCTAGGTACTACAAGTCCAACAAAATAAGAAAATAAAAGTGCGAGAAAAGAAAGATAAAAACTATGACGCCTCAGCGTCGGTGTCCTGATGAGTATCCTCTGGTACTGCTGCTGGTGGTGGTGGATCTGATGCTGATGGAGATGTAAGTGGAGTCGGTGAGGGGACCCGTCGGGGTCGCACCACAGATCGCTCAAACAACTGGATCACTGTGGCAAGCTGTGCCGACAAGTGAGCGAACTGTGATGCCTGAGTGGTCCTCAACTCGGCAAACCCTGCTGCCTGTGCGACCCTCAGCTCTACTAACTTCTGCTGCATGATACCCACAGCACTCTCGAGGCGCTCGAACCTGTCCTGTCCTCGAGATGGAGAAAAGATACGCACTGGAGGTGGCTCCGGTACTGTGGGTGGTGCCTCGGTCTCTGCCCCTGCCTCTGTGTCCACTGGTGGTGGCTCTAAGGCTGCCTATGAGCCCTCGGCCTGGTCTGTCTGGGGGAATGGTCCATGTATACGTCCCTGATCCTGCTCTGCGGATCATCCCCATCATCCTCAGTGTATCTGCACCCAGAGGGATCGGTACACTAGTCTTCTCTGCCCCTCGCACTCCGTCTCTGAGACTAGTCCCGATCAGGAATCTCAAAATGTAGGGTCCCGCGAAGATCATTCCAACCCTAGGGTACTGGCCCTGATGGCGCAAATACTCTGTTAAAATGTGCCCTAGGTGGAGTGGTACCTTCTGAGCCATAGAATATAGATAAAGAAGCTCCTGCCAGCTCAGAACCCTTGTGCTATCACCCCGGCCACTCACTGATCTACTCAGAATGGCATGTAAATATCTGTAGGCCGGGCGAGATAAACACGTGGCCTTCGAGACCCCTGGCTCATACTGGCCTTCTCCGCACAAATCTCTGTATGCCCTCTGCGGAGTAAGACTGCCCGGGTAGTCTGTAGGAAGACCCTTATACTCCTCAGTCTGTGTATAGGCCTCATCGTATAGCCCCATATGGATCGAAAACTGGGTCAAGCTGAGGCTGAAATGCTGGCCTGATACCCTGAACTGAATCGCATCAGGAGTAGAAAAGTCCCTGTATGATCTGTCAAACTCGAATGAGGCCAGAAACTCCAATGTCATCCCTCGAATGGACAATCTATCAAACCTGGTATGGTGCTCAGGTATACTAAACTCTGTCTCCTCTGGAGGGGGTGTGGGCTCACGGGGTCGCTTCCCAGCCGACTTCTTGGACCTGGAAGCCATATCTGCAAGATTGAAAAGAGAATCGATTAAAAACATTAAAACAGAACAATCTGCAGAAATCCACATGGCCGTGTGTTAATTCCACACGCCCGTGTGGATCATCGGGCGGACAGAGCATAACGGCCACGGGGTTAGAATTCCAAAATTTACATTCTAGTTTGTTCTAATTCATCCCTAAGCATGTTCGCATATATAATAAACATTCAAAATAAGCGAAATCATCCAAACAATCGAATCAAATTAAGAATTTACGAAGAAAAGAGCGAGGGAGAGCTCACCGACGGTGTGAAGCGAAAAACTGAGGAAATCGGCCGGAAAACTCAATTAAAATCCTTCAAAAGGCCCAGAGAAAGTCAGGAAATTAGTGTAGAGGGTAGAGGAGAAGTTTAGAGTGAGGAATGAAGAGGCACAAGTGATTTCTATAAGAAAAATGCGCGGCTTTTGAAATTCTGGGAATTCACACGGCCGTGTGGAAATACCACACGGCCGTGTACCTCTAAAATTAGGGTTCACAGGGGCCAACACACGCCCCTGTGTGCATTCTGCTTCTTCTCTAGGTTACCTCACACGGGCGTGTGTTAATTACACACTCCCGTGTACCTTCTCAAAAAGACTCCACAGGGGCTGGTCCACGCCCCTGTGGATTCTCGGGAAACCACAGAAGATCTCTGAGATTTGTCACACGGCCGTGTGTTAATTCCACACGGCCGTGTGCCCAACCTGGCCAAGAACACAAGGCCAGCCACAGGGGCATCTCACACGCCCCTGTGGCCTCTCTAACTCACCCGAGAAACATTAAGTATTTCACACGGCCGTGTGAATCATCCACACGGCCGTGTACCTTTCACAAGCTCTCCCACAGGGGCACCCACACGCCCCTGTGTATTCTCGGGGAGAAGGGGTTTTTCTGCAGAGTTTCACACGGCCGTGTGGAACTTGCACACGGTCGTGTGCATGGCACAGTGGCACTCACAGGGGCACTCACACGCCCCTGTGGACTCTCTAGGATGAGAGTAAAAGTTCTGCGAAAACCCACAAGGCCGTGTGTTAATTCCACACGGCCGTGTGCCCCTTCTGGAGTTTTTCACAGGGGCAAGGTCATGCCCCTGTGTCTCCTCTGGTTGAGTCCTAATTGGTAACACACGGCCGTGTGTTAATTCCATACGGCCGTGTGTTTTCTCTGGTTTACTTAGAAAATTTTACAGACTTCTCAGAAAAATTCAGAAATTCTTGTATGACACTTAGAACCTGTAAAAATCATGAAAACACGACCAGAGACCACAGAAAACACACTCAACCGACTTAAACTTTGTCAATTATCATTAAGGCACACGTGATTCATCAAAAACCCTCAAGAAAATTGCATCGTAAGCACATGAAAAATTCAGGACACCAAAACCAAGACTTTTATTCAATCTAAATCTAACTAAGTCCTAGAAAAACTGTAAAACCTTGGGTTGCCTCCCAAGAAGCGCTTGTTTAACGTCACTAAGCTTGGCGTACCTGGCTTACTTTAAGGTGGTTGAAGGAAAAATATTTCTTTGTCATTGTTGCAAACCTCTCCGCCAAAGTATGGTTTAAGCCGGTGTCCATTTACTTTGAACGTGCCCTTCTCCGGATGAGTAATCTCAATTGAACCTTGGGGTGATACCTGAGTGACTGTGTATGGGCCAAACCATCTAGTCTTTAACTTTCCGGGGAAGAGTCGTAATCGGGAGTTGAATAGTAGGACTTGGTCACCGACCTTAAATTCCTTAGGTAATTTGATATGCTTTTCATGCCACTTTCGAATCTTCTCTTTGTAAATTCTGGCATTCTCATATGCTCTCAATCTCCATTCATCGAGCTTATTAAGATGAAGCAGCCTCTGTTCACCAGCTCTTCGTAAATCGAAGTTCATTGCTTTAATTGCCCAATATGCTTTATGTTCAAGTTCCACGGGTAGATGGCATGACTTCCCGTAGACCAGATTATACGGAGTAGTGCCTATGGGCGTCTTGTATGCTGTACGATGGGCCCATAGTGTGTCATCCAACCGTTCTGACCAGTCTCACTTTCCTTGTTCCACAGATTTGGTCAAGATTCGCTTGAGTTCTCTATTGGTGACTTCCACTTGACCACTAGTTTGAGGATGATATGGAGTGGCAAGGCGGTGGCGTACCCCATATCTTTTCAACACTTTTTCTAATTGGGCATTACAGAAGTGGGTCCCTCGATCACTAATGATGATTCACGGAGTTCCGAATCGAGTGAATAACCTTTTTAAGAATTTCACCACCGTTCTAGCATCATTACTTGGCAATGCTTGTGCTTCAACCCATTTGGAGACATAGTCAACTGCTACTAGTATGTACTGGTTCCCGTTAGACTTCGGAAACGGTCCCATGAAATCAATGCCCCAGACATCGAATACCTCACAAAATTGCATAGGATTCTGAGGCATCTCATCCCGCCGAGATAAGTTTCCAGCCCTCTGACAATTGTCACATCGAAGAACAAACTGGTGTGCATCGTGAAAAAGAGTTGGCCAATAAAATCCTGCCGCCAAGACTTTTTCGGCGGTCCTACTTGATGCATAATGGCCTCCAGTTGGCCCTGAATGACAATGAGCAAGAATGTCCCATCCTTCCTCCCTCGATACGCATCTCCGAACTATATGATCTGCACAAATACGGAAGAGGAACGGATCATCCCAGAAGTAATTCTTTAAATCACTGAAGAACTTCTTCTTTTGCTGGAATGTGAGCCCTTGTTTGAGCACCCTCCCTGAAAGATAGTTAGCAAAATCCGCAAACCATGGAGTGTCACCTGATGAAGTCGATTTCTAAATCGAATACAAGTGCTCCTCCGGGAAGAAGTCATTAATTTCCTTGCTTGATGGCTCTTGACCAATGCTACCCTCTAACCGTGACAAGTGATCCGCCACTACATTTTCGGTTTCCTTCTTATCCTTTATCTCCATATCAAACTCCTGTAAGAGCAGTATCCAGCGGATCAATCTGGGTTTCGCATCAACTTTGTTCATGAGGTAACGGAGAGCTGAATGGTCTGTGAATACAATAACTCTTGATAAAATGAGATATGATCTGAACTTATCGAGTGCAAACACCACCGCTAACAATTCCTTCTCTGTGGTAGTGTAATTCTCTTGTGCATCTGTGAGAGTCTTGCTTGCGCAATAGATGGGTTGGAATTGCTTACCTCTCCTTTGCCCCAAAACTGCTCCAACTGTATAATCACTAGCATCGCACATCAGCTCAAATGGTTCATCCCAGTTCGGGGTGATTAGAATCGGAGCTTGAACCAGTTTTTCTTTTAAGACCTTGAAAGCTACTGCACACTCTTCCCCAAAGTCAAATGGAGCATCTTTTTCGAGAAGCTTGGTCAACGGCTGAGTGATCTTTGAAAAATCTTTAATGAACCGCCTGTAAAAGCCTGCATGCCCCAGAAAACTTCTGATTCCTTTAACGTTTGTCGGCGGAGGAAGTTTATCTATGACTTCTATTTTTGCCTTATCCACCTCCATACCCACACTGGAAATTTTGTGACCAAGAACGATACCTTCTTGAACCATGAAGTGACACTTCTCCCAATTTAGCATGAGATTTGTCTCCTCACATCTTATCAGCACTCGTTCTAAGTTTCTTAAGCATATATCAAAGGAGTCACCAAAAACAGAGAAGTCATCCATGAATACCTCCATTACGTCTTCGATAAGATCATCGAAAATAGCAGTCATACAGCATTGAAATTTAGCAGGTGCATTACATAGCCCGAATGGCATTCGTCTATATGAAAATGTTCCATATGGACAAGTAAAAGTTGTCTTCTCTTGATCTTCCGGAGCAATAGGAATCTGAAAGTATCCTGACATTCCATCTAGGAAACAGTAAAATTGATGCCCTGCTAATCGTTCCAGCATTTGATCAATAAAAGGCAACGGAAAGTGATCCTTTCGGGTTGCGTCATTCAACCTTCTATAATCAATGCAAACTCTCCATCCCGTGACTGTTCTAGTTGGGATAAGTTCATTCTTCTCATTCTTAATTACTGTCATCCCTCCTTTCTTGGGAACCACTTGAGTTGGGCTTACCCAAGTACTATCAGAGATTGGGTAAATAATTCCTGCATCCAGGAGGTTCACCACCTCTGCCTTCACAACCTCTTTCATGTTTGGATTCAATCTTCTTTGAGGTTGGATCACCGTTTTGAAGTTATCCTCCATTAAAATCTTATGTGTGTAGAATGAAGGGTTTATTCCTTTTAGGTCTGCGATTTTCCATGCTAGCGCAGACTTGTGTATTTTCAACATGTTTACCAGTTTATCTTTTTGCTCCCGAGAAAGATTTGATGCTATAATCACGGGCAACTTCATTTCTTCTGCCAAAAATGCATATTCTAAGTGCTCTGGGAGTGCTTTCAACTCTAAATCGGGTGGCTCATCGATGGATGGTCGAAGTCGATCCCCCTTTAGTCTGTCAATTTCTTTAAATTTAGTATCTTGGGGTTCATTGACGCATCCTGAGATCTTCTCTAGATCATACCCTTTGAGTTGGTCCTAGGACCCCAATCTAACCCCCAACTCACAAGCTTCCTCTATTAGGTTTGCGATCCCCATTGAAAAGACTTCTTGCTTGTGTTCCCAATAACCTGATTCAAACTGTTCGAGAACCTTCTCAAGGGTTTCTTCTGCGTCACCATTTGATGAAGCTAGAGCTGATTTATCAAATTCATCCAACACACTGCCCAATTCATAATTCATGTTCTGCTCCTTGTAGAACTGATCGATACCATCCACCATTTCTGTACAAGGTTGCCTCACTGATTGCTCATACTCAGTATAACTTGGAAATGGTTGGGTGATAAACAACTGTATTTTCTGCTCCACTTCCTCAACTAGACCCACAAGTGTATCAAAAGCTTCGCTTGCGTTAAACATTCCCTCGGTAAACTGCAATTAGCGAGGAAAGAATTGGTAAGAATAGTGATAGATAAAGAAAGTGTGAAATAAACAACGAAGTGAATGACTAAAATAGCAAAAACAAGTATCCAAAATACGCCTATTCCCCGGCAGTGGCACCAAAAACTTGACACGACCTTTTGCGTGTGTACCGCAAGTGCACGGCCTTGTCGAAGTAATAAAATTACCCCGGTGAGTGGGTAGTCGAATCCACAGGGAGTAGGGATTTAAAATACGAGAAATTGCTATTCAATCGTGCGATATATGAAAAGAAACAATGATCGGCATGATGAGTGATTTTATGAAAATTAGAGTAGATGCAAGGCAAGTAAATAGAAAGATGAAAGAGAGAAAAATGCAAGCAACGAGTAAAGAGAGAGAATAGCAATAAGTGAGAATAGGGTATCCGGACAAGTTACCTCTAGGACTTATGCTTCTAGTGCAAGACTATGCTATTATACTTTCCTATTGATGTTAATTGAGTCGAGGAAAATCCTTAAACACACGGTCCCAAATCTAAGGTCAACCGTGACTAACCCCCAACACTATATCCCGGCAATAGGATTCACGTCAACCATTCACTCTGTTGATTGCTCAACTAAGCCCCAGGGGAGTATTTCTACCTAAGCCTAACACTACGTGGGATTGCTTTGAGCTCTAGGGACTCCTAGTGATAAAACCTGTTCCTATATGCAGTAGTTCTAACCCTTTGGTCCAGGAGGAAGAACCGTAGTCTAAATTAAGCCCCAGTGCATAGGATTCACGTCACCCCAAAGCCTTGGGGGAGTATATCTTTCTAGCACTTCACTCTATTTCGACCGCTAATAAATCAAGGAATCGGAGGTAGGGAGAAATCACATCGGATGGGAAAGGGGTACGGTGCTACCTCACAACTCTCCCTCTCAACCCTCTTCAATTTTAAGTAGTCTAATCCTATAGGAGTTGTCACACCTCCAAAGGATAACCTAGATTGTTCTCAATCCTTAGTGTCACGGCTAAGAGAAAACAAAAGCACAAGATATCTAAAATTGAAACTCGAATTTATTCATCAATTAATGGAAAAGCATAATAGCAATGTCAAAGAAACATAATTATCCTAGAGTTTTACAAGTCCGAATACCCACGAGGGGTTTAGCTCCTCATGGAGCTATACATGTTCATCAATGTATGAAATAAAACACAAACTAAAGACATCAATGAAAACCCCCTCGCGTATGGTGTGGCCATGGTCTTGTGCGGCCGTCGAACGTCGGTGACGATGCCGATGGAGTGCTCCAATCCTCCACAAAGTCCTCTCCGAAACCCTAGCCGCACTCTCCAGAAGTTGGGGAGAAAGATAGGTTCAAAGATCCTCAAAAAGTCTCCAAATCGCGCTTTAAATAGGCTGAGTGCGGCTTTAATTTTGAACTTATCGGGGCTTCACACGGCCGTGTGGAATTTCCACACGCCCGTGTGAAGCTTCTGTCTTTCCTGAAAAATTACTTCACACGGCCGTGTGGAATTTCCACACGCCAGTGTGAAGTCTCTGGCTTATTGGGAAATCAATTCACACGGCCGTGTGTTAATTCCACACGCCCGTGTGAGGTCTCTGCTTGCTGGAAAATTAATTCACACGGCCGTGTGTTAATTCCACACACCTGTGTGAATTCTTTGGAATCTTGATTTTCGGCAGAAGTGCACAGTACTTGCTACAGTGATTTTGCTACAGTAACTCTCTGAAATGCTCGCGAATACGTTGTTCCTTATCGAGGCCATTGAATTGGGCACACAATCAATAGTAGATCGTGCCTATTGCTTGAAGTCTCCTACTTGGTGAAGTTTTCCTAAGCTACACGAGTTGGACTTGTTGTGAATGTGACTGCCTTTGTGCCCCTCCAATGGAGGTTGGCACACACTCACAAATCTAAGCTCGTGCCTTGTTCCTTGCTTGGTCCGAAAACCTTCCAACAATGGCGAACACGACCTAACTTCGTTCTTCTTTCCCAACTTAGCTCCACGAACCTACAATGCACAAGAATACACAAATGCACACTATTTAGTGATAGAATCTGATAAAAAGTATGTTCATTGTAAGATAATAATGCTTCGCGTTACTACAACACAAGCACTTATCAAAAAGAGAAAAAGAAAAAAAAATACATATGACTTTGTGAATATTTGTTTTGTTTTATGTATGCATTTGGGGTGCAAAGAGCTACCACTTATGAAGTATGTAGCTACTCTCATAAGTCGGATACAAGTTATGCCCTAATGAGCGAAAGACCTATCTCATGGGATCCGTGAAAGCTACTACCCTGGTAGAAAGAGCTACCTCCTCGAAAGTGTGAAAGCCACCTTTGGCGGCCGCCTAGGAAAGGGCTACCTTCAAGGATGTGTGAAGCTACTACTTCCTTTTCTTTTTAGTTTTGTTTTTGTATGTAAATAACTCCTTTCTAACAAAAGTTTGAGGAGTACTCGTTGGTTCTCTTGAGTGAAATCGCACACACTAACACATTTTCGAGTTTTTTATCCTTTTTTATTCGAGTTTTTAGCTAGAGCAATGATAACCTTATGCATTGTTTTGATTTCCCCTTACTTCTAGAATGCTTCTTTTGCATACTTTTGGTGAACCTAAGGCCGAGCACTTTCAATTGTTCTTCCCAAATACTTTCACATTTTATCTTTGCTTGAGGACAAGAAAAAGCTTTAGTGTGGGGGGATTTGATAAGTGCTTGTGTTATAGTACCGCGAAGCGTTATTATCTTACATTGAGCATATCTTTTATCAGATTTTATCATTAAATAGCGTGCATTTGTGTATTCTTGTGCATTGAAGGTTTGTGAAGCTAAATTGGAGAAGAAGAACGAAATTAGGTCGTGTTCGCCGATGTTGGGAAGTTTTCGGACCAAGTACGGAACAAGGCACGAGCTTGGACTTGTGAGTGTGTGCCAACCTCCTTTGGAGGGCCACAAAGGCAGTCATATTCACAACAAGTCTAACTCGTGTAGCTTAGAGGAACTTCACCAAGAAGGAAACTTGAAGCAATCGGCATGATTTACCATTGTTTGTGTGCCCAATCAATAACCTCGATGAAGAATAACGGATTCGGGAGCGTTTCGGCGAGTTACTGTAGAAAGATTGTAGCTTGTTACTGTAGCGAAACACTGTAGCAAGCTACAGTTCAATTTCTGCCGAAAATCAGGGTTTCAGAGAATTCACACAAGCGTGTGGAAATTCCACACGGCCGTGTGAAGCCCCCGATAAGTCCGATTTTAAAGCCGCGATTCAACTATATAAAAATAAATTTTGGAGACCTTTTGGGATATCTTTTGACCTACCTTTCTCTTCAACTTGGGGAGTGCGGCTAGGGTTTCGGATAGGATTTCGTGGAGGTTTAGCTCGCGTCATCGGCATCGTCACCGACGTTCGACGGCAGCACAAGACCACGGCCACACCATATACAAGGGGGTTTTCATCAATGTCTTTGATTTGTACTTTCTTTTCTATTTTGATGAACATGTATAGCTCCATGAGGAGCGAAACCCCTTGAGGGTATTCGGACTTGTAAACTCTAGGGTTTTTATGTTTCTTTGACATTGTTATTATGCTTTTCCATTATTGATGAATAAAAATTGAGTTTCAATCTTAATTTCATCTTGCTAATGTTTTCCCTTAGATGTGACACTAGGATTGAGAATAATTTAGGTTACCCTTTGGAGGTGTGACAACTCCTTTATGGTTAAACTACTTAAAATTGAAGAAGGTTGAGATGGAGAGTTGTGAGGTAGTGATATACCCCTTTCCCCTTCGATGTGGTTTATCCCTACCTCCGTTTCCTTGATTTTATAGCATTCGAAATAGAGTGAATTGCTAGGCAGATAAACTCCCCTGGGGCTTAGTTACGCAAGTAACAGAGTGAAGGATTGAAGTGAATCCTACGTGCTGGGGCGTGATCTAGACTAGGGTTCTTCCACCTAGACCAAAGGGTTAGAACTATACATAGTTGATGGGTCGACCGCAAGTGCACGGGTCGTCAAGTAATACCCCTCACGCGCGCGCGAGGGGTCGTATTCCCAAGGGCCCGAGAATCTACCCTTACTTCCTCTTCGTATGATTGTTTGGCCGATCAAGTCAAGTGTTGTGCAAAAGAAAGTAAAAAGATGATTACATGCAAATAAAGTGTTCTAAGGTGGAGGCAATGAACGAGGGATAAAACAATATAAAGAGAGGGTCACGGATGAGGATTACCAAGGGGGCTACTAAAGTGCGGGGCTTGCCTTACTAGCATGCAAATGGGTAGTTTGGACCGAGAAACCCGAAGTTAGACCAACCCGATGGTCACGGAAATTGGTCCCTAATCCGGTACAAGTATCGAATACGGAATCCTTCCGCTCGAATCCTCACACGATTGCAAAGGAGCAAAAGGTTTCTCAAGTTAGGGAGGAGACACAAACTAGGTCAACCCTAACAATTGGAGGGTACAAATACCCGATGGTCACGGCGTATTCATACATGTATCCCTACCAAGCTTGGTGAGCCTAATACTAGGGCAATGGTCATGCTTCCTAGCATTATCTAAACAATGATACACAGAGTTCTCATGCATATCAAGCAATCAAATACACCAAACAAGGTTCACAAACAAGTCTCAAATGCATAAATCAAGTCAAGCAAGCATCCTACACAAGTTCACCCCCAAGGTTCACCTACATCCGGTGACCTTGGGGTTTAGTTGCCCATGAATACAAAATACACAAGAAAACACATCAAAACAACCAATACATAGATGAGAACACCCCCTCAAAAGATAGAAGCCGAATGACGTTCCAAGACGCCACCAAAGGGGTGGCTTCCCTTGTCGATTCTCCTCCAAACTAAGGATCAAGAGGGTGGATCTCGTCGTATGTCGCTCTCCTCGTCATTCTCACCCCGGAAATGGCCTCCGACGGCAGCCTCTAGCTCCGATTTGAAGATGGTGGCAAGTTGGCTCAAGACCTAGGGCTCTCTCCTTTCCAAATGAACTCCCAAAACCCTTAAAAACATCATCAGAACGTTATGCGGCCCCGTATGCGACCCCGCATGCGGGGAGAGAAAATCCCGAGAAAACCCGAAATCGTGTAAGTTGCTACAGTGCCGCTACAGTAAATACTACAGTACCGTATACTGCAGTAAAACTGCTACAGTACCGTATGCGGCCTCTGCAGTGCCCGCATGCCAGACTGCATGAACCTCCAGACTTAGCCATTTCGCCAAAGGATTCGTGCTACAGGATCTGCTACAGTACCCCCCTATGAAATAGTGTTTTCGTTGCCGATTTCTTCTCAAATTCTATCAATGAGCTCAAAGGGGTCACATCAGTACCTGTAACACGAAAGAAACCAATTCAGACCAAAAACGGGTGTCAATTCATAGAAAAATACATAATACATACACCCGAATACATGGAAAATACGTATGTTTAGGCGTTTATCAATAGTCCTGCACTAGAAGCATAGATCCTAGAGGTAGCTTGTCCGGATACCCTATATCATTCATTGCTAGTCCTCTCTATTCTCTTTTACTTGCACTTTCTGATCTTCCATCTTACTATTTAATTTCTTGTCTTTTATTCTGTTTACTTCTACATTCATTCATTGATCCAAATATTGCTTTTTCCATACACCACATAGCTTAATTAGTGAAACCTCGTATTCTAAATCCCTATTCCCTGTGGATTCGACTACCCTCTCACCAGGGTAAATTTTATTACTTCGAAAACCCGTGCACTTGCGGGATACACGCAAAGGTATTTTAGATATTTGTTTTTCATTATTTTAGCTATTTACTTCGCATTCTATTTCATATTTTCTTTATCTATCATTGTTCTTATTTTTCTTTTCTTGGTTTTCGGTTACAGGTTATGACCCGTGGGAACCCTTCGATTCTTGTTGAAGGAGACCCGGACATTGGACGAAGAACACATCGCAAAGGGAAGGAACCTGTGCAAGAAGCTTCAAATCAAGCCGATATTGAGACAGAAGGGTCAGAAACAATGGCAGAACAGAATGAACAACAACGGACATTGTCTGATTTTTCTAGACCCGCAGTCATGGCGACCCAATCGAGCATTGTGAGGCCCCTAATCACGGCAATGAATTTTGAGTTTAACTCATCATTCATACAGATGTTGCAATAGTCCGCACAATTTAATGGGTTAGCCGATGAAGATCCCAACAGTCATATAGAGAATTTCCTCGAAGTGTGTGACATGTTGAAGATTAATGGAGTAACGGACGACGCAATTCGTTTGAGAGCCTTCCCATTTTCATTGAAGGGAAAAGCAAGACATTGGGTTCATTCGTTACCGAGAGCATCCATCACTATGTGGGAGGAGATGGCCGAGGCATTCTTGGCTAGATACTTTCTGCCGGGAAAATCTGCAAGGCTCCGGAATGAAATATCATCCTTCGTGCAAATGGAATTGGAGTCTCTATTCGAGACATGGGATAGGTTCAAGGAGCTCCTTCGCAAGTGCCCGCAACATGGATTTCCCGAGTGGATGATCATTCACACCTTCTACAACGGGTTAAATTTGAGCACCAAGAAACTTTTAGATGCGGCGGCCGGAGGAACACAAGGAAGCAAGACTCCCGGTGAAGCCCGGCACCTTGTAGACCTGATGGCTATGAATAGCTATCAATAGAACTCAAGGGACAGGAAAAAAATGGCCGGAATTCATGAAGTTGACACGGTTACATCTTTGGCGGCACAAGTAGAGTCATTAAGTAAGAAGCTAAATGCACTAGCTTCACCAAGAGTTGCGGCTATCACTACAAGTAACGGTTGTGGGGGAGGACATGCATCGAGTGATTGTCCTATTGCTATTGGAGGCACAAGTGCGGTGGAGCAGGCTGATTTTGTTGGAAATTCTTATAGAGGACAAGGCCAAGGTAACCCGTATAGTGGAACTTACAATCCGGGGTGGAAGAACCATCCAAATTTCTCTTGGAGCAATCAAGGGCAGTCACAACAGAAAATCAGTACACCACCGGGATTTCAAGGTCAACAAGCTCCGAATCTAGAAAGCCAAGTGACCGGGTTAGAAGGAAAAATGACCGACCTCGAGAGAGCCCTTACACGGTTTGTTTCTTCATCGGATGCTAGGTTTCAGTCAGTGGAAGCTACTCTTCGCAATCACACCGCCTCCCTACACAATTTGGAAAATCAAGTAGGGCAAATTACGAAGACATTGGCAGAAAGACCTCAAGGTAGCTTGCCTAGCAATACGGAGACTAATCCAAGGGAGCAATTGAAGGCAATCACCTTGAGAAGTGGTAAAGAGGTCGAGAGAAATCTCCCTCTAGAGAAGACGAAAGAATCACCCGAAGTTGAAGAAGTAGGGGGAGAAGCACCAAAAGAAAAAGAGGTGGCACCACCACCCTACAAACCAAGGATCCCCTACCCTTCGAGGTTGAAGAATGACCAAGACAATGAGCAATACAAGAAATTTCTAGGTATCTTCAAACAATTGCACATCAACATACCACTCGCGGAAGCATTAGCCCAAATGCCCAAGTACGCGAAGTTCCTGAGGACCTCTTAACCAATAAAAAGAAGTTGGAGGAGAGTGCAGCTATAGTTCTTGATGCTAATTGCTCGGCCGTCTTACAAAAGAACATGCCGAGTAAGAGAAAAGATCCCGGGAGTTTCATCATACCTTGCAACATTGGCAATTTGGGTAAAGAGATGGCATTGGCCGATTCAGGGGCAAGCATCAATGTCATGCCCTATACCTTCTTCCAAAAGCTAGGCTTGGGTGAGCCTAGACCCACTCGGATGACACTTCAACTCACGGATCGATCGGTGAGGCATCCGAGGGGAATTGTGGAAGATGTCTTGGTAAAAGTAGACAAGTACATCTTTCCAGTGGACTTCGTTGTGCTTGATGTGGACGAGGATGTCGAGGTGCCGCTGATTCTTGGGAGGCCGTTCTTGGGCACTTCCAAGGCTTTGATAGACATGGACGGTGGGGAGCTCACACTTAAAGTTGGAGATGATAAGCTCACCTATCGTCTCGCCGAAGCCATGAGACACTCTCTTGATTTTGATGATACTCTTTATTATCTTGATGTTATTGATGAGTGTATTGATGAATATGTGCAGGAAATATTAAACCCGGATCCTTATGAAGGGTGGCCGGACCAAGACATGGAGATAGAAGAAGAAGAAGAAGAAGTACTTGCACTTGGTCCAGTCAAGACAGACATCAAGATGGAGAAAGAGCGTATGAAGAATATGCTTCGGAGGATGAAGAGGTCAAAAAGATGCCACAAGAAGAACCCCAACAAGAAAGGGGATGAACATTAACGGAGTAAGGGTGTGACACTCTTTTATGGTAACAAATTCGACAACTCTCCCTCTACTCTACAAAGATTATGTAACGCATGTTTTCAGGTTGTAGGGAAGAGGGCAACTTCTATTCATGAACCTCCGTAAGGTAAGATCAGGTACGTTAAGCTAAGTGACGTTAAACAAGCACTTTTTGGGAGGCAACCCAAGGTTTTACAGTTTTTTTTATAGGACTTAGCTTAGTTTAGGTTGAATAAAAGTCTTAGTTTTGGTGTCATGAAGTTTTAATGCATACGCTGCGATTTTTATTGTCGATTATTGACGTTTTCATGTGCCTAGATTATTATTGACGAAGTTTGAGTTGGTTGAGCATAATTTCCATGGAATCTGGTCATATTTTAATGGTTTTCATAGGCTCCAAACATCGTATTTGTGTTTCTGAATTTTTGTGAGAGTCTGTAAATTTTTTCTAAGTAAACCAGAGAAAACACACGCCCATGTGGAAATTCCACACGGGCGTGTGACACCACTTAGGGCTCAGCCAGAGAGGGCACAGGGGTGTGTCCATGCCCCTATGAACAACCTCAGAAGGGGCACACGGCCGTGTGAGTTCTCGCAGAACTTAAACTCTTTTTTCCAGAGAGTCCACAGGGGCGTGTGGGTGCCCCTGTGAGTGCCACTGTGCTAAGGCACACGGCCGTGTGGAAATTCCACACGGCCGTGTGAAACTCTGCAGAAACAACCCTTCTTTCCTGAGAAATCACAGGGGTGTGTGGCTACCATTGTGGAAGAGCTTGTGAAGGCACACGGCCGTGTGGAAAACTTAGAGTATTCTCGGGTCACTCCAGAAAAGCCACAGGGGCGTGTGGGTGCCCCTGTGGCTGGTCTTGTTCTTGGCCAGGATTAACAGACGGGCGTGTGGAATTAACACACGCCCGTGTGAGGTAGCCCAGGGAGCAAACCGAGTGCACATAGGGGCGTGTACCGGCCTCGGTGAACCCTAATTTTAGAGACACACGGTCGTGTGGCATTTCAACACGACCGTGTAAACCGCATACCTTCAAAAGTCGAACTGTTTCTTTTAGAATTTACTCGTGTCTCTTTCGTTCTCACTCCAAAATACTCTCCGACCTTATCAAACCACTTCCCCAACTGTTTCCTACATTCTTTGAGGTTTCCTTTCGAGTTTTCCGACTGACTCCGAATTTCTCCCCATCCACAGCGTCGGTGAGAACGACAAACCCTTCCTCTTTATCAATCTAGATTTAGATCATCCATGATAAGTATTTTGGCTGTTTTGCATGATTAACCTGGTTACCAATGAGTTTACAAGGGTTTTGAAGCGAATTTTTGTATGAACATGGAGTTTTGATTCTATAACTTTGCAGTGACGTCAGCCCAACAATCCACACAGGCGTGTGGAATTTCCACACGGCCTTGTGGAGGCAAATTATTAAAACAAAGTGACTGACTTTCTTTAAATTCTTTTCAAGAATGGCACCTAGGAAAGAAACCAATAAAAGGGCACGAGAACCGTCTCCAAAGCCAATCAACTTCGTCACGTCTGAACACCGAGAAATATATAGAAGATTGGCGAAACTCAAGATCGGACAATCTCGGTACTTGGACATAGACTGTTTAAGACCAGCTGATTGGGATAATGATATGGCAGACGAGATTAAAAAGCTTGTTGTGGTCGGAAGTTGGAAGAGCTTGCTATCTATTCGAGATCTAGCAAACCGTCTGCTTACTTTGGAGGTGCTCTCATCATTCAAGTTTGAGAGAACAAGTAGAGAGTTGACGAATGCAAATTCTATACAGTTTTGGGCATTTGAACATGAGTACAATATGTCGGGTGACACAATTTTCCATTTATATGGGGTTTTACAACGAGGCGTTCACTAAGACAGAGGAGTACAAAAGCCTTCCAACTGACTATCCCTGCAGTTTGACTCCTTAGGGAGCTTACACAGTATTGTGTGGGCAAGGGAACTATGAACCAGGTGTATCAAAAGCTACTTGTCTATCACGACCGGCCTATAGATACATTCACGCTATTCTGAGTAGGTCAATAAATGGCCGGGGCGATAGTACAGAGGTTCTTAGTCGGCAAGAGCTCCTTTACTTACATTCAATGGTACAGAAGGAGCCGTTCCATCTTAGGTATATACTCGCCGAATCTATGCGTCATCAAAGTCAGTACCCCAGGCTTGGAATGATTTTTGCAGGGCCATATATTACAAGACTTATGAAGGGGACGGGTCTTCGGACAGCAATTAGAGGGATAGAAAAGACGATCACACCTTCCCCAATCAACTTGGAGATGTTGAGACAGATGGGCATGGCCTGGAAACATTACCAGTAGTATGTACTAAACTTGCCTGATGCCTATCCAACCGAGGGGTCCCAGGTAGCCTTGGAGCCACCTTCAGTGGATACAGAGACAGTAGTACCACCTACCGCACCGGAGCCACCTCCGGTGCGCATGTTCTCACCTTTTCGAGGAAAGGATCGACTAGAGCACCTCGAGAGCACAGTGGGGTACTACAGACAGAGGTGGCCGAGGTCAGGGCCGCACAGATAGCACAGCACACTGAGGTCATGGCTCGATTAGACCTTATACAGCAGTTACTTGAGCGAGCCATGACTTCACCTTTCGTGGTCCGACCCCGAGCTTCTACCCCTCCACCACCATCTCCTCCAGCAGCAGCAGATCCACCTGCACCTTCAGAGCCTCCAGCAGCACCAGAGGCCACTATTTAAGACATCGACGCGGAGGCGTCGTAGTTTTCATTTTGATTTTCTTTTGCACTTTTATTTTCTATTTCTGTTGGACTTGTAGTACCCTGAAAGGATTCTCCTTCTGGGTTTGCCTTTATTTTCTGTCTATTTTTATTTTGTCTCGAGTTGTATTTCATTTTCATATATTTATATACTCGAGCTTCATTTTGGTTTTTCTTGAGCTATACTAAACCCTTGTATATGTGTGCGCAGATGGTCTTGGATGTAAGGATTTTGAGGAACACTCATTGGCACGGTCATGGGACCGTGTGTGCTTCACAAACCATTGAGACTCAACTCTCAATGACCTAGCTCCATCAAACGCAACACTTGGAGTTCAGGGGAGTAATCTTTCACTCAATTACACACTAATTGTTTTTATTTGTTACTTATTATTGTGTGTTCAATTGCTCATGCTCATGTAGCCTATGGCGGTTCACCTTAGTTTCAACGGTTGTATTCTTAAGTTTAGGAAATTTTTAACATTGTATCCTATCATGCTCTAGTTTTCACTTGAAATTTTAGGGAATTTTTGCTCGATTACATCTTATATTGCACAACTTACTCTTGGAATCTTTTGGAAATTTAATCTTGATGTTTTGAAGGACAAGTTTATCATCGTTCTTAGTTTTACTTTGGAAAATGCATATAAAAAAAAATATATGGAAAAGAGAAAAAGAAAAAAAATACATATGACTTTGTGAATATTTGCTTTGTTTTATGTATGCATTTGGTGTGGAAAGAGCTACCACCTATGAAGTATGTAGCTACTCTCATAAGTCGGATACAAGTTATGCCATGATGCGTGAAAGCTACTACCCCGGTAGAAAGAGCTATCTCCTCGAAAGTGTGAAAGCCACCTTTGGCGGCCGCCTAGGAAAGGGCTACCTTCAAGGATGTGTGAAGCTAATACTTCCTTTTCTTCTTAGTTTTGTTTTTGTATATAAATAACTCCTTTCTAACAAAAGTTTGAGGAGTACTCGTTGGTTCTCTTGAGTGAAATCGCACACACTAACACATTTTTGAGTTTTTTATCCTTTTTTATTCGAGTTTTTAGCTAGAGCAATGATAACCTTATGCATTGTTTTGATTTTCCCTTACTTGTAGAATGCTTCTTTTGCATACTTTTGGTGAACCTAAGGCCGAGCACTTTCAATTGTTCTTCCCAAGTACTTTCACGTTTTATCTTTGCTTGAGGACAAGCAAAAGCTTTAGTGTGGGGGGATTTGATAAGTGCTTGTGTTATAGTACTACGAAGCGTTATTATCTTACATTGAGTATATCTTTTATCAGATTTTATCATTAAATAGCGTGCATTCGTGTAGTCTTGTGCATTGAAGGTTTGTGGAGCTAAATTGGAGAAGAAGAACGAAATTAGGTCATGTTCGCCGATGTTGGGAAGTTTTCGGACCAAGTACAAAACAAGGCACGAGCTTAGACTTGTGAGTGTGTGCCAACCTCCTTTGGAGGGGCACAAAGGCAGTCACATTCACAACAAGTCTAACTCGTGTAGCTTAGAAGAACTTCACCAAGAAGGAGACTTGAAGCAATCGGCACGACTTACCATTGTTTGTGTGCCAAATCAATGGCCTTGATGAAGAACAACGGATTCGGGAGGGTTTCGGCGAGCACTGTAGCAGCACTGTACCTTGCTGCTGTAGCGAAACACAGTAGCAAGCTACTGTTCAATTTCTGCCCAAAATTAGGGTTTTAGAGAATTCACACAGGCGTGTGGAAATTCCACACGGCCGTGTGAATCGTTTTTTCATCCAGATGGAAACTTCACACGGGAGTATGGAAATTCCACATGGCCATGTGAAGCCCCCGATAAGTCCGATTTTAAAGCCGTGATTCAACTATATAAAAAGGGATTTTGGAGACCTTTTGGGATATCTTTTGACCTACCTTTCTCTTCAACTTGGGGAGTGCGGCTAGGGTTTCGGATAGGATTTCGTGGAGGTTTAGCCCGCGTCATCGGCATCGTCATCGACGTTCGACGGCCGCACAAGACCATGGCCACACCATATCCAAGGGGGTTTTCATCAATGTCTTTGATTTGTACTTTCTTTTCTATTTTGATGAACATGTAAAGCTCCATGAGGAGCCAAACAACTTGAGGGTATTCGGACTTGTAAATTCTAGGGTTTTTATGTTTCTTTGACATTGTTATTATGCTTTTCTATTATTGATGAATAAAAATTGAGTTTCAATCTTAATTTCATCTTGCTAATGTTTTCTCTTAGATGTGACAATAGGATTGAGAATAATTTAGGTTACCCTTTGGAGGTGTGACAACTCCTTTAGGGTTAGACTACTTAAGATTGAATAGGGTTGAGAGGGAGAGTTGTGAGTTAGCGATGTACCCCTTTCCCCTTCGATGTGGTTTCTCCCTACCTCTGTTTCTGTGATTTCATAGCAGTCAAAATAGAGTGAAGTGCTAGACAGATAAACTCCCCTAGGGCTTAGTTACGCAAGTAACAGAGTGAAGGGTTGAAGTGAATCCTACGTGCTGGGGGTTTAATCTAGACTAGGGTTCTTCCACCTGGACCAAAGGGTTAGAACTACACATAGGAACAGATTTTACCACTAGGAATCACTAGAGCTTAAAGCAATCCCACGTAGTGTGAGGTTTAGGTAGATATACTCCCTTGGGGCTTAGTCGTGCGAGCGACAGAGTGAAGGGTGACGTGAATCCTAATACCGGGGCATAATGATGGGGTTAGTCACGGTTGTCCTTAGGTTTGGGACCGTGATTCTAAGGATTTCCTCGACTCAATTAACATCAATAGGGAAGTATAATAGCATAGTCCTGCACTAGAAGCATAGATCCTAGAGGTAGCTTGTCCGGATACCCTATTTCATTCATTGCTAGTCCTCTCTATTCTCTTTTACTTGCACTTTCTAATCTTCCATCTTTCTATTTAATTTCTTGTCTTTTATTCTGTATACTTCTACAATCATTCATTGATCCAAATATTGCTTTTCCATACACCACATAGCTTAATTAGTGAAACCTTGTATTCTAAATCCCTATTCCCTGTGGATTTGACTACCCTCTCACCAGGGTAACTTTTATTACTTCGACAACCCGTGCACTTGCGGGATACACGCAAGGGGTCATGTCAACGCCCTTGTGGCCTCTCTGGCTTTCCCAAGAATTGTCTAAGTGTTTCTCACGGCCGGTTGGATATACCACACGGCCGTGTGCCTTTCACAAGCTCTCCCACAGAGGTAGCCACACGCCCCTGTTGATTCTCGGGAAGCAAAGGAGTTCTCTACAGAATTTCACACGGCTGTGTGGAAATTCCACACGACCGTGTGCCTTAACACATGGGCACTCACAGGGGTACCCACACGACCCCTGTGATGCTCGGGAATGAAAGTCCAAGTTTTGCATGATGTCACACGGCCGTGTGCCTTTCGTAGCGTCGTTCACATGGGCAGCTACACGGCCCATGTGAGGCTCGGGTTGAGCTCTGAGATGGTCCACACAGCCGTGTGGAAGTTCCACATGGCCATGTGTTTTCTCTGGACACTTAGAAAAAATCATGGACTCTATAGAAAATTTCAGAAACAATTTCTCTACACTTAGAGGCTGTATAAATGACAAAAAACACGACCAAAGATCCAATAAAACATGCTCAAACGACCCAAAACTTCGTCAATCAACAATTAGGCACATGAAACATCAATAATTCACAAGAAAATCACAGCATATGCATTAAACATTCAGGACACCAAAACTAAGACTCTTATTCATGCTAGAACTAAACTAAATCCTAGAAAAGCTGTAAAACCTTGGGTTGCCTCCCAAGCAGCGGTTGTTTAACGTCACTTAGCTTGACGTACCTGTTCAAGCTCATGGGGGCTCATGAATGGATGTTGCACTCTTTCCTACCACCTGGAAACATGCATGACATAACTTATGTAGTCTAGAGGGAGAATTAGCGATTTTGTTACCACACAAGGGTGAAACACCCTTACTCTATTCTTGCTCATCCCATTGACCTTGGGGCTTTTCATGTGGCACCTCTTCATTCTCTTTATCTTCCTTCTCATCTTCTTCATGAGTCCCAGTTCTGACTTGACTTCCATCTCAACTAGACCAAGCGATAGTACTTCTTCTTCGATCTCCGCATCTTGGTCCGCCCATCCTTCGTATAGATCCGGGTTCATCATTTCCAGCATATAATCATCTATTAGTTCATCGGTTGTGCCAAGAAAATATAAAGTATCATCAAAGTCAAGAGAGTGTCTCATGGCTTCGGTGAGGCGGTATGTAAGCTTGTCATCTCCAACTCGCAATGTGAGCTCCCCGCCATTCATGTCAATAAGGGCCTTAGAAGTGCGCAAGAATGGCCTTTCAAGGATAATTGGCACCTCGACATCCTCATCGACGTCTAACACCACGAAATCAACAAGAAATATGTACTTATCCACTTTCACTAACACGTCTTCCACAATCCCACTCTGATGCCTCACCGTTCGATCCGCAAGTTGAAGTGTCATCCGAGTCGGTCTAGGCTCGCCCAAGCCTAGCTTTTAGAAGAAAGTATAGGGCATGACATTGATACTTGCCCCCGAGTCGGCCAATGCCATTTCTTCACCCAAGTTGCCAATGTCGCACTGTATAATAAAACTTCCGAGATCTTTTCTCTTACTCGGCATGTTCTTTTGCAAGACGGCCGAGTAATTGGCATCAAGAATTACAGCTGCACTCTCCTCTAATTTCCTCTTGTTGGTGAAGAGGTCCTTCAAGAACTTCGCGTACTTGGGCATTTGGGCCAATGCCTCCGCGAATGGTATGTTGATGTGCAGCTGCTTGAAAATACCCATAAATTTCTTGTATTGCTCATTGTCTTAGTCATTCTTCAATCGTTAAGGATAGGGAATCCTTGGCTTGTAGGGCGGGGGTGCCGCCTCTTTTCTCTTTGATGCTTCTTCCTTTACCTCTACAAACTCGAGTGCTTCCTTTGTCTTCTCTAGAGGGAGATTTCTCTCGACCTCTTTTCCACTTCTTAAGGTGATCGCCTTCAATTGCTCCCTCGGATTTGTCTCCGTATTACTAGGCAAACTACCTTGAGGCCTTTTCACCAAAGTCTTCGCAATTTGCCCTACTTGATTCTCCAAATTGTGTAAGGAAGCGGTGTGATTACGAAGTGTAGCCTCCACCGACTAAAATCTAGCATCCGATGAAAAAACAAACCTTGTGAGGGCTCTATCAAGATCGGTCATCTTCCCCTCTAGCGCGGTCACTCGACTTTCTAAGTTCGGTGCATGTTAACCTTGAAATCCTGGTGGTGCATTGTTCTTTTGTTGTAACTACCCATGATTGCTCCATGAGAAATTTGGGCAGTTCTTCCACCTCGGGTTGTAGGTTCCACTGTACAGGTTGCCTTGGCCTTGTCCTCTATAAGCATTACCCACAAAATTGACTTGTTCCACCGCACTAGTGCCTCCAATAGCAATAGGGCAATCGCTGAAAGCATGACTTCCCCCACAACCGTTACAAGTAGTAATGGCCGCAACTCTTGGTGAAGCTAGAGCATCTAACTTCTTACTCAATGATTCCACCTATGCTGCCAACGATGTAACTACGTCAACTTCATGAATTCTGGCCATCTTCTTTCGATCATTGTGTTCCATTGATAGCTATTCATCGCCATCTCTTCTATAAGGTGGCGGGCTTCACCGAGAGTCTTGCTACCTAGAATTCCTCCTGCCGCTGCATCTAAGAGTTGCTTGGTACTCGGATTCAACCCATTGTAGAAGGTATGAATGATCATCCACTCGGGGAATCCATGTTGTGGGCATTTTCAAAGGAGCTCCTTGAACCTATCCCATGTTTCGAATAGAGATTCCAATTCCATTTGCATGAAGGATGAAATCTCATTCCGGAGCTTCACTGATTTTCTCGGAGAGAAGTATCTAGCCAAGAATACCACAGCCATCTCCTCCCAAGTAGTGATAGATGCTCTCGGTAATGAATGAAGCCAAAGTCTTGCTTTTTTCCTTCAATGAAAATTGGAAGACTCTCAAATGGATCACGTCCTCCATCACGCCATTAATATTCAACATGTCACACACTTTAAGGAAGTTCTCTATATGGTTGTTGGGATCTTCATCGGCCAACCCATTAAACTATGCGGACTATTGCAACATCTGAATGAACGATGGCTTCAACTCAAAATTCATTGCTGTAATCGGGGGCCTCACAATACTTGATTGGGTCCCCATAACTGTTGTTCATTCTGTTCTGCCATTGCCTCTGACCCTTCTGTATCAATTTCGGCTTGATTTAAAGATTCTTGTACAGGTTCTTTCCCTTTCGATGCGTTCTTCTACCAATATCCGGGTCTCCTTCAACAAGAATAGAAGGGTTCCCGCGGGTCATGGAGCCAAAAACAAAGAAAGGAAAACAAATAAGAATGATGATAGATAAAGAAAGTGTGAAATATAAAGTCAAGTGAATAGCTAAAATAGCAAAAACAAGTATCTAAAATACGCCTATTTCCCGGCAACTGCGCCAAAAACTTGACACACCCCTGACGAGTGCGTAACACAAGTGCACGGGCTGGTTGAAGTAATAATATTACCCTGGTGAGTGGGTAGTCGTATCCACAGGGAATAATGATTTAAAACACGAGATTTCACTATTTAGCAAAGCGGTGCACGGTGGGTGTGAAGAGAATCAATGAGTGAGTGTAAAAACAATTATAAAGAGCAAGAAATAGAATAGAAATATAAAAGGTAAGAGAGTGCAAGTAGGAGTAAATAAAGAAGGACAATTGATGAGTAAAGTTGGGTACCCGGACAAGCTACCCCTAGGACTTATGCTTCTAGTGCAAGACAGTGCTATTATACTTTTCTATTGATGTTAATTAAGTCGAGTAAATCCTTAAACACATGGTCCCAAACCTAAGGTTAACCGTGAATAACCCCGACAGTATGCACCGGCATTAGGTTTCACTACGACCAGAATCGAAGGGTTCCTGTAGGTCATAACCTGAGCCGAAAACAAAGAAAAGAAAACAAGTAAGAACGATGATAGAAAAAGAAAATCTTAAATAGAAAATGAAGTGAATGGCTAAAATAGCAAAAAGCAAGTATAAAAAATACTCCTATTCCCGGGTAACGGCGCGATAAACTTGACACACCCCTTGCGTGTGTACCCCGCAAGTGCACAGGTTGTCGAAGTAATAAAATACCCTGGTGAGTGGGTAGTCGTATTCACAGGGAATAGCAATTTAAAACACAAGAATTTACTATTTAGCTATGTGGTGTACGATAAGTGTGAAGAGAATCAATGAGTTAGGGTAAAAGCAATTGTAAAGAGCAAGACATAGAATAGAAATATGGAAGGTAAAAGAGTGCAAGTAGGAGTAAATAGAGAAAGACAATCGATGAGCAAAATTGGATACCCGAACAAGCTACCCCTAGGACTTATGCTTCTAGTGCAAGACAATGCCATTATACTCTCCTATTGCTGTTAAATTTGTCAAGGATATCCTTAAGCACACGGTCCCAAACCTAAGGTCAACCGTGACTAACCCCAACACTATGCCCCGGCATTAGGTTTCACTACGATCCTTGACTCTTGTTAACCTGTCAACTAAGCCTTAGGGGAGTTCATCTTCCTAAGCCTCACACTGTGTGGAATTGCTTTAAGTTTTAGAGATTCCTAGTGATAAATCATGTTCCTATGTATAGCTCTAACCCTTTGGTCCAGTTGAAAGAACCCTAGTCTAAATTAAGCCACAGCACTAAGATTCACTTCAACCCTTTATTCTGTTCCTCGCGCAATTAAGCCCCAGGGGATTTTATCTCCTAGCACTTCACTCTATCTCTACCGCTAAGAAATCATGGAACACGGAGGTAGGGAGAATCACACCGGAGGGGAAAGGGGACGTTTCGCTACCTCACGACTCACCCTCTCGACCCTCTCCAATCCGAAGTAGTCTAAACCTATAAGAGTTGTCACACTTCTAAAGGATAACCTAGATTGTTCTCGACCCTAGTATCACGGCTAAGGGAAAACAATTACAAGATGCAATTAAGATTGAAACTCAATTTTACTCATCAATAATAGAAAAGTATAATAACAATGTCAAAGAAACATAATAATCCAAGGGTTTATAAGTCCGAATACCCACAAGGGGTTTAGCTCCTCATTGAGCTATACAAATCCATCAAACTATGAAAGTGAAAACAAATTGAAAGCATAGATGAATACCCCCTTGCGTATAGTGTGGCCGTGGTCTTATGCCGCTGCCGGACGTAGATGACGATGCCGATGACGCGCTCCAAACCTCCACAAAGTCCTCTCCGAAACCCTAGCCACAACCTTCTAGAAGTTGGGAGCAAAGATTGATAAAAAGATGTGGAAAAAGTTTTCAAAACGGGCTTTTATAACATTGAATCGCGGCTTCAAATCGGCTGAATCGGGATTTCACACGGCCATGTGGAAATTCCACATGACCGTGTGAAATTTCTGGAATGCTGATTTTTGGCAAACAGTAAACAATAACTTGCTACAGTACTTTGCTGCAGTAACTTACAGCATTGCTTTTGCCGAAACGCGCCCGAATTCATCGTTCTTCATCGAGGCCGTTGAATTGGGCACACAATCAACGGTAGACCGTGCCGATTGCTTCAAATCTCCTTATTGGTGAAGTTCTCCTATGCTAACACGAGCTAGACTTATTGTGAATGTGACTGCCTTTGTACTCCTCCAAAGGAGGTTGGCACACACCCACAAGTCTAGAACCGTGCCATGTTCTTTGCTTAGTTCGAAAACTTCCCAACAACGGCAAACATGATCTAACTTTGCTCCATTCCTCTAAATTATCTCCACAAAGCTACAATTCACAAAAGCATACGAATGCACATAATTTAGCAATAAAATCTGATAAAGATAATGCTCATTGTAAGATAATAACACTTCGCATTACTATAACACGAGCACTTATCAAATTCATAATACAAAACTAGCACAATAATTTCATGCTTCCATCAAATTGTTTCTTCTTTCTCCAAATCATTTATATTGAGAATCCGATTCCACTACCACTAGCATCTTGACATGATAACTCCTCCTTCAATAATAAACAAAATTGTAAATAGATAATAATATTATAAATAATATCAAGATTAAAGATAAAATTTTATAAAAAAATCATATTTAACTCATCATTCTCATCCTCCTCTTCATCAAATGTAGAACAAATAGCTTGAATTGTTGACGATAAACATGAATCTTCAAAAATAAATAAATACATAAATAAACAAGCAATTTTTTCACAAATAACATTAACTTAATAGAAATAAATTCAAGTAATAATATTAATAATACCTTTCAACCAATCTTGTGTGCACATCAATGCTTCTATTGTGTTTGGGTGAAGTCTACTACGATGTGGATTTATGAATCTCCCACTTGTGAGTCCCATTTTATAATATAAAGATAAATTAATGAGCAAGAGTTTAAATGTTTAATGGATTGAAAAAATAATATTTATCACTAAATAAATAATATATAACATTATTTCAAATTTATTGTTGCAATTATATTTAAACTCAGTTATTTTAAATTAATTTCCAATTAAATATGAAAGTCATATTTACTAAAACTTATTAATAACTAAAAAAATATTATCAAATAAATATTTATTTATTATATATATAATATTATATTAATGTTGAAATAATTTTTAATAAATACACTAAATATATATATTATATTTTTTTTGTTGGGGAATCCCCGCGAGTTTCCTTGGGGGAGCGGGGCGGGTAGAGCATTCCCTGCCCTAGCCCCGCCCCGCTAGGCGGGGAGGAATTTTTCCCCGCTCCCCGCCCCGCGGGGCGGATGATTCAGGGAATCCCCTCTCCGTCGAGGCGGGGCCCCCCGGGGAACAGGGATTCCCCTCTCCACTTGCATCCCTAGTTACAACAAACGCTAGAAAAAATTCTCCTTTTGATGCAATTTTTCTCAAAATTAATTTGGTTTGGATGAAATCTTCATATTTTGACTGCATGACTTTTTGATGAATTATTTTTTGGACTTCATGTAGCTTAGATGGAAACTTGGCTTGTTCCTCTCTTTCTTTTTGCATGCTTTGAACATATTGAGCTAGTTCTTTGTAATCTTTTTCAAGCTTTTCTTTTTTTTTCTTCTTTTTCTATTTTTTCCTTTTTTCTCCATTCAATTTCGGCTTCCAAAAGTGAGATTTTTTGCTGTTGGGACATGACATATTCAAGATTTTGGGCTTTTTTGTGGAGATGGAGGAGACTGAAAACCTGGTGGGGATAAAACGATCTTCTGTTAATTGTTGCAAGTTTGTGGTATAGAAATATTGAACCAAGGTTCTCATGACATACACAAAATAGCTTGGATTATTCTTTGAGGCCCAAAGGTTGTCTAACAGGGCATGTTATTGGATTTGCAGTTTGTGTGGAGTTCTTAATCTAAGTCCTAAATGTATAGAATGAATTGGCAATTTCAAAGTCAGCTCCAAAGGAAGATTGCTTTTATTCTCCATATCTGCAAAGAAAAGAAAGATTTATTTAGTAGTTTATACACACCTAATTTTTATTTGTAAAGGATACTTAATTTCCACAATCAAGGAAGCACGTGAATTGTCCTGCTGGTTTTGCAGCCAAAGACTTCTTGATGCATATGGACAAACTAAAGGCTAATGACCAGGATACACAGTTCCCACAATCAGAGAAGAACGCGAATAACCCTGTTGGTTTTGCAGCCACAGCCTTTAATGATGCAAATGGACAACCAATGGGTTTTTTTTTTTTTTTGGACTTTGTAAAATTACTTCAACAAATAAACATCTTGTCTAATTAATTCCAATCCAGATTTAATTTCTTGTACTTCCTTTCCTAAATCTCAAAATCTTTTTATAAGGATATTTTTTATTTTTTAACAGAATTTTCCAAATCATTTTCCATTGCCTTTTTTCTTTTTGCTCTAGCTTCTATTTAATCTATTAAACCTTGTTTATTTTCTACAATTCTAGATCTTGCATATGTTAGAGAATATTTTAAAATTATTTTTGTTTTAAATTCATTTAAATCTTCTAACATATTATGTAGTTCATCTACATCTTCTATACTAGTTTCTACCTTTCTACTTCTAGCTCTATACAAAGCAGAAAAAGTAATATCTAGTAATTTCAAGTATTATGAAAAGTTTCCTGCATATTTCTACTTAAATTATCTGCCAAAAAATTATCTGTTCTTTTTATATATTCTATATGAACCTTAAAACTGTTTCCTACTATATAATCCACAAAATTTAACAATCTATTTATAGAGAGTTTTGCTTTTTTATGATAAAAAGATACTATAGCTACACAATCAGTTCTTAAAGTGAATTCCTCAGAAGATATTACAAACAATTTAAACTTTTCTAATGCTTTTAATGCTGCCATTATCTCTGCATCAGTTCTAGAGATATTTGTATTGTATGTTCCACTATCATACCTACTTACCTTTTCTTCTTTTATAGGACTTTCTTTAGTTGGTCTACATTTTCAAAGTGCTCCCCATCCTCTGATTCTTCTATTCTAAAATTTCCTTCAACTATTTGAATTCTTTTTCCTTTATCTTTGATTCTACTATTTTCTAGGGTTAATTTTTCAACTTGACTTTCTAAATCTATTATTCTTTTAAGAATTTGATTTATGACTTCATTATTAAGATTTCCTAAATTTTTTTGTAGTTCCAATGATCCTATTTCTATTTTTAAAAGTAAAATTGAATAATTCTTCTGCACATTTTCTACAAAGTGATAAATTACATTGATTACATGTGACTGTACGTCTTAATACATGGTATCTAAAACATTTATCACATCTATTTTTAATGCTTTATAAGGTTCAAAATTATGTGCACACTTAAAAAATTTTTAGTTTGATTATATTGTTCTAGCAAGAATTTTTTATTTCTATCTAAATTATAAGTACTTTGTAATTGTCGATCCATTCTAAACTTCCATATGCTTCCTCAAAAGCTATTGTAGGTCTTGTTTCAATAAGATTATTTACTTCATTTCCTCCATATATGCTACAAATATCACTTTCATTTTCATTATCATTACTATCTATGCTAACAATATCAATTTCTTTAGCTAATCCTAATTCTTGGCACATATTTAATCTTTCTTTTTTAACTTTATCACTTTTTCATTCTTTAACATAATGATCTTTTACTCCACAAATGTAACATTTACATTTTCTAGATGGTTTATATTGTTTGTATTTTTTAAAATGATTTATTTTAGGTCTTTCTTTCTTATAATATGTACTACTTTTTAATTTTCTACTCTTCTTGTATTCTTTATGTATATCTAGAATATATACTTGATTACAATAACCATAACTGGCTATTTGTCTTGAAGCTTCTGCTTGTAAACATTTTTCTTTTGAGTGATTAAATGTAAACAAAAATGCTGGCCCTATTCCTATTAAATTTTCATGCCCTTTTTCTATCCAAGATTTGAATATGATATCTCCTAAAAATTTAGGGAGTTTGCTGAACCATCTTTTTGTTAATTCATTACTACTAAAAGCTTTTCCAGTTTTTGCTGCTAGATTTAAATATGCTTGACTGAATTTGACTATTTGATTGAAACTACTTATTTGTAATCTATCTAAATTTCTGGCTGCTATATCTTGTAACAATGTGTCTTCTGTAGATGGATTTGTTCCTAAAATAATTTGTCTAATTTGCCCAGTGATTTATAAGGATTATCTGTCATATCTATCATATTTTGATATTCATATGGATAATTTATTTTCCAACTATTTAAAAGATATCTTGTTGTTGTTCCTAAAAGATTTTCTATAAAATTTGTTATACTTAAGTTATCTAATGTATGAGATATTCTTTCTATAGCATTTACTGCATCAGATTCCCATCTATCAATTAATTCTGGTCGTTTTTGTGGATAATCTATCCTTAATATTAACATGCTACCTTCATTATTTTGTTTTGGCATTTTATTTAGTACTTCTAATGGATCTGGCTTTCCTCTTCCTTTTCTATATGTTTGTTTAGGATAAGAACTAAATTCATAACTAAAAGGAGTTTGTAATAGTTGAGTTGTTCTACTTGCTCTTTCGGTGGATGTCAAAGTAACTTGAGTAGCTTACCCCTGATTATTTCTGTTGTTACTTGCTCTAGATTCTCCCCACTAGGTTTTCAATCTCCTCCATCTCCACAACAGCAAAAAATCTCACTTTTAGAAGCCAAAATTGAATGGAGAAAAAAGGAAAAAATAGGAAAAGTAAAAAAAATAGAAAAGCTTGAAAAAGATTACAATGAACTAACTCAATACATTCAAAGCATACAAAAAGAAAGAGAAGAACAATTAGCCAGCTTTCCACCTCAACTACATGAAGTCTAAAAAATAATACATCAAATATTCATGCAGTTAAAATATGAAGATTTCATCCAAACCCAATTCATTTTTAGAAAAATTGTATCAAAAAGAGAATTTGTTCTAGGGTTTGCTATTACTGGCATGACCTACAGAGAAGAACCACATTGACATCAAGATTGTCATTGTGAAAAAGGCTTCGTGGTCATCAGAGTATCACTTGATCTATCATTATGGGAAAACCAAGAACTGGAAGGAAAATATTTCTCTGTAGAAAATCTTATAGATTATGGTTTTCTTTCAAGAGTCACCATCACCAAGGAAAAACATACAAAATTATTTACAAAAAATCTGAAACTTAGAAGGGTTTTAAATTCATTGTGACATTGCCACTTGTAATGGAGGACAGAACCATAAAAATCTTTATTCCAAGGAGGTTTAGTCCACTTGAACTTCCTTTCAGCAATACGGTATCTTTCTCTCCAGGAACAATAGAACATCTGAAAATGATTAGAGCATGGTATAAGAAGCGCACCTTTGGAGATCACTTTCTAGCTTACCATCCCCTAGAAGGTAGCCCTATGATAGAAGAAATGGAATCCCACTTTGGAGAGATTATGCGTATGGACAAACAAAGGTCTAAGGATTAGGATATATAGTTCCCACAATGAAAGAAGAACGAGAATGAACCTGCTAGTTTTGCAGTCATAGTCTTCAATGATGCAAATGGACAAACTATGGGTTTTTTGGACTTTGTAAAATTACTGCACTGAAATAAACATCTTGTCTAATTCATTCTGAAATTAATAAGATAGTGTATGCACATGCAGATTCTCCCTAGGGCCACATTGCTTTAGTCTTCCATCAAGTTGACTATATTCCTTGCCCTTTTTTCATCATCGTCTGAGTGAAGCACAGGAAGATTCTAAATCCCAAATCCTTTTTTCTAGAGAGTTTTTTTTTGTTTTTAACAAATTTTCTAAATCATTTTCTATTGCCATCTGTTTTTTTTTTTTTTTTTTTTTTTGCTCTTGCTTTTATTAAATCTATTAAACCTTGTATATTTTCTACAACTCTAGATCTTGCATATGATAAAGAATACTTTAAAATTACTTTATTTTCAAAGTTATTTAGATCTTCAAACAAATTATGTAGTTCATTTACAGAATCTTCTATACTAGTTTTTGCCTTTCTACTTCTAGCTCTATACAAAGCAGGAAAAGTAATATCCATTAATTTCAAGTATTATGAAAAGTTTCCTATATAATTCCACTTAATTTATCTGCCAAAATATTATATGTTCCTTTTATATGTTCAATGTGAACTTTAAAACTATTTTCTACTATATAATCTACAAAATTTAACCATCTATTTGTAGAGAGTTTGTTTTTAGCTTTTTTTTATGATAAAAGGAGACTATAGCTTGGCAATCAATTCTCAAAGTTAATTCCTCAGAAGATATCATAAACAATTTAAACTTTTCTAATGCTTTTACTGCTGCCATTATCTCTACATCTGTACTAGAGATATTTGTATTATATGTTCCACTGTCATACCTACTTACCTTTTCTTCTTTTATAGGACTTTCTTTAGTTGGTCTAAATTTTAAAGTTGTTCCCCATCCTCCGGTTCTTCCATTTGATTCTATAACTAAATGGGCCTTGAGAGGTGATAATTCTAAGGGCTTTAATTTCCTTGCCATCCTTAGCCCTTTGTTTGTCCATATGCATCAAGAAGACTGTGGTGGCCAAACCAGCAGGACCATTGGGTGCTTCCTTGATTGTGGAAACTAAGTATCCTTTTTTATACTAATAAAAATTAGATGTGTATAAACTACTAAATAAATCTCTCTTTTCTTTGCAGATATTAAGGATAAAAGCAATCTTCCTTTGGAGCCTATTTTGAAATTTCCAATTCATTCTATACATTCAGGACTTAGATTCAGAATTCCACACAAATTGCAAATCCAACATGTCATGTTAGACAACCTTTGGGCCTCAAAGAATAATCCAAGCCATTTTGTGCATGTCATGAGAACTTTAGATCAATATTTCCATACCACATACCTACAACAATTAATAAAAGATCATTTATGCCCACCAAGTTTTCAATCTCCTCCATTCCCACAAAAAAAACCCAAAATCTTGAATATGTCATGTCGCAACAGCAAAAAATCTCACTTTTCGAAGACGAAATTGAATGGGAAAAAAGGAAAAAAATAGAAGAAATAGAAAATCTTAAAAAAGATTACAAAGAACTAGCTCAATATGTTCAAAGCATACAAAAAGAAAGAGAAGAACAATTATCTAGTTTTCCACCTCAACTACATGAAGTCCAAAAAATAATTAATCAAAAAGTCATGCAGTCAGAATATGAAGATCCCGTCTAAGTACTCGTCTAAGTCTTGCATCAAAAGGAGAATTTGTTCTAGGGTTTCTTGTTTGATCTCTGAGAAGTACCCGTCTAAGTACCTGAGTGGGAAAAAGGGGAATATTGGGATTCAAACATAATGGCTGGTATTTAGAACCATTTCCCAGTTGGACTTGTTCTTGACTCTAGATTACTAAATCAAAGAACTAATAACATATTCCATTATGTTCTTGTCTGGAGAAGAGTCCCGTAGTCTTTCTTGAAGTTCTTTCAAATATGTTAATTCATTCTCCTTTAATTCAGTAAATTTACTTTTAGTAAAAAAAAAGTTAGAAATCAAAAAATATTTATTTTATGATCTCTATCATAGAATTATATGATGTTACTGCAATTAGGTACTTAAATTTATATTATGCATATATTCAAGAAGAAAATTTAGCACGTAGAAAAAGTCTTTTTAATAGTATGACTCTTTATTATGATCTGATAAAAATAATTTATTACTCTTTTGATGACTAAAGATAAAAATAGTTTAAAAAATATTATAATAAAAAATAATTATCCACAAAATATCATCTCAAGATTAGTATTTAATGGTACAAAAAAGGTTCAAAGGATTCTCAGAAAATATTCATGTATATAGTTCAAAATAAAGGAACCAGTCTTTACAATAGAAAAGGAAGGCCTGGCCTGGTTCAGTTACTTCTCTTTTTTTGGAAAGGGAGGACATCGCACTTTTCCTCAGAGAACAAGTACATGAAAATTATCGCGGATCAATTGGTGAGAGGCGCTCACTTTATGTGAGGCAAAAAGCTTGCGATAAGTTCTGTTCTAGGTCTCACTGCCTGAAAGACCGGCCCACCTCAGTGAGACCCATAACAAAACTCATCACAAGCCAGCTATTGTTTCGCTTAGTGAGGCATTTTGCACTCCATCGGAGTCGACCCCGCGACCTAAGCCTTTTGTCTCAGTGAGTGCCTCTCATTAATTAATTCACGCCCCAAACCTAGCCTAACGACAGACAAATGGCCTCGCACCCACAAGGCAAAATCCCTGCAGGCACGCAAGGCCTAAAACCTGACTCATTGCAAAATATGATCTAACAAAACCACAAATTACAGATAACAAAATACAACAACTTCCAAGTACAACTTCAAGGACTACAATAAAAGAATTTACAACTCAACTACACTGAGGAAAGATACTTGACTAGCCTCTAAATTACAACCCGGATCTTGTTCCCGATTTGAAAAGGAGAAAACAAATATTTATGAGCTTGACAGTCCAACAAGTATCCTCTAAAAATATCGGGATCATAAAAGTTTCAAATTTTCAAAATTCAAACAAAGTATAATAAAATACAAGTTTATTCGAATCAAATTTAGAAGTTAAGTTTTTCAATAAAACATAACTAATAAAAAAAATCAAGCATATATGTCCCACAAATAACTATTGCCAAAATAGGATATCAGAGGTCATACGTTTATTTTGGGTGACTCAAGCCAAAATATCAGAGGTCATAAATATACCCTCGGCGACCCGAGCCAGAATCATCAGAAGCCGTTCTTCTTCACTGATGAAACGGTGTAAAACTATAGTTTCTATTTCACTAATACATGTTGGCACGGTCAATGTTTAACCCTCAATGACAAGGTTATTGCAAAGTTAGTTGGGGACTACAAGTTGCTATATCAAAATATGTTATGTCCAAAAATTTATAAAAACAGAATACAGAAATTTGATGATCCTTTTTTTAGATAGAAAATAATTCGAATTCATTTCCAAATTTCAATACTTGCATATGAACTTCAAATAATAAATAAATAAGTAATTCAAACTATAAATCAAAATAATCAGTATTTTTCTCAAAAATTCCAGAAGTTCAGAAAACTAGAATTTTTTAGTACATACATATAATAGAATTTATATGCAAGATACTTATATTTCTAACAGCCAGATTTCAAATTCACACCAATCGAGTTTTCTCATAAAGTCCTATATTTGGGAATAGCCCATCAGAATTACAAGAAAAACAAATTCTAAAATTCATATGAATGCAAAAACATTTTCAAGACACTAACGAAGCTACCAAAGTTGAGACTAATAACCAATTCCCCTACGACTCTTAAGATTGAAATCAATAGAACTTTGAGAATTCTAGCCCAAATAAAAAATTTCAATCTTCTGAGAAAACTAGACATCTACATCTATAATATATCCAAATCTCACAATGATTTAAGATCTACATAAATTAAGCCATCACTTTTAAAAAATCATAAATATGCAAACCAACAATTTCAAAAATGCATGCCTATATAATATAAATATCTCACAACATATAGCCTCAAATAAGATTAAACTTTAGAAGCATATAACTAACTCAAAATTGAACAACTTTCTTATTAAACATGAGTCTTGATTTAACTTCTAAGATCCTCAAATTCTTTGATTAAAATTCATGCTTGCTGCAGAAATGCAATTGAGCACATCTACAGAAATCTAATCATCTCTCACAAATTACAAGGGTAAAAATTCTACAATTTGATAGAGCCAAAGATAAAATCATCTTCTACAACTTTCTTATATAAATCTAAATCTAAATAAGAACTTAAAATCATGAAATAAATCAAAATAGATCAAGGTTGCACAGAAATCCTGATCGAGTCACCTTTGTTTAAAGCTTATTATAATTTATAGGATACTTATGTAAAAATTCTGAAATTTTGCAGGTACTTAGCAAACATCGAACTCTACAAGTTTTTTATTATACTCTCCTCCAAATTCGACCTCTAAGACCCAAAAAATCGAAGAGGGGTTTTGCTATTATTAAAACCGAAAATCTAAGACATATCAAATTAATCTCAAACTCCTCAAATAAGAAACTAACCTAACCCATCCATTACCTACATCCGACATCAACAGATCAATATCTAGAAAACAATAACAACAATTCTACAATTTGCCAAATATCCGAGGAAGAGGATGTTTACCTCACAACAACAATGAAGCAATCCTTGACGATGAGACCTTTCTCCCGTCCTCACCGCCAACACCACACTTAGAAGAAAAGAAAAAGAAAAAGAGATGAGGCTAGGTCTCTCTCGATTTTAACTAAACGGTGATCTAAAATTGAAGAAGGTGAAGAGACGATTAGGGTTCCGAAACTAAAAGCAAAATCAACGGCTAGGATTTAATTAAGGGGTGGGGCCCACAATGCTCATGTTATGTATGTAAAATTGGTGAACTCAAAAAATGAGCCTGTGCTAATTTCATGGTAAGCTTTACTATGAGGCCTTGATTTGGGTAAGGGGAAACATTATTAGTTTGTCATGGCTGCAGCATATAGATTTCAAGCCTCTTCCTGGTCAGTCCAACTGATCAGCCAGGTATATATACATACACATATATTTCACGAATTGATTAGCTACAAATTAATTAGTGTGTTGTTTGTTCTCAGATCTGGGTGTTTAATTAGTCTGGCTTATTGGTGAAATCAAGCATGCTTGATATTGGCGTCGTGCAAAGTATTCTGGCACTTAATTAGGTTGCCATTGTGCTACTTTCCAATTCTATATATATGCAAATAGTAATATTACTGAATAAGTGTCATCACGTTGTCAAGATTAATATTATCATTATAAATTATCGTTATATTGTTTTTCTTTATCTTAGTTATGGTGAGAGTATTTTTTATATTTTGTTTGTGTTTGCCCAAAGCAAAGTTTGTTATTATTATTATGTATTAGCATACTTTCAAAAGTATAATCTAAATAAACGTGCATTGATTCATCAACATTTTATAGGTATAATTACCACTTTAGTTCCATTGCAAGTATGGTTCCAGCCTTTTTTTTAGTGCCGTGTTATAATTTAGTTATATTGGTTTTTTTTTGGAATTTAGAAATCTTAATCTGGAACTTTGTTTGGCTTTTAGCTGAGATGAAGCATTTTATATTAAAATATTTTTTAAAAATAAAATAAAATAAATAACAATATTATTTTAATTATCTCTCTCTTCTTGTCCTGCCGCATCCATCGTGGAGCCTCCACTACATACCATCCGCTCTCCTCCGTATTGACCTTTCTTGTCTCGCTTCCGAGTCCGTAGACTATGGGAGATTCACGCGTGCACGAATTTAAACTTCAGCTCTAGAGTGCATGAATATACTTATTTGCATATTATAGTGACACCTGTTTTTTACAACTACACAGATCGTATTAAGTACTAATAGTATGCAATACTGCAGGGTTGTCGAACCACAAAGACAAAAAGTATTACTACTGAATACTTATCTATTATCTAGCACTGTTTTTAAAAGCAGATGAAAAATAAAACAAAGACAAATAAATTAAACAATTTGGCAAGACTTAATCAAGCATAAAAATGATGTATCTGAACAAAAAATTCCTCCTAGGATGTTCGATGAAGCTCTAGACTAGGTTATCGGACATATATTTGAGTTGATCGGACCACGAGTATTCCTAAATCATTTTCATCTTTTTGTCAACGTGATGAACAACTAATACTAGACCAAACTAGACCAAACCAATAGTAAGAATCTATTCTCTACCTCATTAAAGTACTAATGGAACAATTATGATATTAGTGAAACCTATAAATAATACAGCACAACCGACAAACAGTAGTAAAGCAATTCATAATCAAATAAAAATTTACTTAGTGATTGACAGTTATTTGTTATTGATTTATTTATATATTTATTATACAAAAAAAAATAATCGGATTATTTTCTTTGAAAATTGGATCATGTAAATGTTCGTGTCCTATATATTACATTATTTTGCTCAAATAAAAATTTGTGATTCTTGATTATTTTTTTGTACATATATTATGCATTAATAATTTCTATAAATTTTGAAACATTTAATTTTTGATCTTAAAGTTTTTTTTGCGCAATTATTATTTTGTTATGATTATTTTACTCATCAAATTAACTATATGCTTAACCCTGTTAATGGGGTTCAAACATTAACTATATCGATATGAATTTTTTGTTAATGAGACTATGTTGTCACATTGGTCTGTTGGTAAAACAATAATAATTTATGATAATTTGACTAGGGTTGCAAGGATAAATAAATGACTTTGGTATTCAATTATGTGGCATCAATGATAAATAAATAATTTTTTATATTCTAGCTCTTGTTATCAAGAGAAAATAAATATCATTTAATATCTATAGTAAATTTGAGAGACATATTCTTTTATTTTAGAAATCTAGTATATATCTTCTGGATTACATTTTGAAAATCTAATTTTAATACTCCTCTAGTAATTGGAAAAAGTTATGGTTTGGAATTGTATTTTTGATGGATTACTCCACTTATGAGGTATGCATTTGGATATTAATTTACTCTGCTATATTGTATAAATTTTTTGATGGACCCATGTATGTGATTTTATTATTCTTAATATTTAAAATTGAGTTTTAAAATCCTATATGATGCCTAATATTTTTATTGGATTACTTATTAAGTGCCAAGCTAATAATTTTGTCGTTAATTCTTTTTTAGATCAAGAGTTGTGGTCTAACAGGTAGCTTACCAAGCTATTGAGTAGTGGGCATTCCTCTTGCTATAGTTTGAGCTGTTACTTGTCTATTTTGTTGACTTTGAAACCATTTGTATTTTTGAACCTTGTATTGTTTCTTGATGCTTACAAGATGTAATTCTATAAAATTGTTGTATTTTCTTCTATGAGACATGTCCTGAAGCCTTGTATGGCTACTAGGTCCTTGCCTTATGGTATATATGTGTCTATCTATTCAATTGTCAGATACGATATTTGAAAGTTGTGATTCAATTAAATTGTATTTCTTGCTCTGAGATAGGTTTTGAGACCTTACCTATTTGAAATTTTATTTCTCCGCACATAAAAAATCACTCCTCTGTTTGATCTCACTTATTTATTTTTAATAAGTATGTATTAGTTATTTACCATTTATTTATTCTTTAAATTATTTGCTTAAATTCTGGTTATGGTTATTATACTATACATATTCACTACACCAAACTAGGCCTTTCGAGGCGTTTATAAATAGGATTACCGACGTTTTTAAACGCCGGCAAAGATCAAACCAGCACAACCAATAAACAGCGGCCAGAGTGCCGGTGATACATTTGTCGGGATATTCCCGGCGTTTATATTAATAAACGCCGCCAACTACCGGCGTTTATATTAACAAACGCCGGCAATATCGCGTCGACGATAGAGAGGTAAAGAGGCGCTTTTAACGGCATTTATAGATTTAAACGCCGCTAACTACTCGGCCATTTAGCGGCGTTGAAAGTATAGTATAATAACACGCCGCAATGTGATTTCCTGGCGTTAGATAACACGCCGCAATGTTCTCAGTTTTTTACCGGTGTTTATGGATTAAACGCCGCGAGGTACACAGTGTGTTCCCGGCGCCTTAAAAATAAACACCGCGAGTTCCCTGCCGGTTTGATGTTTTTATTCTTCAGTGTTCGTGGCATTTATATAAGTAAACGCCGGGAAAATTTACATATTTTCTGGGCATTTTGTTGATTCCACTGAAAAACCTGGAATTTACAACACTCACATACAAACAATTAAGGATTTCTAATAATCCACATTCATTCCAACAAGAAGTCACATATAATCCATTTTCATTTAAAAAAGAAGACACATATTAGGGATTCCAATCATAACACAATAAGTTCGAAGAACACCAAAACAACTAATATCAATGTCATGTAATTCTTGTTCCACATAAAGTGATAGTAACATATATATAAATGACTAAAAACCCTGAATGCATCAACAATGGCGACCTTAATTAGTGATCTGCGGAAGAGTTATCCTGCAAATAAAATAACTCATTAGAAGATGGACCAAGGCATAACCAAAATAATTCATGCACTTTAATAATACCTGCGACTGCGAGGATGAACCACTATTGTTAATTCCAGGGATAGTAACACCAGGAAACTGACTTTGTAAAAAGCTAAGAAGTGCATTGTATTGAGTATTTTGTTGTTCTACTTGAGCTCGTTCTTGCATACGCTCGTCTTTCATTTTTTGCAATTCTTGTTCCATTTGATGAAGTCGCTCAACAAGTTCATTTGATTGAGTGTTTGAATTGGTAGACTTTCGGCTACTCGAACCTCCATAATAGCTTTTGTGTGTTGGACCTAACCCAACCCCTCGTACTCGGCCACAACGTTCTTTTCCAATAACTTGTGTCAAAATTTCAACTTCAACCATTTGCATATCCTCATCTGTCGTTTGACATCCAACTAACTTTTCATTTGCCAACTCCTATATCAAGAAACAATTTGTAAAAGAAAAAATATACTTTAAAACAAATTGTAATGTGACTAAAGAACACTAGAAACATAGGTATTACCATAATTTGTTCAGTTTCCGCATTCATGTGAGACCCATCCTTCTTAACATGGGTTGCTTTAAAAAGTTCAAGGCGACCTATGCTTCTTCCTGTGCTAACCTCCTACAAATAATTGACCACAAATTAGTTTCAATGTCAAACATAAAAATTTTATAGTTATATACCATTTCTTTTTTCTTTCTCGCGAAACTCTTTGATCCACAAGTGTGTGTATATTTTTGTTGCTTTCTACTAGCAACCCCAAGTTTTTCTGAATCCTACATACAACATGCATATTAAATTATAAATAATAAAGATAAGATACTTTCATTGAAATAAAAAAAATATTTATTACAACGTACCTCTCCTTTCTTTGAATACCAAAAGTCAACTAGTTGTTCCCATTGCCATCGAATAATAGCACTTGGATGTTTGTCCTTGTTTGCCTATATACCTTCTTCTCGTTTGAAATGTTTTGTTTTCAAATCATGCTTGTAATCCCTCCATTTCTTCCCCAAAGATTTGAGCACGTACTCTTTTGAAATTTCAAGGGAAAATCGTAACTGTATGAAAACATTAAAATCCATTTGGATTAGTAATAGAACTTAATTACTACCTACGGTTGCATATTTATAAGCATAACATTTGAACAATTCAGTTAAGCAAAGTTACCTCAATAAACTTGAATAATTCATCCTTCAATGTTTTTGGTACTTTATGCCAACTCTCATATTGGAGGCCAATATGTTGACCCGATCGAGCAAGCATACCTAGAAATGCCGCCAATAATTGTGCTTCGGGCCTAATTGGTTGTCCCAATTGATTGGAACTCACTAAAATCCTTTCTTGAGGAGGTAATGTCCATAACTCTTTGATAGTAGTTCGACCTCTTTTCCTTTGTTGTCCTTGATTATCAACTACAATAATATATATACATATCATAAAATATTAGTATCCATGCAAATACAGTAATTTGTAATTGCAATTAAGACCATTAAATTACCTGAATTTAAATTATTGCCTTCATTGATTGGGTGAAGATTATCTAATCTTGTGCATGGGTTATTGGTTGCAACTTCATCATTAAGGTTTGAATCATCCGAGGATGACGGAGCTGAGCTATGTGGAGTAACGTCAGGTGATGGAGCAGACCTTGTAGAACCAGCATGGATTGGTGGAATCGAGCTATGTGGAGTAACATTAGATGCTGGATTAGATCTACTAGCACCAACAGCATCACATCCACTTGCATTTTTCGCGGCCTGGTCAGATTGGACCATCTTGATACCCTTCAACTTTAATCTCCGCATGTTTCTCCTTGTCTGCAAAGAAAAACAAAAGTTGGCAACAGTTGCTTCACCTTGTAATGTAAACCTAATCTAATTTAACACGTAACCAAATTATTACCTTCAATTAGATAGATGAGATCAAAGTAGAACAACTTCAAGAATGGGACTTCAACTAATGGAAGGTATCAGTCTTTATGCTCTCTGCCAAATACCTGAGTTTTCAATTTGAAACAGACATTTAGAGCATTTTAATCTGATTCTTGAATGTCACAGCATAGCATGACAAACATCAAGATACAGTTTGAATATTCATGCAATAACCAGCTTAAATAACAAATCAGGTTTCCAATTCACAGAACTCTAATCCAATCACTTCTTTCCAGTCCTTTTATCACTACATTGACTAAAGCAACATCTTTCTGTTTCCAGATCCTCTATTTTCTTTTGCTGCTCTCTCTTAGATTTTTCTCATAATTTCATTTGCTAACTAACCACTGTTAAATGTTAAATACTGCCTTCTCATTGTGTGTGAATGTTAATACAAAAGATGAGATTAATATGAAATGTTCTCAATACAGTAAACATGCCGTGCATTACTATTTATATAACAGAGTAGTTGGTCGGCCTATATTAACTCAATATTTAAAAAAAAATATAACAAGAAAATTTCAGTTAACCTGCAAAATTCACAAAAGATTTTCCTTAGAAACCAAACTCAAATAAAGCCTGCAACTTCTGCATAACTATAAACCTCTAAATCAAAAATCAGCTGAACAACAAGCCACATAACCCTAAAAAGCCATCCAAAATTACACATTTTGGAACAGACAACAAAATCCAAGCTAATATACAAAAGAAAACCAGCAAATTCCAGGCCAAATCTGCACAAAATCAAAAATTTAAGAATCTGAAATAAAAACAAATCAATAATTCAAACAAATCCCCAAACCAAAAGCAAATCAAGAAGCACAAAATATCCAAACAAGAACCCTAGCATTAGAAGATGCCTCTGAACAGCTCTAAACTCTCCCAATCAAAGGCATTAAATTTGTTCCAGTACATTAAATTAGGGCACAAGATTTTTCAAGGCCCAGCCCACAAAAGTGAGAACTTAATACAGTAAACATGCCATGCATTACTATTTATATAACAGACTAGTTGGTCGGCCTATATTAACTCAATATTTTAATTTGAAATTATATAAAAACCACTGAAACCTTAACAACATTCATTAAAACCAATGAACATTGAAATCCTATATATATATATATATATATATATATATATATATATATATATATATGTTTTAAAATTCTAGGTTGGGGGGCAAACCTGACAAGTTTCAAATGAAAGCATGACAACCTTCTAGTGTGATTAATACTGACATATATAGTTCCACTTGATATTAATAATAATAATAATAATAATAATAATAATAATAATAATAATAATAACAATTAAATTCATAGGACTATGCTTGTTATGTGGATAGGTTTATTATAAACAGTGATGCTTTGTATTCATAGGTTTATTATAAACAGTGATGCTTTGTATTCATCCATTAAATCAGACATGTAGAGATTTAAGACAAGTTCATCATTTCATGCTAACAAACAACAAACAACAAACATCCACATGCTTTTATCTATCTTATCAGTTATCACCTTTCTTTCAATCCACATTCTCATACTACTTAGCATTTCTCAAGATTAATTAACCTCTCTCATATTTCTCAACAACAAACAACACCAAAGGTATTGCATGTTTGACAAATCCTATTAACAATTCAACATATCTTGTTTTCCATAAAACAATTTCTAGCAGCAAAACAAGGCGAAGGTAATGACCAGCATCCTTATACAATGTTTTTTGAGATACTTGCAAATTTGAAAATGTCAACATGCATCAAGCAGACAATATTATACCAAGTTTAATTAACATGATCAACTGAAAGAAATCGAACCTGATAAGGATACAAATGAGAACTCAAACAATCTAGATTCAAAATCTTCAGTACTCCCTGCAAATTATCGTCTCAATTTGATGATCATGGAATCTAGAATTCAATGACTGATTGGAAATTAGAGACTGAAATGGTAACAACCTGCAGAGTTACCAAGCTGTGGAAAAAAGGTCTTATTGTATTGTTCCCAGATATTTCTGTTCTGCTGAGCCCCTTGCCTTTTTCCTTCTTCTACTTCACAACCTGCACACCATATGCACACACACACATAGAAAGAGAAAATAAAACTTAAGTCCCAGATAATTGAAAATTTGTCATTAATTCCGTCACCATCAACAATATTAATATAGACTAGAATTAAATTAATTAAAGCTGTGAATCAAAATAATAACTGTATTTTAAATTCAAAGATAATGATGAAGATTTAGGTATAATTCCACCTCAAAGTTATCAATCAGAGTGTGCATGTAATTAAAGCATCACATGAAGAAGGTGCATGTGCTGGAAGTTTGATTTGAAGTGAAGACAATGTCAGAATAAAAACTTTAGGGTATGTTAGGCTGCCGAATTGTTGGGTGGGGAGTTTACCGACACTCTCAAGCAGACCATCTCTTTTTGTTTGGTTTTCTCTAAGAACATGGGAATAAACTCCTTGGTATAATTTTTTTGACCTACTTTGAGTTACTTTGAGTTTACCGACACATCAAGGGAGATTTCTATTTGTAAGTAGGGCAAGAAGGGGGAAATGCATTTGCCATACCATATCAACTGCAGTCTTAGAAGACATGAAAATCCTCTGCAATCGTGGTATTAAAGGAAAATACCGTAAAACCTTTGCAGGTCTGTTATGAACAATATCACCATCATCATCCTTTCGACACCCAGCGAGAACGCCCACACACATGACAAGACTGTTGATGTTCATTGAGGTCCCAATACAGCATGCAGTCATTAGGGCAAGTATGAATTTTCTCATACCCAAGACCCAGATCCTTGATGACTTTCTTGGACTCATGACTACTTTTAGGAATAGCAGCTGAGGGAAAGAATTCTTTTAGAAATTCAATCAACAGATCAAGCCCTTTTCCTGTCATCCCACACATGCATTTAAGATGAAACAGGCGAATGCAGAAGTACAATCTAGAATGCTTGGATCCCTTATAAAGTTTTTCATTCATTTCTGTCAGCAATTTATAAAACTTTGCAGCTTCCTCTGAAGGTTGTTCATCATCTACCCCCCTGCAAGTTTCATCCCCAACATTCACTTCAACACCAATTTCACAGATATTAGGAGCTGAAGTCTCTTGATCAACTTGATGCATATTAAAAGCATCCCTTAACAATTCATCCATGCCATCTTTCCTAATTTGAGGGGTAATGTTTTGTGAATTTGAAAGTGAAGCATCTGTGAAACTGGTTGTTATATTAGTAGTGGGTGATGGAACACGTTCTCCATGGAAAAACCAACATGTATATCATTGTAGAATTCCATCACAAATTAAATGTTCAAGCACTACGTCACGGGTTCGCCAATGAACATTTATGCACTTTACGCAAGGGCATACAATCATACCATCTTGACTTGCATTATCGAATGCAAAGTTAAGAAATTCTTCCACTCCATGTTCATATTCTTGGCTCAACCTTGACTTATGCATCCAACCCTTATTCATTTCTGCTTAATATATAAAAAGTAAGAGTTGGATGTGTACAAATCATACGTTCAATTGTCATGAAAATTAAATATTTATTATTATAAAAGAGAAATCCCTACATTGCAATTAATGTTATGTGTGTATGTCCCATACAATGCATAATATAAAACTAATTTAAATCTAAAACTATTAAGAAATATATGTTTTTAAACTAGAGTGAAACTATTCAATTGATAGCATATATATATATATATATATATATATATATATATATATGTCAACTTCATTTGGTATTTTAACCAAAAACAAATAAATTCTTAAATAGGTTATAAAAATGTATATATATAAACCTTAGGATTATATAATAAGAATCCTAATAAGAATCACTTGAAAAACAAACTTTTAACTTTCCTTTAACCTAACATCCACCAAAGAAGTAGGAAAAAAGAAAGAAAAGAAAAACAAAATAAATACAGAAGACAATGTCAAACTCCCCTCTATTCTCAAGACTAATTCATAGATTCTAAGATTTTAGAAATTAGGATGAATACTTCTTTATTTAATGGATAAAGAAGATTACTTTCAATTTATCGACTTTTATATCTTGTAAGAAGACCCTTCTTATCTATCAAGGTTATATACGGAAGATTGGAATCCTTATATGCAAGTAGATACTGCTGCTGCAGCTTAGTAAGTGGATAAATATATAGCACTGCGTAATAGCAGGCATAGTTTCTCAGGCGCAGCAACAGCCGTGGAGACACAGCTTTATTTCCCAGCAGCAAAAGCCAGGGGGCTTGCATTAGCTGGTGCTAATTGAAACTGGTCAAGGCTTAGAAGGACACAAATACCCTAGAATATCAGTGAACATGCTGGCCTTGCTGTCCTATCTACTTTTGCTGTTCCTATGTCCATCTATGCTCAATGCCCAACAAGAAGAAACTCCTTTTCTTAATGTAAATATTAATCTATTCTAATAATGTTAAGCTTTGGGTTGTGGGAAAGTGAGTGCAATTAAGCATATGTTCATGTGTTCATGTGACTAATAAGCTGTCTTGATCAGAAAAATAACAATAACAATAACAATAGTTAAAACAACAACAATCAAAAGAAACAATATTCTTTGATTCATTAGCAATAGAAGAGGACTCAAGTATGGGCATTCAGTATTGGTCGTTAATGGAAATTGTTGATTCCATGGCAAATATGTCTTAATGGAAATGTATTTATGAGATAACCATGGCCTAACTTACAATTGAAAAATGTTTTCTACTTCATAAGGAGTAGTGTGAGTATAACCACTGAAGTCCAAGAACAATAATGATAGTGATCTATCACCTGCCCCAGTATAAACTGATGTGGTAAGGGCCAAATGAATATCCTACTAGAGAACATCACTTATTGATTGTTCTTAAGAGAAAAAAAAATTCCTGCTCCATTTCATGTGTATCTATTCTTCTCCACTGCCTATAACAAACATGTCTGATGAAAGAAGAATTTAATACAAAGTTGGTCTTGTATTTGTGTTTACACTGATCAATTATGATATAGAGATGCTTACTAAAAGCTTTAAAAGATTAAAACAGAATTTAATAAAAATCGACTTGAACTACCTTAATGAATGTTTTCCTCTTCTATTGCTACCAATTAAGGATCTGTTTTATATGTACTCATAAATGCATAGCATACTAAGTCTAGGGCCCTAATGATATATAGCTATCAAGTTGGCTAAGATATTTTTAGTTTAACAAAATCTCTAAAGAAAAAACTAAAGAGAGTTTGTATTTTAAAAAATGCTTAATATATATATAAACCTCTTTGAATTTTACAACTGTCAACATTTCATCATATTTGGATGTTGCAAAATATTCAAAAACATAATATATAGTGAAATGGTAGAATTTATGCACATAAAAAGTCAAGGATGTGGATATTTTGAGAGAACTATCGATAAACTACGAGTAAGAAATATTACCTATTATATTTATGTTCTAAATCACATTCTAAAAGAAATATATTATAATAAAATTGATATTATAGTTAATGTTGGAGATTATGACACATATAAATAGCATTTAATATAGAATTTAAATTAGCTAATTGAGCGGGATTCGGACTCCACCCATACTAATTAACAGACAGCCAAATAATAAAATAATCAAATAATAAATTAGAATTAAATGAAATTAAGCACCACCCTGCCAATCAAATTCAATCATCAAAAATTGAGGAAATGCATAATTTAGATTCCAAATTGGCTAAATGGGGGTCACACCCAAATTAAGAAACTAAGAAAATCCAGAACCTATAACTGATGAACAAATAACAAGTAAAAATCATAAATGACTCAAAAGTCAAAGGCTATATATCATGGAAAAGCTTTCATCATGAAGAAACAGAGCAAGTAAAAAATAAAAATAAATAAAACTTGAAGCATGCAAGTGACTGAAAGAATTAAAATCCAAGAGTCCTCTTGACAACTATTTGTTTTAAATAAGAGAAAACTGTAAGTTTATATTACAATGTATTACGGTTAAGTTTATGAAAGAAGAATTTAATACAAAGTTGGTCTTGTATTTGTGTTTACACTGATCAATTATGATATAGAGATGCTTACTAAAAGCTTTAAAAGATTAAAACAGAATTACTGCAACCAATCCAACGATTATATGCACAGGGATTCTCATTAAAGACAAGCATGTAAACAATCATCCAAATGTACAAAATAGAAAAAATAAAAAATAAAAATGAGACAAATAATTAGATGGAATGATAAGATGGAATGTATCTTTACTGGTTTATTTTCATCACATGGAAATAAATGAAGGAAAACATTCATATCATATTGTAAAAATCAACTTGAACTACCTTAATGAATGTTTTCCTCTTCTATTGCTACCAATTAATAAGCTTTGAATGTACATATATATGATTGATCAGAAAAAAACCATATATATAAAGATACGAGGAATGCCAATCCCATGGACTGAACATGGCAGCTTAGCAACAGCAGTTCTTGGCTCAAATCTTGAAATACATTACATTTATGTGTGCATTAAGGTACATTATATTTATTGCACTTTTCAGTATCTACAATTTCTTTTTAAAACTCATTAATGACATGTCTCTTGGTACAGGATGAATCCTTAAGTCAACATGGAAATGAGGAACCAAATAGTTAAATAAAGCAGTAGGCCTCTCTCATCACTAAAACACAATTTGAATGGCAATGCTTTCATACAAGTGTCTCTATGTTTCTTGTTCCCCACCATCTTACGCTCATGTTTGATCAACTTCTTTATCTAAACTGAAGCTAACAAACTCTAAGCAATGGGTAAACAGAATCAGAATGGAAGTGAAACATATAAGCATCCATACACATGTTCTATCATTGATTCCCCAAAATCACTTGTCAGCAATCTGATTTCATTTACAAATATAGGTTTCAAGCGGTTAAGACCAAAAATTATCACCAAAGAAAAACCTTGTTTGTAGTTCATAAGCCAAACAAACATAATTGATCAAATCATAAATTTCAATCCAACCACTATAATTCTAGAATCAACTAGGCATCACAAACCCAAGATTCCATAAATAAGAAATAATAAATGAACCCGGAAAAAAAAAAAAGGTTTCACAACCATCTGCTGTCAACTAATAAAGTTCACCCCAAAACAATGTAGTATCAACATGAATCCAACCATGAGCGAATCATAGGAAAAACAACGTTAATAGCATGCTAAAAGATGCTTATTTAAAGAAAAAGCAAAAACCAAGTTATGGTAACTGCCATTATCAACAATTCCAACTGCCAGCAATAACTAGATCAAAAATGGATTATTGTGAAATCATGTTTTCCTTAACGAGATCGATCGGGGTGCTCACCAGATTCTTAAGAAGATCCACAATCGCCAATCAACAGCCTCCTTCACATCAATACCATCCTTGAGGGGCTGCAACACGAGTGCGAATACAGAGATTTCACAAAGATTTACCACGAATTACTGAAATAAAAGAAGATTACAACAGCCAAACAACAACAAAATGGAAAATACCTAAAAAAAGGGCACAATCAGGGAGCAAGGCCTGCAAATCGTCAAGGATGAAGACGTCTACTGCGAGGATGACGATCGGGGAGAAAAGCCGGGGAGGTTTGACAATCGGTAATGAAGATTTCGTAAATCCGAGGAGGAGAACGTGCGAGAGGCGAGAGCTGAGAAAGAGGGATCGAGAAAGCCAAACTAAAAAAACCAGCCGATTTGTAAGTTTTAGAAAACAATCCACCGGCGTTTATAGATATAAACGCCACCAATTAAATATTATTCTTTTATAAATTACCGAGAAAAACAAACATCCCGGCATTTATTATAAAAAACGCCGTCCTATTAAGTCCTATTGCCGGCGTTTATAATATATAAACGCCGCAACCAAATAATTTCCCCGCTCCCAATTTTCTCTTAAGCCCGCGAAGAAACCTTCCCAGCGTTTTATCCAAATAAACGCCGTACAACATTATATCATACCGGCGTTTGTAAACGCCGCCATAAAAATGCAGCGAAAACCCAAATTTCGTGTTGTTGATCCTCGGTGTTTATCCTAAAAACGCCGTCCACTTAGTGGCAAATTCCTTAACGCCGCGGGAAAAAAAATTCCCCGCGCCCAAATGTTCTCCTAGCCCGCGAAGCAAGGATTCCGGCGTTTTATTAAACAAAACGCCGTACAACGCCATATATTGCCGGTGTTTATTTAAAATGCCGCGATGTAAGTGCCGCGAGATCACAAATTTGGTGTAGTGATTTGGTTATTCAATTATTTGTTACTCAACAAATTATTTGTTAAATACTTAATTTTGAAATAATTGGATTCTTTTGTTTTAATGGACCAAGGATCATGCAAATTTTTATTTTTACAACCTAAGAATACCTTAACTTTTGCATTTTGTTGATGCTCTGGATAGTAAATATTTTCTTGTAACTGTCTGTAGTCTTGAAATAAACTATGCAATAACTCTGTGGAGGGTTAAGTTTTAATCTTGTAAACATGAAACTTTATTATAAAGAGATTATAGTTTCACACCATTCCATCTGGGAGGAATAACAGCCTTTGAATTCCTGGCTAGGGTTACTGAGAGTAAACAAATAACTTCTAAAATTCTGACTTGGGTCATCAAGTTGGAACAAATGAACTATGTTATTTTGTTTTAACTATAGAAAGATTGGGAGACATATTTTTGTCTTTTTGATGAATTATATTTATGTTGAATAACTTTGTTTTTCTAAATTATATTATTGAAATGTTATTCTATACTATATGGTTGTTTCTTATTCTGAATTTTTTTAAATTCTACATGATACTAATATTTTAAGAGGTTACTTATTGAGATGTTAAACTCATAATCTGGTTGTTAATTTCTTTATTTTCTAAATTATATTATTGAAATGTTATACTATATTATATGGTTCTTTCTTATTTTGAATTTTTTTTTAAATTCTACATGATACTAATATTTTTAGAGGTTACTTACGGAGCTGTCAAGCTCATAATATGGTTTTTAATTTCTTTTTGATCAGGAGTATAATACATTAGTGGGAGCGGTCAACTAGCAGATGAAACCTTGGTGCAGTTTAAGTTCTTATTTTTGTCTATATTATAAACTCTGTGTTTTGGAAATCTTGAATTTTTCAAAATATATTGTATTTTGACAACTAAAATTTTCTAGTATTGTTAGATTGTATTTTCAACTCTAAAATAGGTTTAGAGGCTGTGTATGCTTATTATGTTCTATATTGAACTAACCTTGATTATTTTGTTTATTGATCAAGGTGAATTGTTTTACATGAGAATACAAATTCAGATTTTGGTATCAACGATTAAGAGCTAAGAAAAATCAAATCTCAACATGTAAAACTAACCTCCCAAACACAGAACAAATATGATATTATGAAAAGAGAAACAAATACAACAATCGAATCAAATCCACCATTTAATTTATTCTCAAGATACATATATTTCGCATGGAAATTCAGAAGGCAGGTAATTCCCTTTCCAAAGAAGCATTTTTAACAAACAAAAAATGATCATTATCTATTAATCCTTGACAAATAATTGAACACATACTTTTTCCACTTGATAGCATAACTAGAAAACACCTTTCCAAAAACAAAACATTTCATAGAAATCAGAGACGGCTTACGTTACGTACATCCATTCCAAACTTAGTACAATCTGTTGGGTCCCTCAGTTTCCATAATATTTGCTCGTACTCCAAATAAAATAGGATAGAGAAAGAAAAGAAGCAATCTCAAATTCAGAGACACAAAAGACCAACTGCTCAAAAAAAGAAACTCAAAGTGGGAAATTGACACTGAATTTAATTTAGGGCGTTATTACTGATTTTAGGATCCTTTGAGTTTGAGATGAAATCTAATGCTAACTAGTTCTTTTTTACTCTTCTAAGATTAGATACTAAGATAGCATAAAATCAACAGGAGAGAGAAGCAAAGGCTTTGGATAACAACGAGGTATTTTTCCAGCTTTTAATAAATGTTGTGTTTGATTTAAGATACTTTGATAAGTTCTAAATGTTCTCACCTTTTTTTCTATAAGTTCTAAATGTTCTTACATTTTTTTCTTTGACAAAGGCGACAAGCAGAATAGAGGTGCATTAGTTATAGTGGGTTAATGATACATACAAATTTGCCATGTGGGGCAAAGTAATACACTATGTAATGATGACCTATAACATGCAATGTAAAACAATATTGTTCACTCTCTGTAAGTATGTGATAAGCTCAAAACTTTGCATTGTACATCCATAGATTTGAAATCTATATATATAACTAATCATCTGATCACCATCTAACTGCTATGAGCCTTTCCCCCTTGATCTATACAAAGCATCTTTAACACTTGCAACTTGTCCCATCTCCTCCGTCCTCTACCCAATCTCTGAGCAAAGAGCTCCTCGACGATGACCTGTCCCATCCCCTCCTTCCTCTAACCAATCTCTGAGTAAGTCTTCTTGTCGTCATTGCTATAGCCTCCAAATTGGGGTTCGACTCTTCTTGTCATCATTGCTATAGCCTCCAAATTGGGGTTCGACTGCAGTCCATTACACCTCACATCCATTACATTTCAATACATATTTAGATATTTGACACGTATCATTTATGCTTCAATGCCCACGATTTAAACTTAATTAATATTCTATTTTCATGTACTAAAATACAATCTCAACATCTAACAAACTTTCTTTCAAAAAAAAAAATGTCTTTTATATTTTTCTCTTCTCTTTATTTTTTTAAGACTTTTTAAAATAAATTGTATTATTTTCTACATTGGACTAATTTTACATTTAAAAAAGTAAAGTCTATTATTTTTTTTTTCTTATCAAAACAATTGCAGCAAACTTTAACTTTTCTTTATCAAAATTTCTATCATTATATATATATATATATATATATATATATATATATATATATATATATATATATATATATATATATATATTTTGTCAAATAATCAAAGAAGGGCAAAAAAAAAAAAAAAAAAAAATAGTTAAAATAAAAACACTTTTTAACTTCTAAAATGCAAGTTTTCATGAAGAATCAGTAGTGTGCTTAAGTTTGACCATAAATCACAAAGATGGGAAGCCTTGAAGTTAGTTTTTTTTTTTTTTTTTTTAGTAATTACATGATGATATTAAACAAAAACACTGGGATGATAGCTATTCTTTAATTTTTTTTTTTTATTTTCTCAATCTATATATAAACCTCTTCATCCCATTAATTATACATCTATATTAATGTTTATTAAAAATCCTAACACTCCAAACTTCTAAATACTAGACTTTCTCTTTGATGTCAAACTCAAAGTTTTATAATCCTTCAGTTCTCTCTCATCAATAAGGTTAACTCTAAATTTCATTGCTTGTTTGATATTAATTGTTATTATTATTTATAAGTCTGTATATAATTCCATTAGTAATTATAGTCAATTATTTCAATTATTTTAGCGTTAGTATATTTATTTCATTTGTTATTTACAGTTTTTCTTTAATTTTTTTAATACTGTTTAATTTTTTAAGAAATTTTCATTTAGTGAATGATATTTTAATTATTTTAATTGTTATTCTAATTTAAAGTTTAAAATTTTTCTTATATAGTTATTTCCTTCACCAGGTGTAATTTTGATAATTTTGCATTCAATGATATCCTACCTATTTTATTTGTAATTTAATTCTTTTGATAAATATTGGCACAATAGCATTCTTTATCTTTTATTTTATATTTTATATTTTCTTTTTTCTTTGATATTTCATATAATCTTGTAGCATTGTTTAATTATTTTAATTTTACATTAACATTACTTTATTCATTTTATTGTGTTTAGTTTTTTTGCTATGAATAATTAGGATAATATCATTGTTCAATTTTACATTAGTGAAAATTTTTCAGTTTATTAGGATTTTTTAATTATTTTATTTTTACTTTATTAAAAAAAAAAAACCTAGTTCATGGTTTTGTTTTTATTTGTTTTTTAAACAACATCACTGTAAGTTGGTTAGTTTGAGTGTTTACTTGATTTCTTGTTGACCAAAGTTCAATCACCACCCATCACATTCAATATACAATTTTAAATTTAATAATAATAAAATATTTTAAAAAAATTAAAAAGAAAAAAAAGAAAACCCCACTTTTGGTTTGGATGGTAACCTTGTGGGCTAGCATTATTGACTGGGTTGGTTATAGGTCAGATATGGTTAACTGATCCGTGCCTAGGGGAGGGCACGCATTGACTTTTAGTAGGGCATGACTCAGAATTAGACTGTCCAAATCGGCCAGGTCACCCGAGTTGGCCCACTTTTCAATAAAAATTGGATAAAAATCACACATACCTCTGAATCTATCTTATATGCCCCATTCAAACTTAAGCAACAAGGTAGCCTACTAACCTCTAAACACTTCAATTTTTTCAGTAAGATATTAAAAGCTTAAAATATAAAAACATCTTCTACCAAAAGAAAAGTATAACCATTGAAATTCAACATTAAAATCCACTATTTTATATTTATTACACATCTCTATTAGTGAGATTACTTAGAAGGAATAGAAAAAAAGACTGTTATATAAAACAATATAATTTCATTGATGTACAGTACTATAACAGGTTATTAATTTAAAGTCATAAACTTTTCTATAAAATTTTCGTGTATATTTTTAGAAAAAATATCTAAAATCTTGAGTATTTATAAACATGTTATTAAGTTAAAATCATATATTTTCTAAAATTTTGATTAATAAATAATTAATTTAAAATTTTATTAAATTGATAAGAACCTTTTACTCCAATGTAATTTACACAAAAAAATTTAATTATAAATTTTGTATCCATTTCCATGTTAAGAATATATTTAAAAAGATTAAATTATGATAAACTATTCATTATCAGTTGATGTTAACCATTTTCTCATTGAAAAATAGTCATTGATATTTTTAAAAATTTCCAAAATCTATCATTTCGATATTTAACTATTTTTTATAGAAAATAAATTTTTTATATAGTAATCCCTTGAATTCCCCACCGCGGAATTTTCTTTTTTAATCAAATGTTTCTCAAAGAAGAAAATTAGTAACTTTAAAAGTTTTTAATTATTGTTATCTATTTGAAATTACCTTAAATATTTTTTATTATAATGGAGTATTTGACAAAAAAAAATTACTAAATATAAAAGTTCTTAATATTGCAGTTTATTTGAAATTATCGATGATGTGGCCAACAAGGTTGGCATTGTTTTAAACTTTAACACCACTACTTTAACAAACCTAACTATAAGTAATTGTTTGATATTGTTCCTTTACTAAATTAAAAGATATAAATAATCCATAAACCTTAACTTCTTCGCATTTAGTTCCGCATTGACTATTTTACGAAGAACAATATAGTAACTGGCTACAAAACAGTGATAGGCATCCCAGACTTTTTTATATTTATTTTTACTTTTTTCATTTATTTTTAAATCGTATTTCAAAATTTTATTTTTAAATAAAAACCCGGCTAGATGGCCCTTAAATTGGCTAGTTTTAGCTCGTCCAACCTGTTTGGGGAGTGTCCCGGGCCTTGTACGCTTGGCCAACCCGGCCTGGTGGTCCGACACTATTGGCTAGGCTGGTTCCGGGTCGGCCTTTGACATACCCAAACTTGCTGGGTTGGGCCCGGTTAACTAGCATATGCCCCTCTTTACTTGTTCCCATCTTTACCTGGAGCACAGGTGTGCTTTTTACTCATGCAAATCACTGGAAACGCAATTTCCAGAAAAAATAAAAATTGAGTTCAAAGTGCCGCTAGCAATCAACACGGATTAAGGTAGGGTTATTGGAGACTTTTTGGCAATATTATATGGGTTGCTAGGATTTCAAGCTTAGGTCAAAGGAGGTCTTTCAAGGGCGAGTTAATGTAGCTCGTTCGGCTTGTTGGACACCAAACTAGGCGGCCAAGTTAACTCCAATTTGGAGATTCCATCATCCTCTAGAGAGAAGCATGAATTGAGAGAGTTTTTCCTATATTTCAATTCATGTCTATAACTTTGGATTGTTTCAGGTTTCTTGTATAATGTGAGGCCAAACTTTTAATAGTGCCTCGGATCTATGAACCATAAGATGAACATATAACTTGATTTCCTCGTTTTATATATTGACTTGTTCTTTGTTCTTATGAATCATTTATGTGTTCATTTTGCTTATATTTTCTTGCTTAAGATTTCTAATTGCATAGTTGAATTGAATGATTAGGATCGAGAAATCAATCATGCTAGGTCATATTATTGATGGTAGGGGTTGAGTGCATACTTAGAGATATGGTGTATGGTATCGAACTTTATTTATTAGGGTTAAACCTTATAGCGGGATTCTCGTAGTGTATGGTGTATGCAATCATGGCACAATTGGTGTCGCTGTATAATACTAGGGTTTGGTTGACTTGAGAAAGGGGACCAACTACTTTAGGAGTCTCCACAGTCAAAGAATACAAAACATATAGTCAATATGTAGATGAAATCATTTGGAATGTAGTCTTAAGTGGATTATTATCCAAGGTACCATATTCTCATTTTGATTTCAGTCTAGAGTCTCCATATCAGTCACTTAATTACATGATTTTTATTAGTTAGGTTGTAGAACTCATCACTCGATTTCATCAGCTAGATAATACAGAATAAGGTAGTACTAAGAGCACCGGTCCTCATGGGATAGACTATCTTACCTTGGTGCACACTTTAATATTGTATATGACTAGTGCAGTTACGGTTTAATGCACAAAGAGCATATAAAAAAAAGTGCAAATTGACACAATGACCTTAAGATGGTAGACCAATAGTATGATATAATTTATAATACATAATTAAATAAATTTTCACAAAATGGATCATAAACCTCATAATTATGGCCTTCAAATATATTAGAAGGATGATAACTCTTTTTTCTTTACCAAGTGAGAGAGGTTGAGGGATCAACCCCCTCTCATAGCATTGGTTGAGGTGAGCGGCTTGTCCACCATTAAAAACAAACAAATAAACAACCTCATGATTTATCTACACACAAAAGAATCAAATAAACACTTCCAATGAAAATAGTATTTTCAAAAAACTAATTTAACCAATGTGATATAGATTTCAATTCTAATAATATCAAAATATACAGACTATCTTGATTAGCAAACCTATTATATTATTCCAAGATATTAGATATCAATCCAATAAGATTGAATTTTCAATTTCCCATTACAAGAATTGTTAGAATACTTATACTATACTGTATCTTATACATATACTATTGTGTATACATACTCATATGTACATCTCTCTTGTATTTATATGGGGTGGTTTCTATCTAATGAATACACATTCATTCTTTCTCTCAAAACTTTGTCTATTATGGTATCAGATGCCGGCGGATCTCTTCGGAATCTTGTTTGGTCCGGTCCATGACATTGACGTCATTTGTTCCATAACTTCTTGACGGCACTTTGTAGACCCTCTGAAGTGATTTGTTAGCTCTTTGATGAGCCTTGTTTTATTGGAGTTTGTTTCACCGAAGTTTATTCTGTCCAGTCTCTGTTAACTCCCAGTTAAGTTTTGTCTCATCAACACCTTGTTCCAATTTGTCTTGTTAGTTTCCAGACGAGCCTTTCAAGCCTTGACTGTTCTTCGATGAGTCTTGCAAGCCTTGTTCTCCAATGAGCCTTGCAAGCCTTGTTTACCCCGCAGTCTTGTGCTTACTTATCGGAACCAGTCTAGCAAACAATCCTACCTCTCAGTCGACGTGAACCATCTGAACACCAGTCCAGCAACCGCTGTCCGACGATCTCGCTCCGAGCACCATTCCAGCGACTGTTGTCCGACGATCTTACTGTCGGCTAGATCTGCAACCTCCGATGAGCTCCAATCACCTACTATTCCTGACAGCCTTTGAATTTCCCAACCAAACCAACAGCCATATCCTTTATCTTATTTTGTTCTTTTCCTTTGTTTTTCTTTGATTCCCTGACCAAGCCCACACATTGACTTCATTTGGTTTTCCTTGATTTCCTCACCACCCCCACACACTAATTTCAAGTCCCAAAGCACTGTTAGTTTCTATTTGTTTTGATTCCCACCAGCTATATGGGCATGGGTCAATTAACAACGTCCAACCGGGCAAATTTAGATATGCCAAAGGCCGACCCTAACCGGCCAGACCAACAGTGCCAGACCGCCAGTCCGGATAGGCTAAACGAACAGGGCCCGAGCCACTTCCCAAATCGATGGGCCGAGCTAAAACCCGCCCGTTCAAGGGTCATCCTTCCCGGTTTTATTTTTATTTTTTAAAACTAAAAGTTTGAATATTATTTAAAATTAACTAAAAAAAACTAAAAACAAATATAAAAATATTTGGGATGCCAACTGCTGCCACACATGAATAGTTTTTATTTTACAGGAAGAGCGGTTAGGTCATTTCAGCTTTTCTTGTTTAGAAAAATTATGTTTGGGTTAAGAAAGTTAAATAGAACAATTAACAGAACTAATTAATTATATATGAATCTCATTTGCTAAATCTTGTTCTTATTATATTGGCCCAATTAAAAGAACAATTATATTCTCATCCTCCATTTGAACAGTGATGTGCTGAACAGTACGTCCCTCAAAGAAAATCTAGCAACTGGCTCAAACTGCCACGGATGCTTTGCAGTCATATTTTAATTGCTAATATCCTAATTATGAGTTATTAGAGTACATTGATAGGATAAGAACCGTTTTGGTTGGATAATCAGAGTGACGACATGCATTTGTCTTTGTTTTTATTGTGTATCTGCGTGGGTTGTGTTGTTCATGAGATATACTTATGTGCATATTTAATCAATTTGAGAGAGCCCACAGATCAATTTAGCTTCTCCAGTATAAATATGACCAGACTGATTCTTATATATATATCTAGTGAGAAGCCATACAGGATAGACATGATAACAAGTATTGAGCATTAGGATCGAAATGATTCATTACCACTCGTTGCACCAGGTCATATTTTACTAATTAATGAGAACAATTCAAAAATTAAACAGTCATGAGAGTTCACACAAGCAAACCAATATTATAAATGACCAAGATAAGTTTAATAAAGACCAATTGAAATACCTAATTAATTAAATGGGAAATGTGCAATATAAAGAGAGAGCAAGATGGAACCTTTGAGATACCACACAACCAAAGCCCTTTGTTCTCTCCTTTTCCTTAACTTTCTGATCTGTTAGTTGAATCCCAATCCTTTGGCCTCAATGGCTTCCTCCCAACAAATTAACAGCTCAAAGATCAACGAGGGCATTGACACCTACATCGTTTATCTTGCAAACTTTGCAGTTTGTGAGCACAACAAGAAGGAGGTGATCATTTGTTAAAAATCACTATAAATCTCTCTCTCTCTCTCCAATGAAATATTTTGAAAATTTAATTAAATGTAACGTTTCATATCATACATCTGCAAACACATGCAGAATGCTCATCTGGAGTTCGTCAAAGTGGTGAAGGCAACCATAGATCCAGTGGTAGAGGGAGTGCTTTACTACATAACACTTGAAGCAAGCAATTTGGGTGTGCCACAACTCTGGATGGCCAAGGTTTGGGTGAAGGCATCCACTGATTACATTGAGCTACAGGACTTCTACCATGTTGTGGAAAACAAAGTTATGGAGATCAAGGAGAACGCCAGTTCTTTCATTGATTACATCGCGAATTTTGCAGTTGAAGAGTATGATAGGGAGACGGTAGTATTCTTTCTTTTTGTTTTCTTTACCCTTCAATTAGCTCATACTCACTCCTTCACTCCATTCAATATCATGAATGCAATCAATTTAAGTATTCATTTGTTTTTTACTTGTAACACCAGAATTCTGATCTTGTGTTTGTTGGAGTAATGAGCGTGAATATCAAGCCAGTGTTTACTGGAAAGCTATACTACATAACTTTAGAAGCCAGCAAACTTGGCATAATTCAATCTTATGATGCACTGGTTTGGGCTAAGGTATCCAGTGCTTGGCCATGGCTCGAGCTGGTGGACTTCAAGCCAACTCCTCCTATCACTGTCTGATGATCATCAAGGTATTATTGTTTAAATAAATAATGAATATTTGTGATTATTTTGATAGAATTAATCTTACTTATTTCCACAAGTGTTTGCTTATTCCATGTAGGTGGCGTTGAAAGTAATTCGATCGTGGGCATGGCGCAAACTATTTTTATTGCTTCTGTGGTGTCTTATGTTATTATCTTTCCTTCGTACTATTGTGTTATCGTGCTTTGTGTTCCCGTGTTAAAAATATTATTGCTAAATAAAGCGTCATGACATTATAAAGATCGATTTTTTCTTTAATATTATTTTTATTTTAAGATGTGGAGTTTGTTAACCTCTGTGTATGCTTGCTTGTCATCTATTTTGAGATGAAGTATACCAAAGGATTTACAAATTCCTCATTCCTCTATGTAGTCTTTGTGATTACAAATATAAGTATTATAAAACTATATATATCAAGAAAGTCTTAAAATATCCAAAGGAGTAAAAACTTGCACAATAACTAGTCTGTCTTGTAATTTTATTATTGATATATATGATACTAACTTAATTACAACTCATTCATACAATTGATCATCAAGAAAGAAATGAGTGCACACTGTCCACTTCATTCTTGGCATTTTTTACATTTTATGCTTGTCATGGGAAATTGAAAATTCAATCTTCTTGGATTGATATATCTAATATATTGGAATAATATAATAGGTATGCGAATCAAGATAATCTGCATATTTTGATATTATTAGAATTGACATCTATATCACATTCAATAAATTAGTTTTCTGAAAACACTATTTTCATTGGAAGTGTTTATTTGATTCGTTTGTGTGTGGGTAAATCTTGAGGTTTGTTTATTTGTTTGTTTTTAATGGTTGGCAAGCCGCTCACCGCAACCAATGATGTGAGAGGGACTTGATCCCTCAACCTCTCACTTGGCAAAGAAAAAAAGTTATCATCTTTCTAATATATATGAAGGTCATAATTATGATGTTTATGATCCACTTTGTGAAAATTTATTTAATTATGTCTCATAAATTATATCAGTATTGGTGGGTTAATTTTTCAGGAAATCACCAAATTTTGACTTATTATCACTTTGGTCATCCAACTTCAAAATGTATCAAAGTGGTTACTCAAATTCTAATCCATATAATCGGGCAGTCACCAGTGGCTTTCCGACCAAAATTAGTCTATGTGGCTACCGGAAAAACTGAGATGAATTTTTTAATCCACATCATCACACTTACCTAGCCGCCAAAATATGGGATTAAGACACGTGGAGAGAACATCAACACCTTTCCCCTTTGTTCTTCTTCTTCTTTCTTCTTCTCCACATTGCTCTTCTTTTTCTTGCCGCCATTATTCGCTTTCTTCTGTTTGCCACCCATTTTCTGGAGAGGTTCCGCATGGAGTGGACTGTCTTTAACGGTGATCGAAAGGAAGCAGAGGAAGGGTTTAGTCGCACACAAAGTGACAACTATGCAGAATTTTGTTTCTAAGAAATTTTGTATTTTGTCATGTTTGGCTACATATCTTTGTAAGCAATGAGTTGCACTCATCTAAATGCAGTTATGAAATTTTATAAATGCCGTTATCCAGTTTTGTGATGCACTTATCTAAAACTGAAATCATACTTTATAAATGCAAATATCATTATGGAAAACAATGTAAATGTAGTTATGCAATTATATGAATGAAAATTAATCTATTTTGTGGTTTTTCATTCTGATTGTTGTAATCTTCCAATCTCCAGAATATGTGAAATTTTTTATGGAAGACATTGTAAATGCAGTTATATAGTAAGTTAAGGAGTTTTCAGCATTGGTTATGCAAAAAATTTAAACTGCACATGTGAATGAAATTTACTACCATTGACAGTGTAAACTACACATGTGAATGAAAATTAATCTATTTTATGGATTTCTTCGATCAGTGTTGTATGTTATGCAGAAATTTACATTATCTTTCGATCACTTGAAATTTACTACTATTAATAAGTAGTACTCACGGTCTTGGATGCTCAAATAACATGAATTGTGACATTTGAAAATAAATATTAGAATCAACTCAAATAAATATAACAACCCAGAATATCACAATATTGTAACTCACAATTACTGCCATTAATAAGTAATTACAATCAACCGAAAAAAATACAATCAACTCCATATTGACAATCAAATTTTGAAGACATCAGTCAACAAAAAAGAAAACTATCTTCCACTGGGTCCTAGGGCATGTCTCTTTGTTAAAGGAGAAAAAGAAGAAGCTTCAACACATGGTGTTTCCTTTCCTCCCAATCACCGTTACAGACAGTCCACGCTGAAACTCTTGTAGACAATGGCGAGTAGAAGAAGACGAACAATGGCGAGAAGAAAAAGACGAAGAATGCGGAGAAGAAGAACCCAGAAGACGAAGAAGAAGGAAAAAGGGGAAAGATGCTAATGTAGCAATCAAGTGTCCAGTGATTCAAGAAATCTTAATATAATTTGGGCATGATGATGTTGATTAAGAAAGCCACCTCAATTTTTCCGACGGCCATGTAGACTAATTTGGGCCGGAAAGCGACGGGTGACTACTCGGTGATATGAATTAGAGTTTGAGTGACCACTTTGATATATTTTGAACTTGGATGACCGAAGTGATAATAAGTCAAAGGTTGGTAACTTCCTGAAAAATTAACCCTAGTATCGGTCTACCATCTTAAGATCTTTGTGGCACTTTGTATTTTTTTTTATACGCTCTTTGTGTATTAAACCGTGAGTGGACTAGTTATATGAGGTAGCAAATAAAAACTCCAAGGCTAGATCTCAAAATGATAAAATTCAAGAAAACAATTTTGTCAGGTTCATGAACCATTATTTTAGGATTCATGATTGCTATATGTCTTGGGCATATAGCAAGGTTTATAAAGGGAAAACTAGGCGCTAAAGCTTAAGACATGAGTTTGCAAAACAATTGATACGATATGGTGCATCACATATGTATAGTCTCAAGGTAATTTAGCAGACCATTAATAAAAGGTATCTGATAATTAAAAAAAAGTCAAAGATACTGCTACCTAAAATGCTAAAATGGGACTAAAACCTATAATCACTAATTGATGGGAACCCAATCTTATTTTAGCAGAACACTAGCTTCAAGGTTTAATGGGTAAGAACAACTCATTTCATAACTGGAGCATTGAGAAATATGATTTAGCGCTATATATTAATCAAGGAAGATGAGTTTAAGAAACTCTTAATGGATCGGTAATTATATTTTTTATAGATTCCACCTATATAGGAGTGGTGCCACTCTTATCAAAATTTTTAGAGGGTTTATTTTTGTAAATATTCATGAAAACTAGGACGAACACACTATCTAGACATAAAAGGGCTAAATTAAATATTTCTTTTGAACTTGAATAAGACACAATTATGTGTGATTATTCATTTCTGACACCAGTAAAGGTTAGGATCATAAGTAGTATAATTTATAACAAGAAAATAGATCATAATATATAAAAAACAGTGAGATACACAACAAAGAACAAATGGGCTTAACTAGAGATTATTAAAAAAAAAAAAAAGGGCAACCATAATTCACACCAAAAAAATTACACAGACCAAAAACACCTTGATAGCTCAAGAATTTGATGATTGAAAAAATAAAACACAGCATTTACAATAAAGTAGCATCATGACAAACTCACACCCACAACAAACACTACTGAAGTCTTAATACTCACACACAACCAAGGACAAACCCACATATCAAAGGAAAACCTAACACTAACATGAAACCCTAAAAAAAGAAAAAGAAAACCTGAAAACCTAACACTAATCCGAAAACCCTAACAAAGGAAAAGGAAACAAGAAGGTAAGAAAAAAGAGACCGCAGCAAGACAAGACGAAGAAGAACCACAGATTATAGAAATTAGAAGAGAAGTAATACCTTGAGGATGGAGGAATGGATGGTGGGGGAGAAAAGAAGGCGACGGAGGCGATCCAAAGCAGAGAAATGCCGGAGGTTATTGGGCCCACCCTGCTCAATCAAGCACCAGCCCAGCGAGAGAGAACAAATGGCCAAAATGCGAGAAAGAAGAAAAGGGCCATATGAGAGAGAGAGGGAGAGAGAGAGAGAGAGAGAAGCAAAAATTATATATAATTAACTTTATTTCTAACGGTTATTTAATTGGTTTTATCACATAACCCCTCAAAATGTTAATTTTATTAAAAAAAATATTTTATAAAAAAATATTTATAAATATAAATTTATTTAAAATTTATTAAAAGATTATATAAAATCTTAAATGTATATTATTAATAACACATAATATTTAATAATGTTTAAATAAAATATTAATTTTTAAATCCGTTTCTAGTCCTTTCTATTAGAAAGGGATTAGAAACAGATATTTTCTAATATTTTCTAATATTTAAATAAAATATTAATATTAAAATCCGTTTCTAGTCCCTTTCTATTAGAAAAGGGATTACAAACGGATATTTTATAATATTTGTGCAAGTTCCTTTCTATTAGAAACGGATTAGGAATGGATATTTTCTAATTTTTAATAATATTTAAATAAAATATTAATTTTTAAATCCGTTTCTAGTCGAAACGGATTAGGAACGGATATTTTTTAATGCTTAATAATATTTAAATAAAATATTAATTTTTAAATAAATTTCTAGTCCATTTCTATTAGAACTAGATTACGATGGATATTTTGTAATTTTTAATAATATTTAAATAAAATATTAATTTTTAAATCTGTTTCTAGTCCATTTTTGGTAGAAACGGATTATAAACCGATATTTTTTAACATTTAATAATGTTTAAATAAAATATTAATTTTTAAATGTGTTGCTAGTCCCTTTCTATTAGAAACGGATATTTTCAAATTTTTAATAATATTTCAATAAATTATTAATATTTAAATCCGTTTCTAGTCTCTTTTTTTTAGAAATGGATTAGGAACGGATATTTTTTAACATTTAATAATGTTTAAATAAAATATTAATTTTTAAATTAGTTGCTAGTTCCTTTCTATTAGAAACATATTAGGAACGGATATTTTTTTAACATTTAATAATATTTAAATAAAATATTAATTTTTAAATCTGTTGCTAGTCCCTTTCTATTAGAAACAGATTAGGAACAGATATTTTTTTTAATATTTAATAATATTTCAATAAAATATTAATATTTAAATCTGTTTCTAGTCTCTTTTTTTAGAAATGAATTAGGAACGGATATTTTTTTAACATTTAATAATGTTTAAATAAAATATTAATTTTTAAATCCGTTGCTAGTTCCTTTCTATTAGAAACATATTAGAAACAGATATTTTTTAACATTTAATAATATTTAAATAAAATATTAATTTTTAAATCCGTTGCTAGTCCCTTTCTATTGGAAACGGATTAGGAACAGATATTTTCTAATTTTTAATAATATTTAAATAAAATATTAATTTTTAAATCCGTTTCTAGTCCTTTTTTGGTAGAAATGGATTAGGAACGGATATTTTTTAACATTTAATAATGTTTAAATAAAATACTAATATTTAAATCCGTTGCTAGTCCTTTTCAAGTAGAAACGGAATATGAACGGATATTTTCTAATTTTTAATAATATTTAAATAAAATATTAATTTTTAAATGTGTTTCTAGTCCCTTTCTGTTAGAAATGGATTAGTAACGAATATTTTTTAAAATTTTGATAAATAATATTTTTAAATGTTCATTTGAAAGGCGTTGTTATTAAAATTATATTTAAAACGAATGTTATTCTGTTGCTAAGTTGTTGTAATTACAAAGAGAGAAAAAAAATCCATTTCTAATATTCTATTTTTAAATAGTAACTTTGTTGTAGTGTTACTGCCAATCTTAAGGCCATAAGTAGATTCTAGAGAACCTTGCCGACATACTTATGCTTGTAATGGGAAGTTCAGAGCCAAATCAAATAACTTTACTTGCAAGACTTACACCCTTAAGGATATCCATAGGGACCATCAGAGGAGTTTATGACCATAGCATACGCAAATAAAGGTACTCGCAAGAAGCAACACAATGAAGTTTACGGTCCAGCACTTACGTTCGTAAACTAGACCGTAATATAAATCGAAACCTTACAGATGTGACTTATGGCAGTAAGTGGTCCTGTAAGGCTTGCAACTATTTTCTCCAGCTCTCTTACGGCCACTTCCTTATGCCCGTAAGCAGCCTGTAAGTAGTTGTGTATAAATAGGGTTGATGAGAATTTTAGGGCATTCTTATATTTTGTTTTGGGTGATTCTTTGAGGCAAAGTTAGGGAAGAAGGAAGACAAATCTCCAGTACTGAAGGGGCTATTTGAAGGGAGATTTGGATCAAGATTCAAGTGGATTGGAGGTCGTAGCCGTCAAGCTCATCTTGGTAGTGTGCTTGGAAACATTCATAGAGCTTCTCTTGTGATTTTCATTGGCATGATTAAAAACGGGGTTTCATGGATTTCATGTTTTCTCTTATTATTTGTATCTTGGATGATTTCCCTCTATTAATGAAGGGCTAATTTGTAGATATTAAGGCATAGTTAAACTCTAGGGTTTATACTTTGACAAATGGTTGGGCCTTTGATGCTTTAACTTTTTTTCCTAATTGCAATCTTTTCTATTTGAGTCTAATTGTGTGATTGAATGTTTGGTTGCTAACGAGGTGAAAGGGGGATTGAATATCTGTCATTTTGTCTTTAGAGTTGTTGAGATTTTGGCCTGCCAGCATCTTCAAAAAATATCTAATTTTGATAACATAATGTTTTTTAATGGGTTAAATTGCGCATTTGTACTGTAAATTTGTAAGTGATAATAATTCTTATCATATCTATTAACCTTGTTAACTTATACCTTATAGATGTGTATGTGATTTATGAATGACATAAATCATTGGATAGATAAAATTTTCAACTTGGGAATAGTGTGGGAAAATTCGACGATTAAATAATTAATGAAGGAAATAACATAGAAAGCACATAGTGTGGATCCCAAATAGCACGGGAAGTGCAAGACCCTTCTACTTTTGCTTCCAAGTGGTTGTAACGTTGCATGTGTTTTTTTGTTTTCAAACATGCATGTTTCCATTGCAAATGTCGTTTTAACTGTCGTGTCTGGTTGAAATTTTGTAGAGATTTGGTCAATTTGAGTTTAGAGGAGATTATTTAACGTGTTAGAAAAATTGAACTCCCATTTATGATTAATGTGATGTTTATGAGTTGCATGTCAGGTTATAATCTATAATTTTTCCTTTTAATTATTATAATTATTATTATTTGTAAGGTTATTAATTAATTGAGGGTCATGTTAGAAATGTGATACACTATAATGTCCCTTTGCGTGTATTTTAATAATTTATGAGACATAATTAAATAAATTTTCACAAAGTGGAACATAAACCTCATAATTATGACCTTCATGTATATTATAAGGATGATAACTCTTTTTTCTTTACCAAGTGAGAGGTTGAGGGATCAACTCTCTCACAGCATTGGTTGAGATGAGCGGCTTATCCACACCATTAAAAACAAACAAATAAACAAACCTCATGATTTACCCACGCACAAAAAAAAAATCAAATAATCACTTCCAATGAAAATAGCATTTTCAGAAAACTAATTTAAAGAATGTGATATATATAGATTTCAATTCTAATAATTTCAAAATATACAGACTATCTTGATTAGCATACCTATTATATTATTCCAATATATTAGATATATCAATCCAATAAGATTGAATTTTCAATTTCCCATGACAAGCATAAAATGTCAAAAATGGCAAGAATGAAGTGGACAGTGCGCACTCATTTCTTTCTTGATTATCAATTGCACCAATGAGTTGTAATTAAGTTAGTATCATATATATCAATAATAAATTTACAAGACAAACTAGTTGTTGTGCAAGTTTTTACTCCTTTTGATATTTTAAGACTTTCTTGATATATATACTTTTATAATACTTATATTTGTAATCACAAAGACTACACAGTGGAATGAGTAATTTGTAAATCCTTTGGTATACTTCAACTCGAAATAGATGACAAGAAAGCATACACAATGGTTAACAAATTTCACATCTTAAAATAAAAATAATAATAAAGAAAAATTCGATCGTTATAATGCCATGAAACTTTATTTAGTAATAATATTTTTATCACAGGAATACAAAACAATGATAACATGATAGTATGAAGGAAAGATAATAACATCCGACACAACAAGATAGAATAAAAATAGTTTGCGCCATGGTCTTGATCAAATTACTTTCAACGGCATCCGCATGGAATAAACAAACACTTGTGGAAATAGGTAGGATTAATTCTACCAAAAAAATTGTCACAAATATTTATTTTTTATTTAAACAATAATATGTTGATGATCATCAGATGGTGATATGAGTTGGTTTGAAGCCCACCAGCTCAAGCCTTGGCCAAGCATAGGATTTCTTAGCCTATCACGAACCGAACTCGGCTAGGTCGGGCTCGTTGAACGGACAAACGGCCGCAGATCCATAGGCCGTGAACCCAGTAGACCTACAAGGCCTCATAACTTGACTCATGGCAGGCAAAACAATAACAAACCAACTAAGTTAAAAGATCACAAACTCTACAGAATATACAATGTGGGGATAGAAGAAGTCCAAAAATTAAAAATACACAAATACAAAAATATAAGGATAGAGAATGGCAAGAACTCAATTTTTACAACAAAACAAGACAACATTTGTAGACAATCTTTTAAGGTCCACACCAGTCTACCATTCTTGATCTAAAAAGGATTTAAAATAAATCCATGAGTGATAGGGACACAAGTGTACATGCACAAGTACAGAGTGTCGGTTCACAGGGAAGAAAGTGAATGCTAGTCCTAACTCTATACCCAAAAAATAGCCTAAATGATAGAATGTTGTGTGTGTGAATAAAATCAAGCAAATATAAGAAGATATTGGAAATAATAGGAGAGAAGTCAAGGAAGAAAGCGATGTCCACGCATAGCAACCCTCTAGGGTTATAACGTACATGACAAAGGTTGTCTAAACATGTAATCTTATTTGAAACAAAAAATTTCAAAATTATAGTAAACCCCAATTTCTCTGGCGAAGAGTAATTGAATAGGTGTAGAGATGATACAAGCATCCACACAATCGCATTAACATTCTATGAAATTTTATTGTGGGTTAATGATATTCTCTTAAATAGATATCTCCCTTAAAGAGAGAGATTACCCCTAATTTGAATACAGAGCAGAAATACAATTTCTCCTAAAATTCACACCAAATGATTGTAAGGAGCATGGAGATTATCACTAACCCACTCAGAAGGATTGCGGAGACAAAATCTCCTAAGTACCCTAACCATAGGTATACTCATTATCCTCTCGAATTACGGCAAGTCTATGCTAGGTGAGAATTTCTTCTCGTCATGTAGCAATAGCAAACATGATAGCTAGGGCTTTCACCTCGTTAGCAACCAAACATTCAATCACACAATTAGACTCAAATAGAAAAGATTGCAATTAGGAAAAAAAAGTTAAAGCATCAAAGGTCCAACCAATGTCAAAGTATAAACCCTGGAGTTCAACTATGCCTAAATATCTACAAATTAGCCCTTCATTAATAGAGGGAAAGCATCCAAGATACGAATAATAAGAGAAAACATGAAATCCATGAAATCCCCCTTTTTAATCATGCCAATGAAAATCACAGGAGAAGCTCTATGATTGTTTCCAAGCACGCTACCAAGATGAGCTTGATGGCTACGACCTCCAATCCACTTGAATCTTGATCCAAATATCCCTTCAAATAGCCCCTTCAGTACTGGAGATTTGTCTTCCTTCTTGCCTAACTTTGCCTCAAAGAATCACCCAAAACAAAATATAAGAATGCCCTAAAATTCTCATCAGCCCTATTTATACCCAACTACTGACAGGCTGCTTACGGGCATAAGGATGTGGCCGTAAAAGAGCTGGAGAAGATAGTTGCAAGCCTTACAGGACCCCTTACGCCCATAAGTCACATCCGTAAGTGTTCGATTTATATTACGATCTAGTTTACGAACGTAAGTGTTGGACTGTAAACTTCATTGTGTTGCTTCTTGCGAGTACCTTTATTTGCGTATGCTATGGTCGTAAACTCCTCTGATGGTCCTTGCGGATATCCTTAAGGGTGTAAGTCTGGCAAGTAAAGTTATTTGATTTGGCTCTGAACTTCCCCTTACAAGCATAAGTATGCTGACAAGCTCCGCTCAGACCTAGAGTTTCAGGTTGGCGATTCAGTCTTCTTGAGGATATCTCCTATGAAAGGCGTCATGAGATTTGGGAGATGTGGGAAGCCCAACCCACGCTACATTGGACCCTTTGAGATTTTGGAGCGAGTGGGAGCTGTTGCCTATCGCTTGGCACTACCACCAGATTTGGCACATGTTCACAATGTATTTCATGTTTCTATACTGAGGAAGTATCTGTCAGATCCAACTCATGTCATTCAGCATGAACCAGTGGAGATTCAGAAGAATCTATCCTATGAAGAACAACCAGCGGAGATTCTTGGCTACAAAGAGCAGCAGCGAGGGAATCGAGTGATTCCATTGAACAAGATCAGGTCGAGCAACCATTCTAGTGATGAAGCCACTTGGGAGCGAGAGGCCGATCTCAAGGAGCGCTATCCAGAGCTGTTCCCCGACTCTTGATGCGAGTTTAGAGGACTAAACTCCATTTAAGGGGGGGAGATTGTAATGTTTACTGAGTGGGAGTCCATTGACCTGTTTGACCATGATTTGTTTTTGTGAGTGAGCCCCACTTTGTCTCTTTTCCTGTGAAAACTAGATCTGGATGAGGCCTGATGGAATTGCATTATTGGTGTTAGGTTAAGCTTGGGTTATTAAATATCTGCAGGCTGATTGTTTTGTTAAGCTTTTAGTGTTTGTGTGTGTGTTGCTTGCCTTGAGCTTGGGGAGAAGACAAGCTGCAACCTTCTTCTCATTTCCTTAGGAAACTCCGGCAAGCTGAGGTAGGTTTCTCTTGTATTTGTAGATTTTGCATATCTTGGTTTCTGTTGCATGTTGTTGTGTTGGTTGTGTTGTTTCTTGGTTATTGCTTTGAGTAAGCATGCTTCCTTTAGTGAACCCCTCATGTATACTTATGCATTTAAATCTTTAAGCTTGGTGTTGTGAGCTTGCATTTAGAGTGTAGCTCCTTGTGTATATGGTTCTACCTTTAAATTTGCAGACCTGGTTCATGCAGCATGTTTTGTTTAATTAATTCATTTAATTATATTTAGAGACCTAACCGTGCTTGTATAATCTGTGTGTTGGTGTGTGTAACTGTTTTTGAGTTTTGATTAAATTATATATATGTATATCTACATTTACGTTTATATAAAAATGTTGAGAATTTGAGCATTTAAATCAAGTGTTAATCATGTTATTATTTTTCTGTCTACTCTACAAATATATCTTATATTTTATAGTTATACTTAACGGAGTGCTGAGTTTGGTTGAGGCCTGGGCTTTACCTGCTAATGATTTTATAGAAGATTATTATCATTATTATCATTATTAGCATATTTCGTACACCTTGTCTTTCTAGTGAATGTAACTATCATTGAATTTTCTGGAAAAGTGTGTGTTCATATAATTAAACATATATATATATATATATATATATATATATATATATATATATATATATATATATATATATATATATATATATATATACTTTTAGAGCCATGCTTTTACTGAAGTTCTGAAGTTTTGCTTGACTTTGAGATTCAAAAATTTTACTCAATCTGCAGCCTTTGTGACTCTAAATGATTTCAATTTAATTCTGTTTAAATTATAAGAGCATGGTTTCTTTTATTCAATCTTGTTATTGGTGGTTAGGCTTGTTTTATTTGCTAACCATTTTGTTAGTGATTATGGTATGCTTATGCTTTCGTTGGTAGCATTAAATGCTAAAGTTGGCATCATCTTTTTATGTTGTTATTGTTGTTAATTTGCTAGTTTGTCTTATAATTGTGAGATTCAAAATTATCACTTTGTTTTGCCATTGTGAGGTAAACCAGTGGTAATTTTATTTCAGTTATTTAATTATTTATTTATTTATGCATTTTTACCTTGTATTATTTATTCAGTACTTTCTGTATGTTCGCTGTATTCTCGCGGTTTTTAGTACATCTCCATTTCTGGCAACTTGCCAAGCTAGGAGGAGTAAGTCCTAGCCATGTGCACATGTTTTCTGTAGTAGCGCTACCCCCCGACTGCGGTCGAAGATCCGGCTTCGGCCGTCGATATTCTGTTCTGTTCTGTTCCGACTTCACAGTCGAAGATCCAGCCCAGCGCTTTTGATTTCTGTTATTAGTCAGGGAGATGTATCGTCTGTTTTCGTGTTATTTTTTCTAAAATTATGGGTTCTGTTATTTTCTGAGCCTTTTCTGTATTTTCTGTCTGGAATTTATTATTTTGTATTATTCTGTATTATCTGTATTATCTGCGATCCAAGAATGAAGTGGACAGTGTGCACTCATTTCTTTCTTGATGATCAATTGTATCAATGAGTTGTAATTAAGTTAGTATCATATATATCAATAATAAAATTACAAGACAGACTAGTTATTGTGCAAGTTTTTACTCCTTTTGATATTTTAAGACTTTCTTGATATATATAGTTTTATAATACTTATATTTGTAATCGCAAAGACTACATAGAGGAATGAGGAATTTGTAAATCCTTTGGTATACTTCATCTCAAAATAGATGACAAGCAAGCGTACACAGAGGTTAACAAACTCCACATCTTAAAATAAAAATAATAATAAAGAAAAACTCGATCTTTATAATGTCATGACGCTTTATTTAGTAATAATTTTTTTAACACGGGAACACAAAGCACGATAACACAATAGTACGAAGGAAACATAATAACACAAGACACCACAGAAGCAATAAAAATAGTTTGCGCCATGCCCACAATCGAATTACTTTCAACGCCACCTACATGGAATAAGCAAACACTTGTGGAAACAAGTAAGATTAATTCTATCAAAATAATCACAAATATTCATTATTTATTTAAACAATAATACCTTGATGATCATCAGACAGTGATAGGAGGAGTTGGCTTGAAGTCCACCAGCTCGAGCCATGGCCAAGCACTGGATACCTTAGCCCAAACCAGTGCATCATAAGATTGAATTATGCCAAGTTTGCTGGCTTCTAAAGTTATGTAGTATAGCTTTCCAGTAAACACTGGCTTGATATTCACGCTCATTATTCCAACAAACACAAGATCAGAATTCTTGTGTTACAAGTAAAAAACAAATGAATACTTAAATTGATTGCATTCATGATATTGAATGCAGTGAAGGAGTGAGTATGAGCTAATTGAAGGGTAAAGAAAACAAAAAGAAAGAATACTACCGTCTCCCTATCGTACTCTTCAACTGCAAACTTCGCGATGTAATCAATGAAAGAACTGGCGTTCTCCTTGATCTCCATAACTTTGTTTTCCACAACATGGTAGAAGTCCTGTAGCTCAATGTAATCAGTGGACGCCTTCACCCAAACCTTGCCCATCCAGAGTTGTGGCACACCCAAATTGCTTGCTTCAAGTGTTATGTAGTAAAGCACTCCCTCTACCACTGGATCTATGGTTGCCTTCACCACTTTGACGAACTCCAGATGAGCATTCTGCATGTGTTTGCAGATGTATGATATGAAACGTTACATTTAATTAAATTTTCAAAATATTTCATTGGAGAGAGAGACAGAGAGAGAGAGATTTATAGTGATTTTTAACAAATGATCACCTCCTTCTTGTTGTGCTCACAAACTGCAAAGTTTGCAAGATAAATGATGTACGTGTCAATGCCCTCGTTGATCTTTGAGCTGTTAATTTGTTGGGAGGAAGCCATTGAGGCCAAAGGATTGGGATTCAACTAACAGATCAGAAAGTTAAGGAAAAGGAGAGAACAAAGGGCTTTGGTTGTGTGGTATCTCAAAGGTTCCATCTTGCTCTCTCTTTATATTGCACATTTCCCATTTAATTAATTAGGTATTTCAATTGGTCTTTATTAAACTTATCTTGGTCATTTATAATATTGGTTTGCTTGTGTGAACTCTCATGACTGTTTAATTTTTGAATTGTTCTCATTAATTAGTAAAATATGACCTGGTGCAACGAGTGGTAATGAATCATTTCGATCCTAATGCTCAATACTTGTTATCAGGTCTATCCTGTATGGCTTCTCACTAGATATATATACATATATATTTATATATAAGAATCAGTCTGGTCATATTTATACTGGAGAAGCTAAATTGATCTGTGGGCTCTTTCAAATTGATTAAATATGCACATAAGCACATGTCATGAACAACACAACCCACGCAGATACACAATAAAAACAAAGACAAATGCATGTCCTCACTCAGATTATCCAACCAAAACGGTTCTTATCCTATCGATGTACGCTAACAACTCATAATTAGGATATTAGCAATTAAAATATGACTTCAAAGCATGCGTGGCAGTTTGAGCCAGTTGCTAGATTTTCTTTGAGGACGTACTGTTCACCACATCACTGTTCAAATGGAGGAAGAGAAGATAATTATTCTTTTAATTGTGCCATTAAAATAAGAACAAGATTTATGAAATGTGATTCATATATAATTAATTAGTTCTGTTAATTGTTCTCTTTAACTTCCTTAACCCAAACATAATTTTTTTAAACAAGAAAAGCTGAAATGACCAAACCGCTGTTCCTGTAGAATAAAAACAATTCATGTGTGGCAGTGATAGGCATCCCAAATATTTTTATATTCGTTTTTAGTTTTTTTAGTTAATTTTAAATAATATTCAAATTTTTTATTTTTAAAAATTAAAAATAAAAACCCGGCGGGATGACCCTTGAACTGGAGGGTTTTCGCTAGGCCCACAGATTTGGGGAGTGGCCTGAGCACTGTTCGCCTAGCCTACCCGAGCTGGTGGTCTGGCACTGTTGGCCGGGTCGGTTGGGGTCGGCCTTTGGCAAACCCAAATCTGCCGGTTGGGCCTTGTTAATTGACCCATGCCCTTCTCTACTTTTTCCGGTCTTTACGTAAAGCACAAGTGTGCACTTTGGTCATCCAGGTCACTAGAAACTCAATTTCTAGCAAAAAATAATTGAATCCCAAGTGTCTCCAGCAATCAACACAGGTTAAGGTTGGATTTATTGGAGAGTTTTTGGCAAAATTATAGGGGTTGCTAGGATTTAGAGCTAAGATCAAAGGTGGTCTTTCAAGGACGAGTTGATGTAGCTCGTTCGGCTTGGTGTTTACCAAATTAAACGGCCAAGTCAACGCCAATTTGGAAATTCCATCATTCTCTAGAGGGAAGCATGCATTGAGAGAGTTCTCCCTATATTTATATTCATGTCTATAATTTTGGATTGTTTTAGGTTTCTTGTATAATCTAAGGCTAAACCTTTAATAGTGCCTCAAATCTATGAACCATAAGATGAACTTGCAACTTGATTTCCTTGTTTTGTATATTGGCCTGTTCTTTGTTCTTCCAAATCATTTATGTGTTCATTTTTCTTGTATTTTCTTGCTTAAGATTTCTTATTTCATACTTGAATTGCATGATTAGGACTGAGAAGTCAATCTTGCTAGGTCATAGTATAGATGGTATTGGTTGAGTACATAATTAGAGATATGGTGTATGGTATTGAACTTTCTACATTAGGATTAAGCATTATATTAGGATTCTAGTAGTGATTGCATTGCGCAATTGGTGTCGTTGTATGATATTAGGGTTTGGTTGACTTGAGAAAGGGGACACACTACTATAGGAGTCTCCATCATCAAAGAATACTCAACATATAGTTAATATGTATACAAAATCATTTGCAATATAGTGCCAAGTTGATTATTATCCAAAATATCATATTCTCATTTTGATTTCAGTCTAGAGTCTCCATATTGGTCACTTGATTCCTTGATTTTTGTTAGTCAGGTTGTAGAACTCATCACTTGATTTCATCAACTAGATAATATAGAATAAGGTATAGTACGAGAAGCACCTGTCCTCGTGGGATAGACCATCTTATCTTAGAGCACACTTTACTACTTCATATGACTGGTGCACTTACGGTTTAATACACAAAGTTCGTAAAAAAAAGTACAAACTGACACAATGACCATAAGATTGTAGAAAAATAATATGATATAATTTATGAGACATAATTAAATAAATTTTCACAAAGTGGACCATATATAGACCTCATAATTATGACCTTCATGTGGACCTCGCCATGCTTAAAAACTAGCTTAGGCCTCTAAACCTCATGTTTCTCCCTTAACCCTTCTTCTTGGCTTCTTGCTATGAAAACCTTGCGAAATGAAGAATTTCTAGAGGGATTCCTGGGCACCATCCCATCCTTGCCTTCCACTTGGCCGATCCTTTACTCCTCCCATGACCATCATCCTCCTCCATTCTTCCATGTCCATCCTTTTCTCTACATTCTCCCACTTCACCTAGCTCTCTTTTGAAGGTTGAACAAGAGTGTTGTTCATTGTTGGAGCTCAGGTTTCAAACAAAATTCTTTACATCTGGAGGCGGGGTGAAAAGGAGCAACAAGCCGCCGGTGCTTCCATGAATGCTAGGTAGGTTTCTTGCTCTCTTGTTGGTAGTAGAGTTTGATGCTTGAGTAGTATAAGAAGCTTGCTTGAATCAAAGTATATAGCATGTTTGTATGCTAAATTCATGTGTGAAGCATGTTTGGAAGCATTTAGTTGCATGATGTTTAGTGGGTGGTGATCTTAGTGTAAAGCATGTTCATGTTAGCTAATCTGTGGCCTTTATGTATACTCACCTTTGTAGGCATCTATGCTTTTGTTTTCCTGAAGAGCTACACTCTTTCGATTGATTTTTTTTTTTGGTATACTCATGCATGAAACCTTGTCTTCTTATATGCTGAAAAACACCTTTGTGTCTAGTGGATTAATTATAGTTCATGGCCTCTAATGTACATGTATACTCATAGGCATGGAACCATCTCCATATGTATACATATATGTTTGAAACCATTCATAGTTGTGGAGGAAACCATGTCTTCATTGAATGAAACCATAAGTTTCACATGCATGCATATACCTGCATATATATATTAAGGGGCTGTTTGGTTACCCATAATTTAAATTACAGTGTAAGTCAAATTACATGTAATTGAAATTACTGTATTTTCACTTACATCATGGTTGTTTGGTTGCCTGTAAATGAAAATACTGCATTTTCTTTTCAAGTGTTTGGTTTGATGTAAGTTGTGGGTTAGAATCACCATGTAAGGTAAATGGTGAGATTACCCCTATTTTCAAAAAATTTTATAATTTATAATTTTCCTTTAATATTTCATTTAAAATCTGTTTTATTTATTTAAGTTAATGTATTTTATTTATCTAAACGGATTTAAATTAATGGATTTTATTTATTTAAAATTTATTTTATTTTTTTAAGTTAGTTATTCAATATAATTAAATTTAACTTACTAATAATATAACTACAAAGTAATAAACTATAATTAATTTAAAAATAAAAAGAAATTTAATATAATACTCCTGTCTATATATATACATAAAACTTAACTCACATTGAGAATTTAATATAACCAGAGAGAGAGAGAGAGAGAGAGAGAGAGAGAGAGAGAGAGAGAGTTCATTGTCTCCATCATCATCATCACCATCAACCTAATCCTTTCCCCATCCATGGCACAAAGCACCATGGCTGATGATGCTTCTTCATGTGGCTGCTCAAAAGAAGCACAAGTTTCAGACAAGCACAAAGCCATGAGTCTCAAGTTCATCGCCATTGCCTTCATTCTCTCCGCCGGAGCCCTGGGTGTGCTCGTCCCAATTCTAGGGAAATCCATTGCCGTGCTACGCTCGGAGAGTGACGTCGTCTTCATCATCAAATCATTCGCCGCCGGAGTCATTCTGGCCAACGGATTGATTCACATATTGCCTGACGCTTTCAAGAGGTTGACATCCAAGTGCTTGCCGGAGGAGCCGTGGCGGCGTTTCCCGTTCGCGGGGTTTGTGGCGATGTCGTCGGCGATGGGGACGATGATGGTGGATTCGTTTGCAAGTGGTTATTATAAAAGGTCTTATATTAGCAAAGCACCACCTGTGGATGTGGATGTTCATGAAGCTGCTCAAGTAAACCAAACAAATGCTGCATTTGGACTTATGGCCAAATTGGCCGTAAGTCCAAATGCAGCAAAACACCTCAAAAATGTAACTCAAATCACAGAATATATGCTTTCACAGTAAACCAAACAACCAATGTTGGGATTTTACCTGTAAATCAAATTACATCACACCTACTTACAGGTAACCAAACAGCCTTTAAGTGGGTTTGCATCCTGGTTGTGATAATATGAATTTTAATTATATATTGGCATAGTTATACCACTACTCAAGTTAGAGCTTGAGTTGGAGCTTGAGTTGTGTTTTGTTAAATATAACTATTGATGCTTTGCTTTTGTTGCTCCCTTGAAGCTTTAGGTTCTGATTGTGGTTAGAAAGTCCATGCTTTGTTGTAAGTGTTGGTATTTAGGCTAGCTTATCTTTATCCTTGTACAGGAACTCTCCATGCTTAAGTATTCTCATCTTTTGGTTGGTTATTCTCTTTGGGTTATAGGACCACCTTGAGAGATAACCTTGGATTTCAATTGTATTTAGGAGATCATCAAGTAAGTAGTCCCCTCAAACTTTTGTATTTATTTTGTTTGATTTTTTAAATTTCATAAATTTATTTCAGGTTATTACTTATAATTATTATTTTGAGAGTGTCATCTTATTTTGGAATTATCATCCTAATTTTATGAATTATGCTTTAGTTGGATAATTCCTAAACACAAGTGGAACCATGCTTTTGTTACTTGCAAATGTGTTTATATGTTTATTTTCTATCATTAATTAATTTTGTATATTAATATATCTATTTTCAGCAAACTAGTATTTGATTCCTTTCAAGCCTTTGTTATATTTTAGTGATGGGTTATAATATTATATGTTATTATTCCTTTCCATGCAATTATGAAACGTAATTACTTTTGAAATTTTATTTTGTTTTTTCAAAGTGGACATCAGGCTTGAAAAGCTTATATACTCCTGTGTTGTTTTTCTTATTTTATTTTATTTTATTTATTTAGTTGCCTTTTTGTTATTACATGCATTTGTTTTGCCAAAATAATTGTGAATTGTTGTTATTATTTCTTCAAAATGGGAACCAAGCTAAGGCTTGGAAAAGTTGGTATATTCTTTTATATTTAATTAATTATTTAATCATTTATTATTTATTTATTTGTTCACTTTATATTATTAAATGAATTCTTGGAAGATACTTGCGAATATTCTGTATTTTTGCTTTGAAATCTCTCTGAATATTTTGGTCTCCAAATGAGCGATATATAATTTTTTTAGTGGGGAGTTAAACCCTGACCTTGTCGACAAGAAGTTTTGGAAAATGAGACTGTAGTTTTACACCGTGTCTGTTCGGTGAAATAATCGACGGCGATCTGATTTTCAATCTCGGATCAGTGAGGGTAAATAAATGATTTATGTTATTCTGGCTCGAGTCATCGAGGGTAAACAAATGACCTCTGGCATCTATAGTGAATTTGGAGACTTATTAATTCAAGAATCTGTTACATTCGGCTTGACCTTTTCTTTGGATCGCACTATTTTTGTGTTATTGATTTTGTGCAAGTTTCAGATTTGAATTGTTTGTTTTCAGTTTATTTTGGATTAGTTACTGGGCTAGTGAGCTCATAGATTTGTTTGAAATCATTTTTCAGATCTGGAGCAGTAGACCCAGGGATTTTAGAAAGCTTCCAGTAGATGCTTTCCTTTGGAGTTGTGTTTTATGTCTTTTATCAGTTGTATAGTTGTTTAAGAACTTCTTTGTGGGTCATTCTATATTTACATTTGCTCTACATTTGAACCTGGTTGTAACCCTTATGTTGTACTTATATTTTATATTCATGTTGGTTTATCTTCTATCTCCACTCAATGTTAGGTTTTGAGGCTTTGCAGGATCCCTGGGCTCATGCCCTGTGGGTCTGTGGCCATTTGTCCCCGCACCGGATCTGGCTAGACCAGATTCAAGGCGTGACACTTCATATATATTAGAAGGATGATAATTCGTTTTTCTTTACCAAGTGAGAGGTTGAGGTATCAACTCTCTCACAACATTGGTTGAGGTGAGCAGCTTGTCCACCATTAAAAACAAACAAATAAACAAACCTCATGATTTACCCCACGAAAAAAAAAAATCAAATAAACACTTCCAATGAAAATAGCATTTTCAGAAAACTAATTCAACGAATGTGATATAGATTTCAATTCTAATAATATCAAAATATACAGACTATCTTGATTAGCATACCTATTATATTATTCCAATATATTAGATATATCAATCCAATAAGATTGAATTTTCAATTTCATATGACAAGCATAAAATGTAAAAAATGCCAAGAATGAAGTGGACAGTGTGCACTCATTTATTTCTTGATGATCAATTGTACCAATGAGTTGTAATTAAGTTAGTATCATATATATCAATAATAAATTTACAAGACAAACTAGTTATATATTGTGCAAGTTTTTACTCCTTTTGATATTTTAAGACTTTCTATATATATATATATATATATAAGAATCAGTCATGTCATATTTATACTGGAGAAACTAAATTGATCTGTGGGCTCTCTCAAATTAGTTAAATATGCACATAAATATACGTCATGAACAACACATCCAACGCAGATACACAATAAAAACGAAGACGAATGCATGTCCTCACTATGATTATCCAACCAAAACGGTTCTTATCATATCAATGTACGCTAATAAGTCATAATTAGGATATTAGCAATTAAAATATGACTGCAAAGCATGCGTGGCAGTTTGAGCCAGTTGCTAGATTTTCTTTGAGGGACATTACTGTTCACCACATCACTGTTGAAATGGAGGAAGAGAAGATAATTGTTCTTTTAATTGGGCCAATATAATAAGAACAAGATTTAGCAAATGGGATTCATATATAATTAATTAGTTCTTTGAATTTTTTTCTTTAACTTCCTTAACCCAAACATAATTTTTTTAAACAAGAAAAGCTGAAATGACCAAACCGCTATTCCTGTAAAATAAAAGTTATTCATGTGTGGCAGTGATAGGCATCGCAAACATTTTTATATTTGTTTTAGTTTTTTTAGTTAATTTTAAATAATATTGAAATTTTATTTTTAAAAAATAAAAATAAAAACCCGGCGGGCCTGTTGGGGTAGGCCTTTGGCATACCCAAATCTGCCTAGTTGAGCCTTGTTAATTGACACATGCCCATCTCTACTTTTTATCATCTTTATGTAGAGCATAGGTGTGCACTTTGGTCGTGCGAATCACTGGAAACTCAATTTCTAGAAAAAAAATAATTGAGTCCCAAGTGTCTCTGGCAATCAACACAGGTTAAGGTAGGATTTATTGGAAACTTTTTGGCAAAATTATAGGACCTGCTAGGATTTAAAGTTAAGATCAAAGGTGGTCTTTCAAGTATGAGTTGACGTAGCTTGTTGGGCTTGGCTTTTACCAAATTAAACGGCCAAATCAACTCCAATTTGGAAATTCCATCATTCTTTAGAGAGAAGCATGCATTGAGAGAGTTTCCCTTATATTTATACTCATGTCTATCATTTTGGATTGTTTCAGGTTTCTTGTATAATCTAAGGCTAAACCTTTAATAGTGCTTTAGATCTATGAACCATAAGATGAACTTGCAACTTGATTTCCTCGTTTTATATATTGACTTGTTCTTTGTTCTTCAATTTATAAAAAATGTTTTATAAATTGTTAAATAAATATTTGATTTTAATTATTTTTAAAATTACTTTTAACATTGGATTATAATATATTTTATATATCTATTTAAAAAAAATGCATGTTATTAAAAGATAATGTTTATTATATAAATTAATGAAATTTAAGTATTTTATATAAAAATAGAAAATTAATTTTTAAATTAAATTAAATTAGTTTATTATTAGTTTTCTAATATTTAAACTTAAATAATTAATAATTAATGAATAATTATTTTACTTTCCCTACTATAATAATAAATAATGTTAATTATATAATTAATGAAATTATAAATATTTCATATAAAAATAAAAAGTTAATTTCTATATTAAATTAAATTGGTTCATTGTTAATTTTATAATATTTAAATTTAAATAATTAATGAAAAGTGATACATATAAAACTTGAAACTTTATAAAATATAAATAATAAATATTTTTTTCATGCATTTTAATAAAAAAAAAAAAAAAAACAAACAAACAAACGATATTAAAGCATTGTCGTTGTTGATTATTTCCGAAGTGGGATTGCTTACTTTGGCCACCTCTTCACCCACCGATTGTTAAATGTAACCCTAACTCAACTTTTTCATATTTTTTCTGATTTGTTTTGTTGATGATTTTTTAGTTGCGAGGTGTTTGTTGTTGATTTCTCAGTTGCAAGGTTTGTTTTCTATCTATGTTTCAATTCTTCAATTGAATTTGAGTTTGAATTTGTATTTTTTGTTTGTTTGGATTTTTTTTTATTTGGTGATGAATGGATCGGGTGATTTTTGTTGTTTTTAACTGATTTGTAAATTAATCAAGTTTGTGTTTTTTTATGTGAAATTTAAGGTTTATTCTGATTCAACATTGTCTTTGTTTTAGGGTTTTGAGTTTGAGGAAAATTTGATGATTCATATAGGATTGATCTTCATGAGTAAAAAGTATAACCATAGATTGGTATTTTCCTGTCTTTCATTAGAGTTTTAGAAACTTAGATGAGCCAATATCATGTATGTACTATGTTTATTTGATTGTTTAACATTGGTATGGATGATTAATGTGTTTGAGCATAGAATTGACTCAATTTCTTCCCCAGGATATTTGTTTAGGTCTCAAATATATGTACTTTTTTGCATGCTATCATATTAATTTAGTTGATAACTAATTGTGACAGTACGTAACTTCTCCTATGATACAATTGTTTTGTGGAGCTGAGCTTTAATTTGTGATGAAGTCATTAATTGTTTATTTCATATCTGTGGACCCCGCCCATGCATTAGTCATGCTTAGGATGCTAATCCTTTGTTTCTTTTTCTCCCTAAATCACTCTTCTCCTTGTCATCTTGCTATGAAAAGCTTGTTAATGGAGGAATTTCCGGAGGATTTCTTGGGGCTCCATCACATCCATGCTTGCTATCAAATCAAGTTTCAACCTCCTTGCCTCCTTTCTCTCTTCCTTGCTTGCTTCATCTCCCTTGATTTCCATTGCTTCTCCACTTGGGATTCCAAGAGAGGAGCATTGCCGGAGCACTGTAGCAACGGTAATAAGCCGGAGAAGACCTCATCGTCGCCAAGTTTTCGGCAAACCTAGAGGTAGTTACCGATGATTTTCCACCTCGATCCAAACCTTGACTCTCCTTTCATGGCATCTTTGCATGCCAAGATGAAAACTTGTTTGTTTATATGCTTAAAGTTTTGCTTCTAGAGTTTAACTCTTTGAATGTTTATATAGGCATACATTTTCATGAATAACTGCAGCCTTTTGTAGGTACATATATGCTTATATTTGCACCAAGAGCTACAACCATTTGAGTGTTTTATGGGCATACTCTTGCATGAAAACTTGTAGCATGTTAATGCTTTTGAACTCTTTAGAAACCTTGGCTTGTTGATGGCTAAATTCGGAGTTGTTCATGCTTGTGGTGTTCTTAGTTTATAGCTCAACTTGTTGTTGGAATCCTTGGAGCTTAGTGTTAGCTCAAGGGCTTGTGCTTAACCATCCATGTTTTAAGATAGGTTTGACCTTGGTTTTAGTTTAATGAGTGAATGATAAGTTGCATGATTCTTACTTACCCAAGCTTGGTGGAGATTTTTGGACCTTATTTAAGGATAGAACCATCATGCTATAAGCCATACATTTTTTATATGATTTCATGTGTGTGTGTGTATTATGGTTCTACAACTTTTGTATGTTGGTGGAATGGTTTTGCAAAGTTGATGGCAATGTAAGAGAATGAAGGAAGTTTTGTGTGGTGGAATGTGTTTAGATTTGGATGGTGGAGATGTTCTCATCTAGTAAAAAGTATTAGTTCAAGGCAATTATCAATGAGTGGAGGTTAAGCATTGGATCACTTTAAGTTTTAATCATGTTAATTAATTTAACTTTTAAGGTGTGCTTTAATTTCCTGCATGAGTGCATGCATGGCAATTATTGTTATTTAATTAGTTTTTGTTTAAATTTTTAATATTTTGATTGCTCTCTAGAGAATGCTTAGGGAAATACTTGAAGAGTGTTTTAAACTTGTGATTTGAGTGATTTGTTTTAACTATGGTAAATCGTTTGGGTTTTAGGATCTTTTTAGGGAGTGGACTTGGATCTCATTTTTGGGACTTAAGCTAATACCAGGTAAGTAATCCATCGATAACTCCGTATTTTCAGTAATTGAGAAATTATTTTATTCGGTAAAATAATTATCTAGTACTTTGTTATTTTATTTCAAATATTTGTTATTTTGTTAATATTGAAAGTAATTATCTTGAATATGTATTTTGAGATATTTTCTTAAATTAATTATTTATACTTAGTTTTGACTTAGTAATTCTACGTTGGTGTGATGTTATTTAATGATCGCTATTCATTTTAACTTGGTTATTGATTTATTATTTATACTAAGTGTGTAATTGCACTCAAATTATTACTTCAACATTTTTTTAAAATTCGTTTATTTACAAGCACGAGTTGGTGATTCTGCTATCATTTAGATTGATTTAGTTAATTCCATCATTTATTTATTTATAATCCTTTTACTCTAGTTTTGAAGGAGTGGGTATTTTGTATGATTTTAAATACTTTGGTTGCTTAAAATTTTATATTCCTTATGGTTATTTATTTATTTTCCCTGAAGTGAGAGTTTGATATTTATCAGTATTCCTGAGCATATATGAACTTGAAGAATTTAGAAATTCTGCATATTCAGTGTTTTCCCTAAAATGGAATTTTGTATTTCCGTTTGTTTGAATATTTGGAAAATTCATGAATATTCTGCACCGTGACTTTGAGATTTTGTATCTGAATATTTTGGTCTCCAAATGAACGATATGCAACCCTGTCAGTGGGGGGTAAGCCCTGACCTTGTCGACAAGAAATTCTGGGAAATGAGACTGCAGTTTCGCACCGTGTCCGTTCGGTGAAATAATTAACGGCCACCTGATATTCAGTCTCGGGTCACCGAGGGTAAATAAATGACCTCTGTATTCTGGCTCGGGTCACCGAGGGTAAATAAATGACCTCTGGCATTCATAGTGAATTTGGAGACATACATTGAAATCTGTTACACTCTGCTTTGACTCTGGACTTTGATTTTCTTCAATCGCACTATTTACGTGTTATTGATTTCTGGGTACATCACAGACACTTTTTATCCTGCCTTCAAGTTTCTGCATTTTTTTTTATTGCATTTCTGGGTTTTAAATTTTGATAAATGACATATTTGGAAATATTCTTTTATTAGAACATTATACTCCTTATTTTGTTAAATTGTGATTTTGGAGACTTGTATATCCTGGAAAAAAAAATCCGGTATACTTGAAACCACACTTCTGTCATTTTTTGGTTTTGCCTAGCTATGCTTTTGAAGACTTATGATCATATTTAGCGATATTCTATAATTATGATTTACAGCTTTGTAATAAGATGTTCTTTTGATTACAATATTCTTGAACATCAATACTACTTGGGAAACTATATCTCTATTGAATTATTTATTTGTTTAAACTCTGTTTAAAATTTGAATTATTCTTAGTATTTGAAGACGAGGTTTCTAACCTGTGGTTTTCCTAACAAATTCTGGATACTTACTGGGCTAGTGAGCTCATGGATTTGTTTTTAAATCCTTTTTAGATCAAGAGTGGTAGATCGGTGTGGATATTGAAAGACCGTCGGTAGATGTTGTCTTGTCCTGTTGTAAATTTGAGTTATTGTCTTTGTCTGTTTCCGTATTCCTATGATATTATGCATTTTGGATTTCTTGTACCCCTGCTTTGTATACTCTCTAGAGTCTGTATTCCTATAACACAGATGGTTTGTTTTAGTTCTGTCTACTATGTATTAGATTCTGAGGCCTTGTAGCCTATGGGGTTCACGCCCTGTAGGTCTACGGCCGTTTGTCCACGCGCCGGGTTCGGCGAGCCGGGTTCGGGGCGTGACAATATCACCGTGTAGTAGATCGTTGAGATTTGGTTTATTGTAGTTATATGTTAGCTTGTACATTTATTGATTGTGCATTATATTATCTTAAGAGTGATTGAAATTTCTTCTTCTAAGATAGTGTTGCATTACACCATTCAGACCTTGACAAGTATAGGGATTGGTACTAAGATTCCATATCTTGATACCATGCAAATCATTATTAGCCAAATTTCAAGTCGATCAAACACTGTTGGAGCCGTGGTAGAGATGGGTTCGTATTATCTACTTGCAGATAGTACTTATAAGTTGCATCAGTAGACTAGTTCATCAGTAGACTGGTTCAAAAGATTTATGCCAGTCGATAATATAGTTGTATGATTCTTTTGACAGGTTATATATTATGACAGTTTGATAAGTTTGTCATTTTGTCTTCAGAGTTGTTGAGATTTTGGCCTGCCGCGCCAGCATCTTCAAAAAATATCTAATTTTGATAACCTAATGTTTTTTTATGGGTTAAATTGCACATTTGTACTGAAATTTGTAAGTGATAATAATTCTCATCATATTTATTAACCTTGTAACTTATACCTTATTGATGTGCATGTGATTTATGAATGACATAAATCATTGGATAGATAAAATTTTCAACTTGGGAATAGTGTGGGAAATTTCGACAATTACATAATTAATGAAGGAAATAACATAGAAAGTACATAGTGTAGATCCTAAATAGCGCGGGAAGTGCAGGACCCCTTCTGCTTTTTCTTCCAATTGGTTGTAACATTGCATGCGTTTTTTGTTCTTTGTTTTCAAACGTGCATGTTTCCATTGCAAATGCCGTTTTAACTTTCGTGTCCTGGTTGAAGTTTGGAGAGATTTGGTCAATTTAAGTTTAGAGGAGATCGTTTGACATGTTAGAAAAACTGAACTCCCATTTCTGATTAATGTGATGTTTATTAGTTGCATGTCAGGTTATAATATATATTTTTTTCCTTATAATTATTATAATTATTATTATTTAAGGTTATTAATTAATTGAGGGTCATGTTAGAAGTGTGATACACTATAATGTCCCTTTGCGTGTATTTTAATAATTTATGAGAAATAATTAAATAAATTTTCACAAAGTGGAACATAAACCTCATAATTATGACTTTAGTAATAATATTTTTAACATAGGAATACAAAGAAATGATAACACGATAGTATGAAGGAAAGATAATAGCATCCAACACAACAAGAAGGAATAAAAATGTTTGCACCATTGCCACGATCAAATTATTTTCAACGGCATCTACATGGAATAAGCAAACACTTGTGGAAATAAGTAGGATTAATTCTACCAAAAAAATTGTCTCAAATATTTATTTTGGATTTAAACAATAATACCTTGATGATCATCAGATGGTGATATGAGTTGGTTTGAAGTCCACCAGCTCAAGCCTTGGCCAAGCATTGGATTTCTTAGCCTGTTACGAACCGAACTCGACTAGGTCAGGCCCGTTGAACGGACAAACGGCCGTAGATCCATAGGTCGTGAACCCAGTAGACCTACAAAACCTCAAAACTTGACTCATGGAAGGCAAAACAATAACAAACCAACTAAGTTACAGGATTACAAACTCTACAGAATATACAATGTGGGGATACAAGAAGTCCAAAAAATAAAAAATACAGAAATACAGAAATATAGGGATAGACAATGACAAGAACTCAATTTTTACAACAAAACAAGACAACATTTGTAGACAATCTTTAATATCCACACCTGTCTACCATTCTTGATCTAAAAAGGATTTAAAATAAATCTATGAGTGATAGGGACAGAAGTGTACATGCGCAAGAGCAGAGTGTCGGTTCACAGGCAAGAAAGTGAATGCTAGTACTAACTTTAAACCCAAAAAATAGCCTAAATGATAGAATGTTGTGTGTGTGAATAAAAGCAAGCAAATATAAGAAGATATCGGAAATAATAGGAGAGAAGTCAAGGAAAAAAGCGATGTCCAGGCATTGCAACCCTCTAGGGTTATAACGTATATGACAAAGGTTGTTTAAACATGTAATATTATTTGAACCAAAAGATTTCAGAATTATACTAGACCCCAATTTCTCCGACAAAGAGTAATTGAATAGGCGTAGAGATGATACATGTATCCACACAATCATATTAACATTCTATGAAATTTTATTATGGGTTAATGATATCTCTTAAATAGATATCTCCCTTAAAGAGAGAGATTACCCTAATTTGAATACAGAGCAGAAATGCGATTTCTGCTAAAATTCACTCCACATGATTGTAAGGAGCACGGAGATTATCACTAACCCACTCAGAAGGATTGCGGAGACAAAATCTCCTAAGTACCCTAACTAGAGGCATACTCATTATCCTCTCGAATTACGACAAGTCTATGCTTGGTGAGAATTCCTTCTCGTCGCGTAGCAATACCAAACATGATAGCTAGGGCTTTCACCTTGTTAGTAACCAAACATTCAATCACACATTTAGACTCAAACAAAAAGATTGTAATTAGGAAAATAGTAAAAGCATCAAAGGTCCAATCAATGTCAAAAGTATAAACCCTAGAGTTCAACTATGCCAAAATATCTACAAATTAGCCCTTCATTGATAGAGAGAAAGCATCCAAGATACACATAATAGGAGAAAACATGAAATCCATGAAATCCCCCCTTTTAATCATGCTAATGAAAATCACAGGAGAAGCTCTATGGACGTTTCCAAGCACGCTACCAAGATGAACTTGATGGCTACTACCTCTAATCCACTTGAATCTTGATCCAAATCTCCCTTCAAATAGCCCCTTCAGTACTGGAGATTTGTCTTCCTTCTTCCCTAACTTTGCCTCCAAGAATCACCAAAAGAAAAGATAAGAATGCCTAAAAATTCTCATCAACCCTATTTATATCCAACTACTTACGGGCTGCTTACGGATATAAGGACGTGGCCGTAAGAGAGCTGGAGAAGATAGTTGCAAGCCTTACAGGACCACTTATGGCCATAAGTAATATCCGTAAGGTTTCTATATATATTACGGTCTAGTTTACGATCGTAAGTGTTGGATAGTAAACTTCATTGTATTGCTTCTTGGGAGTACCTTTATTTGCGTATGCTATGGTCGTAAACTCTGCTGATGGTCATTACGGACATCCTTAAGGGTGTAAGTCTTGCTCGTAAGGTTATTTATTTATTTGGCTCTGAACTTGCCCTTACAAGCATAAGTATACCCGCAAGGTTATCTAGAATCTACTTACGGGCCTAAGATTGGCCGTAACACTACAAGAAGTTACTATTTAAAAACAGAATATTAGAAATGGATTTTTTTTTTTT